>CAUJLY010000003.1:5797844-6397844 GCA_963281155.1 Rhabditophanes sp. KR3021 | reverse complement strand
TAAGTTCATTTTCTTGCTATGATCATTATGAATAAAATTCATTTCATCTAAATTCATTTTCTTTTTGTTAAAACAAACTGAACTCACAATTGCATCAGTAAGGGTTACTTAATAATTCATTAGTTAATATCAACTATGAGTATTTTGCCTCCACAGCAAGTATTGAATACCTTATGTTAATAATTCTTTAAAAAATTTACCTTCCCCTATTTAAACATTTGATAATTATTTGTTTTTCGGTGATAAAGCTAAAAAACGATGCAAACCTCTTTATGGCTACGCTATATGCAATGTGTCTATTTTGGATATTTACATATTCAAATATAGTTAGTACATAATAACATTTTAAGTATTTATCTAATATAGTATAATTCAGAAGCAAACATCAACAAAGAGGAGATTCTTTTGCTTTAAATTCTTTAAAATCAAATTTCATTGGCAATTGTTTTAAGTATCATTCATATCCCAGTTTCTGGACTATAATTATAATTGCTTAAGAGGGAAGAATTAAAAAATATATAATTTGCATATTAAACATTCCAATTATCAACTAAATTCAAATCCCTATATATATGAACATTTATTATTCAAACTGATGATAAGTTAGATAAATTAGCATACATATATTATCATTATTCTTTTTAGCTATTTAATTAATATATTCATTTAAATAAAAGACAATTAAAGTCAGTACATTTTAAGTGATTTAAATTTTGTTTTTCATATAAAATCCACACAAATAAACGCTTCTTGCATTTAAATTTCGAATACGGCATATTAAAGAAGATGCATTTTGAACAAATAGGACCTCGATTAATTTAGATAGCGAGTCATCGAAATTATTACAGTCTACATTTATTTTGAAGGTTTTGTGTTCAACTGAGTAATTTGATTTGTCAATTAGAGCACAGTATTATATTTTAACTACCAATTCCATCATTTATTTGAAACTTGAAAAGGAGTTAATAGGAAAGGTCTATTCTCTGAATGTATTTATAATTGATATACAAGAGGTAGATAAACTGTTTTTATTCCGATATTACAAGGTTATATGCATTAATAGAATACATAATAGAAATACTCAATATGTATATTTCCTTAACATGTGTTACTATCAAATATATAGATGATAGCTTATATTCAACAATAGTAGTTTATCAAAGTAGTATATTCTTTCTTATTAAGTGCTTAATACACGACACTTCCACAATAAAGTAAGTTACATTTGTTAGATAAAGCTTATTAATTTTTCTTCAATAACAATGACCAATTATTTTACATAAACTGTTTTAGCTATTTCACAATTGCGTGGTAAAAGGTATTCGATAGACTAACAAGCATTTGAACCTATATAAAATGAAAGATTAGATTTGCGAAGTTACATGCAAATATGTAAAATAAGACTACATTCCTGAGAAAGAACTTTTATGATAAATAAATGAACATGACATATTACATTAAAAATTAGATAACAAGGAGGAAACGTTAAGATATATTGAAGACAGAGTTAATGATATTCTTAGATATAAAATTATCATCTACATTAATATGATTAAGAGAAGAAAGGACAAATAATATATAATTATTATTCATTATTGTCTTTGTTCAGGAGAAAGTCTGATAGGAAGATCTGGTTTTCTTTTGTGAGTTCTTTTGGGTGAGAGTGAGGTGGATTTGGATAAAGAAGGTGGAGGCGATGCTGAATTTGTATCCATTTTACGTTTGACTGATGTTGCGTAGCGTCTGATATTTCGGATGAAAGATTCAATCACCTGTTGGAAGGTATTAATTCCTTGGCCACTTAAGTTCAACCATTCATCAAGGCAAGCTTCGGGGAATTTGCGTACTGCAGGTTCAACTGTTCCAACATTGCACAACTCCTCATAAGTAGGTGGTGTCAAAGGAACATTCTTCAACTCTTCATTCAGCTTCCCAAACTGAGCTCTCAACTCATTCGTCTTCTCCTCAGAGAACTTGTAAGCCGTGGAAACTTGATTGATAAAGTTTTCAAACAAAATGGTATAGTCTCCATCTCTTAATGCATCAAGCAATTCACATGAATTAGGAAAGGGAAAAGCATATATATTCTCATTTGCCTTTAATTCTTTTTTAACAGGCAATGGTGGTAGAAAGTTTAAATAATTTGAGTATTGCAAATTTCTGTTGGGCAAAGAGGAGTATGGGTGAGTGTTAGGAATTTTGAATACACCTCTTTCCATAGTGGGAGCCACCTTAGTAAATTTGTTTCTTTTGACACCCGGAGAAGGTTCTTTGGGGCACAATTTTCTTCTTTTGATGGTTGGAGCCTCTTGTCTTTTGGTGAGTGGTTTGCCAATTTGAGTTAAAATTTTTTGAACACTTTCATTGTTTAGTTCCTTTGACTTATTAACTCCTGGATACTTCGATAGGACAAACTTTGACAGATTGGTTTCTTCGGCGATTGGCAAAGAAGACTGCCTTTGGCTTTGAGTGAGATTCGTTCTCGATGGAAGTGCCAAAACAGGACTGACACTTGATTGAATTTGACTCAGTAAAGCTATTCTATGACTTTCATTAATGTAATCTCCATTAGCTGTTGCCTGGATAATATGAGATCCTTGAGTAAGTTGTTGAGATACTGGAGTAAGTTGAGAAGATCGAGGTACTTGATTAAGATGCGTCAAAAAATTAGTAGCAAAGTTATGAAGAAAGTATTCATTAATTCGAAATGAATTAGGTAGCATCATGGAATTCACAGTTGTAGCACAATTATTTGCCTGTTGATGAGTAGATTGGTTGGTGTTGTTGTCGGTCGCGGGAATGATTGGTTTTTGGGGTTCCATCACAAAAGTTGTGCCTGAAAAAGTGCAAAATTAGAATTGCTAACAAATATATGTAAGGTAACAAAGAATAATACAATCGACATCAAATGAAAAACATACACCTACAACTAAGACACCATATTTTCCAAAGTATAAATTATAGTTATATTTTATTTTATTTATATTTAAGTGCCATCCTATAAGCTGACACCTCACCATAACAGACTCCAATAATTTTAACCGGTACATCAACAGATATTAGTTTATAATACTCAACGCAATATCAAATAAATTCGGCAATAATAATATCCAAATAGGTATAAGAATAAATAAGCCTAAGTAGTGAGCAGCCAAATGAACTCTAACGCAACAACCATCATGCACCAAACCTAAAAAGATACCACAAAAACCATTTTTGAAGTAATCTTTGAATTTTAAAAGTCAATTAATAGATATCATCAACAAACTAAAACATCAATATTTATAAAATGACCGCAACCAATTAAAAAGTCTAATTTTTGATGATCTAACACTACTAAGATAGAATGTCGAAATTTTAGTCCTCCCTAAATTAAAATTTTGAAATATTAAAAAGACATTACCTAACGTAAATCATCTTTTGCTAAAAATAAATAAAACTTGTAATAGATCTACATTTCGTAGCATCTCTAATTAGCCAACAAAAGAAACCCTCTTATCATCAAAAATAGGATGAAAGGTATTGTGGACTGAACTGTACAAAATATGCTACAGAACTTATTATTGTGCACATGCACACCACCACGCCAGTTGCTTTAAATGAGGCTTGTATTTAGATGTGAGATGTTACAAAAATCAAACACAAAAAGAGAAAAAACTTTTTTGCCCAAATAACTTTTCCCATCCACTAGCGTTGTATTAAATGTGTATGTGCGTTAAGAGGTATCCTTATTATTGACAATCAACCAGTAAACAAGTAATACTAACTTTGGATATGGATGTGTTATAAAATGCTGAATATTTTAATCTCCTTAATTTGAATGTTTTAAGTTGAAGTGGTGGAAATATAAAAAATATGTACACAAGTCAAAGACAAGGCGAAGGTACATAGGTTAAATAGATATGACTTGCAAAAAATATCATAAGCTTTTTGATCAATGCGTGCCATGAGAAAACAAGATTCTCCTGAGTTGTACTTTACAGCGTTAATGCTTAATTTAATAAACCATCCTTGTCTTTTTTGCACCTTACTTACTACATATACATTTTGGCAAAGGACACATATCATCAACCCCACATCTTTTCTTCTCTTCATTACGTTTTTTGATGCACATTTTGTAATCTAACTTTATTATCAAAATTAAAGTATTCTGCAAATTAAAAATACATAAATAGAAAGAATTCTTTTCTTTACAATTTCGATGTCAATTTGTCGAAGTTTTCAAAAACTATTCCGGTATTTTGGAGTGATCTGGCACTAATGAAATTATCCAGCCTAAATTCGACAAGATCCTTTTCATTTACGTATCTTGAGACAACTTCAATATCGGCATCTGTGCCAACTTCAGAAGCAGCTTGTTGGAGAAGTAAAGTTCCGCAATAAATGTTTCCAATAGTTAAAGCTACTTCACGTGCCCCAAGATCAATTTGCATTGGTTGAGTAATGCTTTTGTGGGATACTTTGTGTAAAGTTTTTTTAAGTTCCGCAATCCCCTGTTCGATTTTAGCTTTTGCTTCCACTAATTTTTGGTTAGTTAAGTTAGTTGGGAGGATAGAATTGATGTGGTCTTCGAATGCTCCCAAAATGTTGTCTTTGCTTCCGAATACTCGTAGAACATCTAAACTGAGTACGTTTGTCGTGCCCTCCCAAATTGGAGTTACTTGGGCATCACGGAGAATTGTTGGTAGACCAGTATCTTCCATATATCCTTGTCCTCCGAAGCATTCGATGCCTTCGCTGATTAGAGGTACACATTTTTTGGCAGTGTATAATTTGAGGACTGGTGTAATTAGACGTAAATTTAGTAATTCGATTGGAGTTGCTTTTCCAGACTCCTAAACCAATTAGTTAAATAAAGATGCAAAATAATTTACCGATAATCCTAGTAATCTAGCAGCTTCCATCAAAAACAAAAAACCTGCTCTGCATTCAACTTCCAATTTAGCAATTGTAGCCACATGAAGCGGCCACTCGCTTTGCTCTCTTCCAAAGACAATTCTCTTCTTTGAATAATCTCTAGCCAATGAAATAATTCTTCTCATAAATGAGACAGATGCCATCGCGTTGTGAATTCGAGTAACATTCAGCATATTAGATATTCCTGGGATTCCTCTACCTTCTTCGGATAATTTTAAAGCTTTTGTCCCATCTAATAAAAGTTCAGCTGTTGGTAGTTGTCTGGTTCCAAGTTTATTCTTTAATCGAACCATTTGGATGCCATTTAATTTGTTTCCTTCATCACGTATAGGCAAATAAAAAAGAGACAAACCTTTTGATCCAGGAATTGAATTTCCTTCTTTATCTATCACACGTGCTAGTGTTAGACACATATTAGCATCAATTGCAGAAGAAAACCATTTGTATCCTGACAAAGCATACTAAAAGAAGTTTATAATTAGTAAATGCATGCCTCATTACCTTTCCATTTCCTAAATCTCTGGCATAAGTATCTGTTCCACTACCAACATCACTTCCACCCATTTTCTCAGTCATCCATTGCCCTGAAGTCCAGGCTTTCTTTCCATCCCTAGACGTCAAATTGTCAAAAGCAACTTTCATTTCCGGAAATTGCTCAATTAACCCCATCTCCTTAATAGTCTTAGCTGCACCATCCGTCATTGCCAATGGACAGGTAACTAACCCACTTGATGGTCCAAACAAATACAATTTAGCAAATTGATGAAGTCGACGATGTTCGGGTGGAAACTTGTCATCATACCCAATCCCAATTAATCCCTCCTCAGCAGCAATTTCCTTCAACTTGTACCAAGCTGGAGTAACAACCAACTCATCAACTCGTTCCCCCCACGCATTTTGATGTTCTAATTTAGGGGGATTTAGTTCAGCTAATCTGCCCAGACAATCAATTTCATTAACAACACGATCTCCGAATTTTTCTAAATCCTTAGCAACTTCGACATAATATCTTTGAGGTAAGATTCTTCTCAACGTTTTTTCGAGTAAGGGATCTTCCGTAAAAGGATTATGCAATTCCGGGGCTGTCTGCGTAAAGCCACCCGTCTTAGCATGTTTATACTTCTTGTCACCATTCACCAACATACTTTGTGTCATCCTAAAAATGCGAATAAGTAATATTTTACCACCCAACATACCTAACCAAATTCAGACTCTTTGAAACCCGCAAATGATGTTGCATTGATCTTAACATGGTGTTTAAAATAAGATTTCTGTGTGTCTTTCCTGTCTTTATAAATGTTGTCTATTATCTCAAAATATAACGGTTATATGGGCATGTGTTTTAAGTAGTAATCAATTTAGTGAATTGGTAGTTCGTAGTTGAATACAAAGATCATGTTGATATGATATTTGTTTTGTTGTACTATATGTAAAATAAAAACAACACGGATTAACTAGAAATGCTTAAAAACAAAGTCCCTAACATTCGCCATGTTACCTTTTACTGACTTATTTATATATGTAAGTATTAAGTGAAGCATATTATACTTTTCAAAATATGATGTTATTCACAAAGTATGTAATAAAAATGACGTGAATACTTTTATTAAGTTGATGATAATTTACATAAATAACAAAATGTTGAAATAGTAAAAAAGTAAAAGGAGAAAGAGGAAGTTTCTAATAAAATGAACCTTCCATATTAGCATTGTGTGAAGATAAATTTTGAACAGATCTGTATTGCTGTGGTTGGTGTTGATATTGATGTTGTGGCAAATGATGAGGTGCATCAGAGGTAATCTTTATTTGTTGAATAGGACTCATTAATGGTATTGGTGAGGGCGCACTACTGATGATTGCTGCAGGAGATTTAGTGGAATCTTCGTGATGCTGATATGTTGACATCATTTCTTTCAGCATTGATAATTTTGTTTTGAGAGTTTCTACTTTTCTAAATTAGTAAAGAATAACATTTTGAGTTATTATTTATAAGTTAACTTACTTTTCCAAAGCCATATTTTCGGCTCTTATTTTATCCATCTTTTCACTTGTTTCTCCCATTTCGGCTTTTCGTTTTTCGCGTGTTTTGTTGACTGCAACATTGTTGCGATGTCTTTTTAGGGCATACTCCTCTGATAGCACATCTTCTTCCTCCTCGACTGGTGGGTTTGTGGCTGCTCTTTTTCTTAAACCTGATTTTGATGGCATTTCTTTGTAAAGCAAAGGTGATCTATTTATGTTTGTTCTACTAAAATCTAAAAATAGTTTGGCTATTAATTAAAAGTTGCTTATAAAGAAATGATAGATATTTATGAGTATGTAAAGATATTAATCAAGGATGCGTTCCTGTCTTTGCAGTAATGTATAGAAGAATAAAACAATTATTAGAATAAATAATATTTATATACACCAAAATGATATTAACCTCAACATGTATAAAAATGTGTGTTTTAAATATGCTAAGTCACCAACTAAAAAGTACATCGTTCTTTTAAATAAATATGTAAAGTTTGATATGCAAAGTGGATGATGTATTAATAAATAAATATAAAAGGCACAAAATGTACGGAAACCTTGTATATGGCTAAATATATATGAATTAGGCACAGCTATTATTTAGCTATTTAACGGAGTAACATGCATAGAATGTTAGCTAAATAGACGTCTTTGGGTAATTCAAAAAATAGCTTTCAATGGTCGCGTTAAGTTTAATTGGGAATGAGGGTTAAATTAAATAATAGTTTTTGAAAAATGTACATATGTATAATAGATGGTTTGTTCAAATAAATAAAATAGCCAACAATCTTTTCCCAGCTCTATGAAATTTTCCAAAATAGTCACAATCAACCATCTCCAATTCTCTCTCCATTTGTTATAAAATTTTTTTGTAAAAGGCTGATAGAATAAAATATTAAAAATTGATAACAATCTCCTTAACTTTTCTTATCTAATGATATAAATTAACACAATACATACATGTTAGCACTATCTTTGGAAGATGTACCTTTTCATCCCACTAATTAATATTATTCACCAACATCAACACCAAACAGGCACAAACTTCTTTTAATTATCTTCCACAACATGTATTTATTTGAGCGGTAGCCTTTCCTACTAGTGATATGTTACCAGAGGTGTGATTGTCTCGATAGATAACTCTGAAAAATAGAGCATAAATGAAGGAATTCGAAAGATAAGTTAGCAAACTGCAAATATGAAAGATAAATTAGAATACTATAAATTATATAATTCAAAATCCAAATGTAAGATAACAATCGAACTTACTTTTCATCTGTCAATTTCATGTCTCTTGTCAGTTTGGTAGACACTTCCTGAAACAAAGTTTCCACATTCGTCGCATCAAGTGCAGATGTTTCTAAGAAATAGTCAAATTCATTAGAATCTGCAAAATGCCCTCCGATTCTTTCTGGAATTTCTCGTTCATCCTCTTTGTCTATTTTATTACCCACTAGGATCTTTAAAGCTTTTCTATTTGCGTATTGTTCAATCTCACTCAACCATTCGGGTAAGGCGTCAAAGGAAGGTTGGCAAGTGACATCATAAACTAGGACTATGGCATGTGCAGAACGATAGTAACTTTGAGTGATTGAGCGAAACCGTTCCTGACCTGAAATTGGACCAAATTATCATGTTTACATATTTCTAGCTGTTTTTATATACTAGGCGATAAATTAATACTTTTCCTTCTTCGAAACAACTACAATATCCAGTAATTTTAGAGCGTACCTGCTGTATCCCATATTTGCAGCTAAACAAATAAAACGAAGTTAATAAATTGAATTGAATAAATAAAGCAACAAAAAAAGAATGACTCATCACTAAAATATTTACCTTTATCTTTTCATCATCAACTTGAACTGTCTTTATCATAAAGTCTACCCCGATAGTAGCTGACTGACCTGGAGGAAAAATACCTAAACTAATTTGCAAAAAACATCAATATGCCAAAACAAACCTTGTGTGAACTTTCTAACTAAACTAGTCTTGCCAACAGCCGAACATCCAACTAAGCAAATTTTAAATAAATACTTGTAATCATCCATGTTAATAAAAATGCTTTAATCTTGTTGTTTTTATCTTTAATGTTTATGTAATTTAGGGTTAAAGATGAATAGTTAATGGAAGGATATGCGGCATTAAGAGTGGTGTGGTGATTAATTGTTTTGATTGGGAATTATGAATAGAGAATGTATAATAGATGGTCAAAAATCGTGATAAGTGCAATAAAAATGTGATATCTATGATTTTGATATATACTTTTTAACATCATCTGGTTGGAAAAAGAACCAACCGACGACTTTTCTACGTTTGAGTCGTTTGCTTTGCGGCTGTCGTTGGGCGACATTTGTCTCTCGCCCTTTCAACATAGTTGGGGAGAAAAAAAGGTTTATTAAAATATTCAAGACGGGGCAATGGATCGGTGCGATGAAATGGTGATGGTGACTAGTTAATATTCAAATATTTAGGATTATTGGTCGCTAACTATACAATAAATACATTATATGTATATGATAATATTTACTTGTTGAATATGTTCAACCGTTGATGGAAATGCATCAAATGTTAACATCAAAAAGTAATGCACATTCTTCTTCTCTTTCCACAACAAACAGAACATGTTGGTGACGTCTAATTCTTTTTTGTGACTATGCATTAATTGTGTATACGTACATATAATTATTATTGAACATAAACAAAAAATATTCGATGTTTTGTTGTCACAGACATACGATCAATAGGAAAAAATGTTTTTTGTTTCATGGATTTTTTATTTATTTGTTGTGCAACACAAATAGTGGATCAAACTATAAAGCTTAGTCATCTATTTTTTTGTTTTAAATGTACGTTATAATTTTATTCACACCATCAGCAACAATAATAATAAAACCAAACAATAATAAGCAAAATGAGACCTGTTTGGACAGCTTTACAAACACGAATTGAATGCTTTTTGTCTTGACATTTATCACTCACTATGCATTAATGATAAAAATAATATGGTATTACCTCTTGATCTAGACGAAAAAGGAATAAAATTGGTGGATATGGATTGTTGATATATACATTGTTTACTTTAAATAAGTCCAAGCTCTATATCATACCAAGGCAAAGGTGTCTAATCTTACCCCTTTTTGGATGGCTAATCTTCAACTCCATCGATTGCATACAACACATTATTTGGGCCGTTTGGCGCCACCTGGGTTGTACTAACAATGTTTGGTAGTTTTGTGGTTGTTTCGAACTTGGCTACGGAATATTGTTCATCATAAATGGGGCAGAAATTGTCGGATGGAATTATTTCGTAAATATTTTCATCTTTTATTTCTTTGTTTGAGATTCTGGCGTGGGCTGTCTTTAGAATATCCAAAATGATAGGATCTTTGCCAAATTCGATAGTTTCATTTCTATGTGAAGCTGATTGTTTAAAACCACCCTCAGTGAAATCCAAGTCCACCATAATTTTTGACTTTTTTTTCTTGGCAGCCATCTCAAGTTCTGCCTTTCTTGATGCAATTTCATTTTTCTCTTCTCTAGACAAGTAGGAGTTATTTTCAATACTTAGGTAGTCTCCCTGTAAATCATGAACTTTATTGCGAATTGAATTATTAGTATCTGCACTAATGAGTTGTTTTCGAAATTCTATGGCTCTAGTCAAAGCTTCAGTCATAGACATACCTGTGGCAACGTCTTGCTTCGTCAACTTTCTTAACAACGCCTCCCCAGCCTTTGTCTTGCTATTGAGGATGTCTTGTTCTTGTCTTGATACGACGAGGGTTCCACAAAACAGGCATGGCCCACTTCCCTGTTGTTGACACACAATAAGACCACATCCACTACAATTTCTTATCAAGTCGTGGTCTTTTGCCATGCAGTCACATACTTGCCTTCCTACAAATAAATATATTTATCAAAAAAGAAACTTAACACACCAAAATATAATAATATTTTATACTTTAATGACGTGCTCTATGTCTAGGAAGATAAACTCCTTTTTGTTGACAAAGAAAAAGTACAAACCTGGTAGAACTTCCTTCTTGATGGTGGTAATAGCATTGCTAAAAGCGGAATTAGTCTTCAAATTCGTTCCCATAATATCCACAATTCTTAGTTGAAAAGTGCTGATGAAATAAGATATTTCAAAAGTATTCTTCTCTTCCAAATTTTAAAATCATCATCCTGTAACGACTTTTGAATAAAGATGCTTCTTTGTATACAAGATCAACACAAGAGTATCATTAATATTTTTGGTAATCTTTTTATCTAAATTGTGTGTCCTCTAAATCAAATTGTTTAATTTAAATCACATTTAATCCACAACTTAGCACATTCATTGTGCGAGAGCAATTTGAAGTTTGCTAGGGTTGGATGTAACTTACTAAAATGTTTAATAACTTCTTTTTAGATGAGACCATTTAAGGTGATTTGATTTTTGCAATAAGTGAAAGTGATCTTTTTGCTCATCATCCCCTTCCGCCAAAATAAACACACTTCACTGACTTGAAAATGATGTTTTTCCTTTAAATTAAGCGTCAACAAAATAGCAGCACGCTATTTCATGTTTTTTTCCTTGATATCACCCTATTATATGATGCTTCTATCATCTATACAGTAATTTTCATCATTTGTCGTCGACCAACATATATATGATATTATTTTAGACACTATTATCATTTGGTAACCAAGAAATAAATATTATACATGAAAAAAAATTTGTGTGTATGAATGAAAATAATGTATTTTTATATAAAATTTTTGCTCTTGATTAGTTGCACGACCATTCCAGATAACACATCATAATAATAATTCGTACATAGACTCATTTTTACTTTAAAATAATAACTGACTCCTTTTTCGATATACAAAATTCATTTAATTTCAACTTCCGCTAATATACACATCTGCATACCATACCACAAACACTCAGGATATCATAGATTGGAAAGGATGTAATCATTACTTAAAATAAAGTATAACATATCAATTTTATGTACCATAAAAGTATGTTCAAAATCCGGTACTCTTAACAAATCTTATAAATTTATCCTACACCACGCTTCTATATTCTGTGTTCATGCCAAAAATAAAGTTAAGTAAGTAATAGTATTTTGTGTCTTTATTTGTGGTAAAATTTATCAAAGCCAAATAAATATAAATTTAAGATTACGATTGTCTTGGTGTTGTCCCACCATCACAAAAACTTACCAAACCACCAAAATCTTTTTACATGTGTATGGGTGGTGTAGAAAGTTCTTATTTTTAACACCGGACCAAATATATATACATACTTTTTGTGCATCTCGAATCTACTGCTAATACACCACCACTTGGCTCCTTTGGTGTTGTCTTTTTTTTGTTCTCCATATAAATTTTTTTATAAGTAGTAGTATTAAATAAGTTTGGTATTTCTTTAATGTATTTACATACCATTTGTGGCTCGAGAATAATACTTTCAAAATATTTATTTAAATTATACATTTTAGAATGGTTGAATTATACATTTTTGAACATGCTTAATCATACATTTTGAACATGCTTAAGCATATTCTTTTCAATTGTTCTATTCATTGTCTGTTGCTTTAGCGTATTTCGAACACTTTTATTTTATCCTAATCTAACAGGAATAGTTATTACTATAAACAGACATTTTTATTACACGTTAACAATTCTGGAATTTTAATAATTCCGAACAGTACACCAAATTACCCCAACTCCATAACTATAATTGACTGTAAATGCAAAGGTATTCACACAAATTATTATGAAACAAATACGATCAAGTAATTCCAATTGATTTTATAGACCACAAATGCGTATTGAGCTATGACTAAGTTAATTAAGTCAACTATCAATTAAAACCTGATCAAACCCCTGAAACGAACCCACCAATAGTTCCCTTCTCACAACCCTTAATCATCACCCTCCCTGCCATCCAAATATTTTCCTACTCCCATTTTATTAACCAAAAATGTATCCCAAATATAAATGCAACCATATTTTTTGACGTAATACTTAGACATATACAAATTACACATATATATCCACTCTATGCACATACATACAACCATAATTTATACTTCTTTACATTGGTGGCATCTTGATTTTTTAAAACGTCAAAACATCCTTTTTTCCTTCCCTATCATTATCATCTAAAAGGCAATGAAGGGAAATAATAAAGATTGTAATTGTTAAATATTAAGAAATGTAATTGTGGTATATTGAGAAATGCAATTGTTAATGACCCGCTCTTCATTATTATTGTTATTATTTTAATTTACTTTATTTAGGGAATGCCAAAAGTTGGACCCTTGACCATTAACTAAATACAACAATTTTGGCTGTTTATTAGTATTCGAAAAAATGAGTTGTTTGATTTATTCATTTTGGTTGAATATTATAGTTTCGAATTGGTTTTGTGTATGTGCCTTGAATATACATATAAATATGTATATCTTTGCCTATCGTCAAAAAGAGACACACCAAACAAACCAATCTGTGTCTATCCACGTCTCTCTTTTCTCTATCCCACACCATCGTTTTTGATAGAATAGTTTGAAATGAATGAATATAAATTTATATAAATATATATACCGTCCAATTGTATGTATGTGAGTTTCCTCGCAAACAAAATATTGCCTTTAATTCAGCAGCACCATCATCATCCTATACTACTACCACCAACAACCATCATCATCTTCTTATTCGCCTTTGCCCCATCTCCTCCTTTCTTTTCATAAGTTTTGGGGTGTTTGGTGTGCCCAGACAAAAGACACGGTATTACTAGTCGCGCCATCAAATACGTCCGGCCTGCTTTACCCTTATCTCAATCCTAATAAATACAAACACACATACAAACTTAAATACACACACGTTCAATTGTTGTGGTTTATTTTTCAGGTTTCAAAAAATTAAAATTTGTCCTACTAAAACACACTATATTTCAAATTATGATCAATCATATTTTCGAACAATAAGTTTATTATTAATAAATATTTCATTATTATTTATTGCATCTATGAGAAATATATTGTACTCGCTCACTACATACATTAAACTAGAAATTAACTTCCTACTAAATAGATTACCTTCATTAAAGAGGACTTGGCTACCAATCATTGGAAGTGAGTCTACCGCATATGTACTAAATTGACTCTAAAAGCTGTGAATAGTTTTTAAATATCCAATTATGTCATAGACTGACCTGGCTTATTTATCTATTTGTTGTCTGTTATTCCCTTATCTAATTTTTTACTTATTTAAATTATTAAACTATTAATGTTTAAACGTTTAAAATGGACTGGAATTTTAAAGCTTAATAATATTAACAATCATCGCATCATATTTGAGAAGCTCTTCATTTCCGGTAGTATTGATGCCTTTCATTCAGGATTTTATATATCCATTCTCACAAACTTCAATACTACACGTAATCTCTTAGTTTACCGTTTAACAATTGTCCAAGCGCACCCACCATACATTACTATACCTTTAAAACATACAAAAACGTAAATACATGTCTAGTAAATAAAATACAAATAGTCTTCATGACTACACCACCAATTATTGGTTAGCAAATTAAAAATATGGTTCCAAACAAACTTACTTAGTCATCTTATATTTAACTAGTCTCAAGCCCCACATTACGTACTTAACTTATTGTAACCTTTAAAAAACAAAACAAGCCCAATTTATTAACCTGAATCTAAATGAAAAGACTATTCGTTTTGATGTTTTCTAAATTGACATAATAATCTATCCGCCCACTCCAATATTTACTTCCTGTATATATTATTTTGACCAAAAAAACATACACATGTATAGTCGGTATGCGCACACACCATGTCTTGATTAATCAACTACTTCCAAAAAAATTATTCTTATTATAATTGTGTAACACCATATGTCTTATACTTATTTATACATTCAATGACTTTATTTTGTTAACGAGAAGCTAATTTATACGCATTATTATTTATTGATTGTGCAACCTTTTTTGACATTACAATTAATCAATTCGTAATTACAGTAAAGAACTTGTTACTTATTTGGAGAATTTATTTAATTGGTAATCAATTTAACTTTTTATTCTTACAACCAATCATATCCCAATTTGCAAGGGTATGAGTTGAGAAGAACTAAAAACTTGCCTAATTATGAGTTTATCGTTGATGAATGGTACGGCGGACACAAATCTGAAGATGGAATCTTCTTCTCCTGTAAGTTGGATTCACTTTTAATTGATTGATTATTCATTTATTTAGTCTACGCTATCTAATTTGCTAAATCCAAACAACAATTCTCCTCCGATATCAAGCTATTACCTTTATGGGGTTTCTCCTTCTGAGGCAAACACAGCATCAAACGGCCCTTACAACGCTAACGTCGTGACTCCGTCCGGCCAAGCCTCTGAAAACATTCCACCGCAATTCACCTCCGAAATACACCACCATCTCCTGCAAACCCAACAAGAAGTTGGTGGCGGACCTTCTTCCTGCCAACAACAATATCAAGGTCCCGAATACGATTATTGGCAAGCAAACCAAATGCATCTCCAACAACAACACCAATTCAACAACCACCAACAACATCTCCTTCACCAACAACAAATGGAGCCCTTTGTTATCAGAAATCCCTTTGAAGAAACATCGAGAATACCTCAATACTCAGAATACCCCCCCAAAATCACAAACCACAGCCTTTTCCCCTCGATAATTTCACAAAAAAAAGCTTTCCTACTGCCACATCAAAATGACATCCGATTGCAGAGCTTCCTGAAAAGCCTCCCCCACGCTGGCCTCTACAAATTCCCTCCACCCATGCCATATCCCAAAGGAATTCCAAAAGCAAATTACCCCATCTTCCAACAAATCAATTCACCAATGTATCCGATGGGCCAAATGATGCCTGGCCAATTGAATGGCTTAATGGGTAGACAACAACATCCCTCTCAGTATAATTCACCTAAATTTCCACTTCCATCGCCTCAATTTAATCAGCACCAGCAAATGATGGCCCCACCAAATGGCCATTTCCATGAACAACAATTGATGGGACCACCAAGGACACCTAGTTCCCAGAACTCGACGCCACCCGTCCAATTTAGGCAACCAACGAATGTGGCGGCACCTTCTAACCTGACAATAGAACCAAAAAAAATGACGTTAAAAAGATGTGAAAATAAGTCGACTGATGTTGGTTCATGCGAAAGTTGCAAACTAGAACTTCAATTCGACAACAAAGGCATCTGTTGTACTGGCCTAAGCCAGGGATGTTTCAAATTCTTCCACCAAAAATGCTCGAGACTCGACCTGGACTCTTTCAACAATCTAATAGAAGACTCAACAATGGAATGGGTGTGCAATGGTTGTGTAAACAAAAATCAAGGTATTCGGTTTTCGTGTTGAACTCTCATCCTCTCTCTCCCCTTCTCAATAATAAAAATACAAAGACCAATAAACATAATGTTATCAATCTGATATTACCAGGAACGGTGTTCTTCAACCTAAATTTATATAATATTTTTAGTCTTTTCTTTTTTTGATTTATATTTTATTACGTAATTGTGATGTGTGTATATTCTAAATTTTGCTCTAAATCATGATTTGTCTTTAGAAACAAAATCTTAAATATATACACTTATTATATTGTGGTCCTATTTTATGAACGAAAATTTCTATTACTTGTAAATAAATTTTAATTTTTTTTGGATACGTTTCAATTTAAATGAAGTGGGAGTTAAGATGGAGATATTTTGGGGTGTATAAAAGGTCTACGAGTACATTTCTTTTTATCGGCAGCTTTTAAAAGAGATAAGTACATTTATTCTTGTGGGGAAGATGAAATTGCATATATTTTGGTTGGTAAAAAGCTTTTATCTAAGTACAAATTGGGGATGATTAAATGGATATATTATATCGGGGGTTTTTTGGAAGAATTAATTTTTTAAGTTGTGATGGTGGATCTTTGAACGGATGGAACTATTTAGCTCATGTCAGCAGGAAGTGAAAATGTAGTTATAAATATTTCCATTAACTTGGATGCAAAATTGCAATAGTCAATTATTTATCAAAGAAATGTATATATTAGAAAACATTAAAAGTAAATTCAAGATATATCATCAAAATACAATTTTAAAGCAAAATCGAATATTCATGTAATTTAGATCATAACCTATCACAACTAAACTGTAATGTAACTGGTGGACATATTCTTACAAATTTAGCATATACTTTTAAAAATTACTCAATTCAGATCTCTCTTTTAAAAACAACCTTCTAATTTATCAGATTCTGTTCTCTAGATGATATCGTAAAAAAATGAATGCACTATATTAATTGTTTAATCGTGGTTAAAGAATTTTTTTGTGTAAAAGCTAAAGAGCTTTAAAAGTACATGAAATAAATATGATGACATTTTTATGGTAGTTTCTTTATGGTTTAGTATGGAACCAAATAATAATTTTAAAAGATAAATTACAAAGCATATTTTGTAAAAAAATTCAAGATGCACAAATGTGTATGTCTCGCAAATTCATTGTGTTTTGAAGAATTATGAAACTTATGGATAAAAAGGGACATACAAAGGTTTATATGAAGCCAAACTTTTTCTCTTCAATCTTAATTAAAAGTTCAAAAGATTTAAAAAAACTTTAAGATGATTATTATAGAAAATTGAATGAACTCTATGATTTGGATAATAATTTATTATGCCATTTACATTAATGAACTAAATTGAACTTTTTGATATGCATAACGATGCTGGTTGAATATTTGATTGTCTAGGAGCATGTAATTATATAATGCAATGCCATTTTGAAGTGCTGAATCCAAATACTTCATTAAAACTACTAAGTGTTTGGAAAGATCATTAAAAAGTTAGTATTTCAATAAAGCATTTCCTTTGAAACGTTTGAACTGATCTTGATTTAGTGCATGTGAACTATGTATCTGTAAATGGTTTTGACTTAAATAATTACATCATTTCTTTATTATCGTTAAGATTAATAAAGCATATTGACTTTGTTGTAAGTGCGTGTATATTACTAATTTAAAAAATAATATATTTAATAATTGCTGCAACAACATTAAATTAGTTATATTCTAATTTAACTAACTCAAGTTGATACGTATGATTGGCTTATTGACTTCAAACTAAAAGCAATACATGCTTTCAAGTTCCGAGGTCTTCTGCAAATAAATATATTTTTGAATGTTGAAGAGTCTTTAACAGTTTGAATCAAAAGCATGCCAACTTTTAATTTTAACTTAGCCATTATGCTCTTCATTTTAGTCCGCTGATTTACAGTTTGGTTTTTATAAATTCATCAATTATATGCTTATTCACTATGGCGCCTTGTAGGTATACTTTGCAAATTAGGTAGAAAAATTGCTATCCAATTGAAGCTGCAGAATAAAAAATTCATTTTTCGAATATTTATTATTTAATGCTTACATGACTATTTGGAAAATATCACATTAAATGCAGTATATTTAGGTAATACTAATTGCTGACTGATAAGAACCTTTTGAAATTAAATAGCAGAGTCTTTTGTGGCTAGTTATTATATAATTTGAGTGAATGTGCTTATATTTTGGCTATTAATTTTAATTTAGCCAAACATATTTTAAAAAGGGTTTCACATATAAATAATATGCCCTTTTTTACTTCTGGTAATGATATTTTTTGATACATTCTTACATCCAATGTGTTTTAAACTCGATCATAGTTCTATGCAAGTGAAGTCTTTCTTATCCTTCTAATATTTACTTGTTGTATTGAAACGGTGTTTATTTTACGTAATTTATGCAATATGAGGGAACCAGTCTTTATATTAGGTAATTTATGCGAAAAGGAGCAGTTGAAATTATTAATTGCGGAATCCTTACCTTAAACGTAAAATTATATTAAACTTCCTCATGATGAAATCATACCTCAATTAGATCGTCATTGCATTTCAATATTGGCGAAGAAAAGTAATAAAGTTTCATTTGATGGTGTTTAGTTATTGCTAACTTATTATTGCATTTTTCATGTAGACAATTAATAATGTAGATAAATGCTGTATTTGGTTTAATTATAACGATTTCTTTGAATCACTTTTTTGCGTGTTTGATTAACTATGGTGATATAAACTTTCCATAATGGCAGGATATTAATAAACAAAAATGTAGTAAATACGTTATTAAATTAGCATACGAATCTTTTTGTCGCAGATACTTACAAAGAAGTTAGATCCACATTTTGATTTGATGGTGTAAATGAAATTGAATGCCACTCGAAACCTCTTATAAGCCCTTAAAATATTTCCTCAAGCCATGAACCATGGCACCCAATTATAAAATAAAAATGCAATCTATATACTTTAATCTAATTGCCCTCACTTAAAATAATTAAACGAACCACAGATTCGCCCATTAAACTAAATACTTTAATAATTGCAAAAAGGGCACATTCTGCCACACGTCGATTCCATTTATTTATTCTTTCCCTTTAATACCATCTATTTACATATAATACCACTCAACGGCCAAATTTTAAAAACCTTTTCTATGCACCACCAAGTTCCTACCAAGATAGTCTGCAAAACAAGTGTGTCTTGCGCCTACGTTTGGATGGCCAGCTGGCATATTATATCTTCTGCATAGATTACACATAGCTTTAGTATTATTGTTTATTTTTTGTCTGTATAAAGTGAGGAAAGTATTTAGGACATCTTTGTTGTTGGTAGAAGTTGAATAAGACAATCGAAAGAGTTAAGATGGCCAGCCCTAGGACACGTTCTGTTTTGAAAGACTTAAGACCTGTACATGAAAACAATGTAAGTTAAGTCCAAACCAAGTAATATTATATTTTTAGTTTTGTTTCGAATGTAATGCACCAAATCCACAATGGGTTTCCGTTACTTATGGCATCTGGATTTGTCTAGATTGTTCGGGCAAACATCGTGGTCTCGGAGTACATTTATCCTTTGTCAGATCAACTACGATGGATAAATGGAAGGATCGAGAGTTGGCCAAGATGTCAGTTTCTGGGAATAAAGTAGCAAAGGATTTTTTTGCTAGCCAACAGGATTACAATCCAGGATGGAGTCTCAATCAAAAGTATAATTCGAAGGCAGCTGCTTTGTTGAGGGATAAAGTTAATACTGAAGCAGATGGGAAGGAATGGAGTGAAGAAACTTCATCAGCCAGGAATTATGTCCCAGTTGAGCTGGGAAGTGTCAACAAAATAAACTCAAATATTTCTGGCATCAAGAAAAACTCGTCAATGACGTCGACGGGGATGTCCGCAGGCGGTGCGTGGAATGACGAAGATAGTTATAGTAGTGGCGGCGCAAACTCGACTAACAGCTATAATGATGTCAACGCTGGAAGATATCATGGTTTTGGAAGTAGTGGGAGTGCAAATAATGTCACGGAAGGGAACGACTCTTTTATGTCCTCTCTAAGTTATGGTTTTGGTTATCTTGCCAAAGGAGCCTCTCAAGCTGCTGAATTCGCCAAAGAAATGAAAGCACAGGCTGCCTCAAAAGCTGCTGAAATTGCGGAAAAGAATGATGGAAATTTACTCGGCGGACTTGGTAATACATTTTCTTCGATGACGACTAAAGCTTCGGAGTACGGTTCGAAAGGATTCGAAAATTTGTCAAGTATGGTAAAGAGTTCTTCTATCCAAGGGTTTGCAGGAGCCATCAAGAGTCAGTATGAGGATATGACATCACCTGGGGGTGAAAAGCATGCAGTTGGTACGGAAATCGGTAGCGATGTCTATAATGCCGAGCCGGCAAAGTCTAATTTTTCTGGGAACAATGTCAAATCAGCAACATCCTTTGCGAAGAAAGAAGCCACCGTTAAAAAAAATGAAAATATGTTCGATCTAGACTTCGACGAAGCTTCAAACTTTGGGCAGCCAACCATATCCAATCCAAAAACAGAGAGAAAAGTAAAACCCAAAAAGGAAATCAAGACAGTTGACGATGACGCCTGGGACTTTCTAAACGAAAAATAATTTATAACTCCAAACAAATAATCCAATTCGAACATCTTTTTAATATGAAATTTCTATATAAATTCCTTCTACACACGTAATATCTTTTTGTATTTGTGTATCAAGATGATGTAACAATATTATTCATTATAATCACATTTGCTTAACAACATTCCATACACATGTCTTTTATTTGTTTTAAACTTGAAGCCTGCTTCTCTTCATTCTAATGAAAAAATGACGCGGGAAAAGCTCTTTGCACTTTCAAATGTATGTAGTTGTTCAGGATATTACATGAAATAAACAACTATTTTTAATAAAGTATTAGCCTTTTTTGGTTGTGAATTAACAAATAGTATAATTTTATTGTATGTCATAAAAAATTTGTAAATTATTTGAATAGTAACCACAGTTATCGTATACCTTTCTACAAAGAAACTTAAATAGTATTAACGTTTCTGGGGTAGGACATGATGTGGATCAGGATTATTAGGTTGTGGATGGAAAATCAGATTAGGCGGTGGGTTGTTTGCAGTTCCTGGAAGTTCATCGTATCGTGGTGGTTCATTTGTGAATCTGTTTTGCAGATAAGGTTGATTTGGATTGAAAGAAGAAGTGAGGTGGCCTGATGAGACTGTAGTGAAGATGGTTGGATTTGATGTTGTTGAAGTTTGATATTCATTGTATGCTGGTGGTGGGTCTGTGTAGAAAGGCTAATAATAGATTTGAATTAAGGTTTTAAAATGATATACAAATCTTACTTTGGCAGCCGTACGTTGTGAATGAGTTGTGTGCCTGTGAGGATAAGTTGCTGTTGCATTTGAATTTTGGCTCGATGGGTGTAAGAATTGCGGAAATCTTATGGGATAGATCGGCAGTCGTGGTTGTATCTAAAAATTAAATTAACCTTCGTTGTAATAATTAAAACTTACAATAGCTTTCGCACTCTTTTTTTCAATGATATGGGTATAAGCTTTCCTAAGCAGTAGAAGCAATGCACAGGTTAAACAAAAAGAAAGGCAAAAGAATACTCCTGCACTCATTTGAATGTCGGGTCCATCAAATACTGAACCTTGGTCCAAGGATGATTGTTGTTTTCCGCTAATTTTGTTCTATCAATTAGTAACCTAAATTTCCCAATTTAGGTTTACTTCAAAGTCAAATGTGAGTGACTGATATTTTTGAACCAAACAAGAAAAGCACACCTGATATTAGTAAAGTAATAACAACAATATTGTCTGTTCAGATAAATATATATTTTCTATAATGTGAAATTTAAAAAAGGAAAAGGCAACAAAATTGTCAGTAACATTTGATAAAGAGAACATAATTATTATGTATCTGCTTAACAAAATATCATTATAATGAGAAAACGGCACATATACACGCACCTTATTTTGTAATGAAAAATTGAATCTATATAAGTTACACAAAATTCACAAACAACACCTCAATTTTAATTAGTGGCATACAAGTATGTGCATGGGGAAGGTAATTTAATGGTAATTATTAAAATGTGTATAAGCAGCGTGTACATTTTCAAGTCGAAATGGCACATAATATTAGTTAATGGCAAATCGGATTAAATAGTGTTTTTAAAAAAACAGGTAGACTCGTGCTTATGCAAATTAATTTTATTAGGTAATAGGCATAAAGCTTTTGTTTTTAGCTGCACCCCGAAACTTGTGATAGGGTCGGCCTGTTTTTGGAGAAAACTGTGTTGTTCGAAACTTTTTAATTAGGGCTTTAAATGATAACAAGGTGAAGCATCATGTCCTAGAGAGACAAGTTGCGGTTGACATTGGAGTAAAGGTTTGGATTAGTTTAAAAAATTACTCTCACTTTTGCTAATTATAATTTCGTGGTAATCAGGAAATGTTATCTACAGCGGCTCGGGTTACCGGTATAAATGCAGTCACTAAGGCAAAAGGCATTCTAAAACTTGAGACATCTCCTGACCTACGGAAAATCAAGATGCCTCGCCAGCCCCAACTCCCTAAAGCTGCCATGGAGGGTCTTAAATTTGCTCTTAGCACATGCTCCAGACCTCCAAAGCAACTCCAATACGAGGCAGATGTAATGTGCGAAAAGCTGGCAAATCGAAGATTTCCTGCCTCTTCAGACGTCATCAAAGGAGCTAGGAGAGAAATTTTAAAGAAAATGGACGAAAAAGGCTTAGGTCCTTTAGACGAAGCCGTATACGGGCAAAAAATAGTAAGTACACCTTTTTATAACAATTTGTCTTCTTTAATAATTCATTATAATTATAATTTTTAATTATTTCAGAATAAAGCACACACTCAGTACGTTAATGCCAAAGTAGGTAAATTGTTAAGGCAGTCCTCATATAATTGGAAGCCACTTGACTTAGAGAGTAGAGAAAAGGCAGCTGCGTATGCTTTGGCAACTTTGTCCCCTTCTTTTTCGGAGATATATCGTGTTTTGTGTGAATTTGATCATGTAAAGGATTTTAAACCACACAGTGTTCTTGATTTTGGGTCAGGGATAGGAGCAGCCTTCTGGGCGTGTAATGAGAAATTCAAAGACAATGTCGATGAATACACCTTAGTGGATACGAGTGAAAATATGTCTCGCTTCTCAATGGATATTATGCGGAAGAATGAAGGAGCGACGGGTAAATTGGCTCATCAAAATGTAAATTTTCGAAGAAGTTTAGTGCCTTCCCTAGAGACAAAGTACGACTTGGTAATTGCTCACCGTGTGCTGATAGAGTATGTTAGCAGAGAAAGCCGGCTAGAATTAATTGAGTCATTGTGGAAGAGAACAAAAAGGTACTTAGTTCTAATTGAGTCGCATTTTGAAGATAATTTTAAAGCTATTTTGGATGCAAGGGATTATTTGATTAGAGAAGGGCAGGATATTAACTTTGACAAGGTTGACTTTAATCAGTTTGGTGGGAAAACAGACTCAAAGTTGTCATCTTATGAGAATTACCACCACTTCAAAGCTAACTGGCCAAAAGACAAACCGCTCCCAACATTCGGAGATCCTGCAACTGTATTCGCACCTTGTCCACATGATTTGGAATGTCCTAAATTAGGCTTACTAAATGCTCGCAAACAAACATGTAGTTTCAACGTCAAATACCAGGACATCCGTGCCGATGGAAAGGCCTCCAAGAAACGAAATGGAACTGGTTCGACTTCCTTCTCCTATATGATCTTGGAAAAAGGGGAACGTCAAACAAATGTTGATTCGGGGCCCCGTCTACTAAACTACTGCAAAGGCAATGGCCATTTCACTTGCCAAGGATGTACTGCTTTCAACGGCATTCAGCATTATGTTATATCGAAGAAAAACAAATCTCTATTTGAACAGACCAAAGGTTTGAATGTTGGAGACAAGATTCCCTATAATATTAGTGTGGAGAAGGGATTGTCTGATGACACGGAATTGTTTGAAGGTGCTATTAATGTTCAAGCTGAAATTGATAAATTGGTCAAGATCAATGACACAGAACACAACTACTGATTTTAATGGTCAAAGACCAAAATTGGTAGTCCACTGCTAATATTGCCAATGCTTCTGATTAGTTTTATATTTGGAAAAAGTGGTAAGAAACGGCAAAAAGGATCATTACTTGTGTTAGATATTTACTTTGTTAAGAAAAAATAATATTTTATGTTGTCATTTTAATAAGAACTGCTATGGTTAAATTTTAAAAAATAAATTCAATTTTTTAATTCATTCTTTATTGTTCATGATATAGTTACAGATATAATTAAATTTCACTCCAAATTATTTTCCTGCACCATATGAACTGAATGGAGCTCCATAGCCTCCTGAAACTCCTCCGCATGGGATTGCTTGAGGTTGACATGGTGCTTGAGGACAACATTGAGAACCGCCTCCACCTAATCCTCCGATACAAGCTTCAGTTGATGAGAAAAGGGTGAAGATTGCAATGATCTAAATGAAATGTTAATGAAATATAACTCATGCAAACTTACAGCTACAATAAGTTTGGCAAACATCTTTACAAATCAGTATAAACAAATAGTGATACTTCCTCACTCGAACCAATCTCTTAAATACCCCCTTATGCCATTCCTCCTTAATCCAGTTTGACAACATCTAATTCCACAAATGTAATATCAAATGTCCTTGATTAAAAGTATCTAATTATTTTACCAAATTTATTCAAAAAACAAATGTACAAAAGTTGTTTTAGGTCCGGATCAAATTGAATGTCCAGTCTTGAAACTCATTAGAAGCCTCATTAATTTTATCGGATGCAAACAAATAAATAGACAATAGGTTAACAAGGTAATTTATTAAAAAATATACATTAAAAACAGAACAAATGATATTCACTAATGTTTTTTGCCTACTTGAGCAAAAGCAGCAGTTTCCCCACGTTCTTCGGCTTTTTGCCACGTAGATAACTTTTATGCTGCAATGAAGATCCAAAAACGACATAGACCTTATTGTTAAAAACAAATTGAAATACAGAATCCTTCTTAGGTATGAGTTTGAGCCTATTATCCGGCCCAATCAACTGAAATGTCTGCCTAGATTCATGCACTACAAACCCATAAACTCCCACCATCGACATATTAGCAGCATGACTAACCAACAACAAACAACCATGATAATCTAATTTGAGCAACCGTTCATCAGCACTAATTTTACCATCCTGCATCACATTATTAAAGTATTCTAACCACATCTTGTACATTTCACTAAATAGTTGATATGTTAATTCCGGACTTCCCTCTAACTTTCCTCCGCGTCTAAAGAAATTTGACTTCTTTTGCTTGTCCGGTTTATTAGGTTTATCAGCATGACGTTCCGTCACGAAAAACTGCTCTCTGCCGCAAATCGTCACCATAGATTTATCCATTGTCAGGAATATACTAGTTTACAGAATAAATTTGAATCATAAATGAGCAAAAAGCTCCAATCGTCTTGAGATTTAAACGCTCTTCCAAAAATATCCTCTCAAAACCATGATTGAATTCAAATAGCTCAAATAATCTTTATCAAAACAAAAGGATTAAGTAAGGAAAGTATTTATTTAATACTGCATGTACAAACAATTTGAATAACATTATGGTGGAATTATTTTCCAGTAGTGTATGTACTAGCAGCGGATGGAGAAGCAGCAGCTGGTGGAACATTGAAAGTTGCTGTTGATGGAGGGCTTTGATAAGCGGCAGCAGAAGGACTTGGCCCGTTTGCTGGAGCAACGTAGACTGAATTAGCTGGAGCATATCCACTCAATTTTGGCCCACTTACAAAGGCTCCTTGTCCAAGTGGAGGTGAGGGATAGGAGGATTGAGAGGAGCCACCAATCATTTGAGGAGCTCCTTGCATTTGGTGGGAAGCACAGGGATTAGCTGGAACTCCACAGCCAGGTGCAATCATAGGTGGTGGTGGAGGAATAGATTGGCCACAACATTCAGAACCACCGCCCAAACCAGGCAATCCAAGTCCCATGCCACCACCTCCAAGGCAAGCATTAGACAGTTGAGCGAAGACAATAGGTAAAATGACAGTTGAGAATTTCTAAAGAAAGAGAATTAAACTCTAAAACACCTCAAACTTACCATTTTTGAGTTGAATTAGAAAGCAGAATCTATACAGTTAAGATATATCTTGAAATGCCATTTACTTTTCCTTAAATACATTTTAAAATTGCCGAATAAAACTCGTTACCAGGTTTAGGTCATTTGAAAGTTAAATGATATGGAACATCGATTATTAGGCAAAGCTATTACTATTCCGGATTTAAAATCAAAATCCAATTAGTTTTAAGGTTATTTGTTTGTGCACTTTCACTTGCCCAAAGGTGCTTGGTATTGTCATGCAAATGTTTTTGGCTTTTATTTGTATAAGGAAACAAATTCTGGATTTCAAAATGAATTGGTTTGTAATGTTGAATGAGTAATGAATGGTGTCTGATGAATAAATTATATTTTTAAAAGTACTACACAGTTTATGGCTTTGATTATTATTTGCTTAAGGAGAATCACTTTCCATAATTTGCCATAAGATTGTATTTGTTTTCGCTTTTAAATGCATACGTGGAAGTTCGAATTGTATATCTATGTTAGTTGTAAATAAAGTCTCTCAAAAACACACATAGCCCCACCCATAAAGCATTTTGAAGTGTTGTATGATGTGCAGGTGCAGATTTGGAAGGTCGTCTAATGGTTTCGAATGGGTGCCGATGCTCAGAAACAAACTTTTCCAATCAAGAACCTTGCCCCAATTTTTGGTTAATAAAACTTTTATATGTTGAAACGTGTTCAATAATGTATTGAAAAAAATCATTCTGCTTTAGAAGCTTTAAGCTAGCGTGGTGTCTTTTTTCTTTTTGTCTTATCCTTTTGACTTAATGTTCAATTTATTAATGTTTCCTTCTCTTTATAGTGAATTTAGCTACCATGGGCAAAGAAAAGTTACATATTAATATCGTCGTCATTGGACACGTAGATTCCGGAAAGTCTACCACTACTGGACATCTCATCTACAAGTGCGGAGGTATCGACAAGAGAACCATCGAGAAGTTCGAGAAGGAAGCCCAAGAAATGGGTAAAGGATCTTTCAAGTACGCTTGGGTTTTGGACAAACTTAAGGCCGAAAGAGAACGTGGTATCACGATCGATATCGCCCTCTGGAAATTCGAAACCGCCAAGTACTACGTCACCATCATCGACGCTCCAGGTCACAGAGATTTCATCAAGAACATGATCACCGGAACCTCCCAAGCTGATTGTGCCGTCCTCGTTGTCGCCTGTGGAACTGGAGAATTCGAAGCTGGAATTTCCAAGAATGGACAAACCAGAGAACATGCCCTCCTCGCCCAAACTCTTGGAGTCAAGCAAATGATCGTCGCCTGTAACAAGATGGACTCTACCGAACCACCATTCTCAGAGGCTAGATTCACCGAAATCATCGCTGAAGTCCAAAACTTCATCAAGAAAATCGGATACAACCCAAAGACCATTCCATTCGTCCCAATCTCAGGATTCAACGGAGACAACATGTTGGAAGCCTCTCCAAACATGCCTTGGTTCAAGGGATGGTCTGTTGAAAGAAAGGAAGGAAACGCCTCCGGAAAGACCCTCCTCGAAGCCCTTGACGCCATCGTCCCACCATCAAGACCAACCGACAAGGCTCTCAGACTCCCACTTCAAGATGTCTACAAGATTGGAGGTATTGGAACTGTGCCAGTAGGACGTGTCGAAACTGGAATCATCAAGCCAGGTATGATCGTCACCTTCGCCCCACAAGGAGTCTCAACTGAAGTTAAGTCCGTCGAGATGCATCACGAATCCCTTCCAGAAGCTGGACCAGGAGACAATGTTGGTTTCAACGTTAAGAACGTCTCCGTCAAGGACATCAGACGTGGATCAGTCTGCTCTGACTCCAAGAACGACCCCGCCAAGGAATCCAAGATGTTCACGGCCCAAGTCATCATCATGAACCATCCAGGACAAATCGCCGCCGGATACACTCCAGTCCTCGATTGCCACACCGCTCACATCGCCTGTCGCTTCGCTGAACTCAAAGAAAAGGTCGACAGACGTACCGGTAAAAAGATGGAAGACAACCCCAAGTTCTTGAAGTCCGGAGATGCTGGAATCGTCGAATTGATCCCATCCAAGCCACTCTGCGTTGAAGCTTTCACCGACTACGCTCCTCTCGGACGTTTCGCTGTCCGTGACATGAGACAAACCGTCGCCGTAGGTGTCATCAAGGCCGTCGACAAGTCTACCGGAGATGCTAAAGCCACCAAATCCGCCGCCAAGGCCGGAGGTGCCAAGAAAAAGTAAATGTTCTTATCCTGATCTAAAAATACAAAAACACCACCTCTTTTCAACACCCTCGTTATTGTTTTTATTTGTTTTATTATGTAAAATTCTTTCCGAATAAACACAAAAAAAGATAAATTATTTTTGGCTGGAACTGGCTATTGGATCTGATAATATTTTGCTTTTGGTTCTCGAATAAAAATGTTAAAAAATGTTTGTGTCATTGAGTTGTACAATAATTGACTTCCTGAATTTAATCGGCTTTTAGCTAACTTGTAAAATCTGTTAGGCTTTCAAACAACTTCCAACATTTCTTTGACTTTTAAGTTATTTTTGTTGAGTTGATGATTCTTTTAAACAACCCATTAGAAATTATTTCACATATCAGACAGGGTTTACTACACAGCTTTTAGTATGTATTTCGTGCTGAAGCTATGCTGTGGTGTTTCTACGGTTAGCTCCCTCTCAAATTTAATAGAAGTGTAGTCTTTTGCAACGTGCTGTTTAAGGATCTATGTACTTGTAAACTTATTGCTATTCTGTTATTAATGTGTAATGTAAACCGCGCAAAAAGCTAGATAAGATCAATATAAAATAAGACAATTTATGTGTAAAGAATAGTCCATCCACTATTTTCATTCACCAAGTTTATAAATTAAGCATGTCTACTAAGAACCATCAATTACCCACCGAGTTATTATGCGGTATATTTAAACACATTAAGACAAGCGATATAAATAATGTCGCGAAAGTTTGTAAACATTTCACAAATGCCCTACGAATTAGTTCTAGAAAATTGCCTTTAGTCAAGGTTTCTTCGGTATTTATCTTTCCTAATCAAGCAATTGGCTTTGTGCCTGAAAACCCTGTGAAATATGAATTTTCACTATCTTATTTCCTGACAAGTCGTTATGTGAGTTTAAAAATAATTTAGTCACTTTATTTTATTTCAGACTTATACCGGAGCAAATCAAACAGAATTTCTTGAAAGAACTATTTTAGTCGGTGTCAAAGAATTAATTATTGGAAATATTAAAGACCCAGACATGATTGAAGCTATAAAAAAGTTTATTTTAAGAAACAAAAATATACAAATCAAATTTTATTTCTTTATCAATTCTTCAACTGATTATTTTTTCGAAATTTGTTCTATGGAGAGACGTATTCTATCGTTAGAATTTCAATATGATTTCAGTTGGAAAATTGAGAAAGTAATGAACATTCTTAAAAATAACCAACCTGAAAAGATTCTCCTTTTTGTCAACCAACACAACTTACTATTTGCTTCTCAAATGGAGGAAGCTAGAAGCCAAGCAATGTTAGAACAAATACCAATGCAATTTGAATCACAACTTCAAATAATATCAAAGTCTGATTTGGTATTATTTAATTTATTCATAAGAATATTACATCCAAGCTACCATTTATATCCTATTATTTGGTATTTATTCATTATTCTAGGCTGTACAACATTTTATTTGGTCTCATTGCTTGATTTTCTGGATAAAGTTTTTGGCTTTTATTTTCGCATCACAAAAATTGCAGAGTCATTTAAATCTCCTTTATTCATTTTCTTCGTTATCACGATTACTACTTCTTATCTAGTTATTAAACTAACTCATCTGCTTCAAGTTCTTCCAAATTAAAAAGGTTTCTTGATAGCTTTTGTTATTGATATGTTTTTGAATAAATAAAAATGATTCACGAATAAATTATAATATTTATTAACCATTATTAGTTCATTCCTAGGCTTACAACCACTACTGTCATGAAACCATATACAACGACAATACACAATTAAGCATCGACTTGACATATATTTTAAATGTTGAAATAAGGAAATATTTGCTGGGAGAATTATTCTATAAGTTAGTTACAAATTAAAGAAAGTGTTTGATGCATCTAAAATGCCAAATCTTTTTCTTTATTCTGCTTATGATATAACTATTTGTATGGTAGCTATTATCTGAATATTAAAGATAAGGTCATAGGAGCGGGTTGAATTGGATTTGAAGTTTGTATCCAAAAAATTACTAAAAAGTATTTTGTTAAAGTAATTTGGGCAGACAATTTCGAAACTGATTATAGGACAGTCACCAAATTAGTTCCTGGATGTTTTGGAGAAGATTATTGTGAAATTAAACCTTTTATAAAAAGAAGTGATGTACCAAAAGAAGTTAGGTGCCCTGAATTTTAGTAGATTAGTTAGTAATAGAGGTCAGTATAAGTCTCTACCCAATTATTATATGATGATTAGTGATATTTATGTTTACATTTATATTTGAAATAGGGTACTTAAAAATAAATAAATTGTAATGCCTCCTACGATCTACACAAAAGAGATATCCTTTTTATGTCCTAGGTACTATGTTATCTTCTATTTCGAACTATATGAGTAGAATTTTGAAAAAATATTCGGCCTCGAGGACAGAGGGTTTAAGATTGAAAATCTTGACTTTTCCAGGCTTGCTCTGGGAATATGCATTAAATTGAATTTATAAAAAAGTGTTTCAGATATTTGCAGAGCTAACAAAACTAAGTTAAATGACATAGACCAGAACTTAAAATCTCAAATGACCTGCTTGTAGGGACAGCTAATAATGTAGAACCACAAAAATACTAGCAAAAATTGATTCACATTGAACTTTTGCCGTACAAATTGAGGTCAACTAGAATACATATGCTTCATTATCTATTATAAAATGCATCCTATTTTTATAATAAACACCCGTTTTCTAATCATTATTTATTATTTTATTCACTACTTTTTGATTAATCTGTTCGAATGGACCGCAAACATTTTCCTTCTGAGGAAATGCTTTAAACTATTATTTTCAGTTCATTTAAGGTATGTAAATTATTGACCACTCTATGCCGTGGTTTGCCTACCACAGATAGATATGGTTGGCTAAAATCAAATAATAAGATTGGGGGGATTTATAGTTTAAAAAAATTCATTTTTTCCTTGCTTATACCTACACGATATTACAAATGAAAATTACACATACGTTTTATTATAGACAATATCTAATTATGCATATTTATATTATTTTTCAATATTTTTTAAAAATATTTACATATTCGTCCGGCAATGTCAGTATACAACTAATTCGTAATACGTACCCTGAACTGAAATTTTGCTATGATTTTGTGTTTTTATAAAACTATTAGTTTCCTAAATTTAATTTAAATGTTCTTTATCTTATAAAAGAAATTTATAGGTCAATTCTCACTACAGTCTGATCTTATTAGATTTTAACAAACATATTTAATCTACATTTGAATACCAACTTCCGACACAACAAAATTCGTTGTAAGATCACACCACCCTTCCAACTCATCACCTTCCTTAACTAAGCATTCAACAACACCAAATCAACATCATTTGAACAAGATGGTAAGATATTCACTTATTTATCTATCCATAGCATTACTTTGCTCAGTTACTGCTAAAGAAACTGGAAGACCGCTCGGAGTTTCTCCTCAAGATGCCCCATTTTATGATTCATCTAAAGATTTCCAATGTCGGGATGGTTCTAAAAATATTCCATTTGATTCTGTGAATGATAATTATTGCGATTGCGATGATGGGTCAGACGAGCCTTCTACAGGGGCTTGTCCTGACACGTTCTTTTATTGTTCTAATGATGGCTTTAGACCGGAGAATATTCCTTCATCGAGAGTTGGGGATACTATTTGCGGTAAGTTGTTAAACTATTAATATTAACTTATTTATTTTATTTAGATTGTTGCTCAGGAGAAGACGAGCCTGACACTACCAATTGCCCAAACATCTGCGATGAACTAGGTAAAAATGACCGAGTCAGAAAACAAGAACGACTTCTCGTCATTACTTCCGGATATGCCAAGAGACTTGAGTTAGCCGCTGAGGGGTTGAAAATGTGGAATGAAAAGACCGCAGCAATTGATGCTACCAAGGAAACAGTCGATGCCCTTAGAGCCGCCAAGACTCTTTTAGAAGCAGAAAAAGCTCCTTTAGAAGAAAAAGAAAATGAACTCAAGGGTGGTGCCGATAAATTATGGGATGACAAGGTTGCTGCTATCACTACTGCAAAGGCTAAAAAGTTGTTTAAGATTCTTGATGTAGATGAGGACAATAAGATCACCATTCCTGAAATAATGGTCAGAAAAGAAGCTGACGGAGATGAGAACGGTGAGACATCTGAGGATGAAGCAAAGATCTTCCTCAATGACCTGGAAGAAGTAGATTTTGAGACTTTCAAAAGTCAATTATATGACTCCTTCAAATACAAGTTGACCGAGCATAATGGGCAAGATGAAGAAATTGCTGGAGAAGAACAAAAAAAAGACGAAGAAGAGGTTGGTGAAAAGCCAGAGTATGATCAAGTTATTAAGGATGCTATTGCTGCCGCAGACCAAATCAGAGAAAAAGTAAGAGAGATTAACGACAAGATTAATAGTGCCGAAGATGCTGATCGTGACAATGCGAGCTTCTTGAAACAAGACTTTGGCGAGGATAAATCATGGGGCCCACTATACAAAAAGTGTTTCGAATACAAACAAAAACAGTACGTCTACAAACTATGTCTCTTCGACAAGACCTCCCAAAAAGATTCAAATGGTTATTCTGAAACTTCCCTCGGAAATTGGGAAAACTGGTCCACAACTTCCTCTGTGCCTCACACTCTGCAATCCTATACTCACGGACAAGGATGCTGGAACGGTCCCGATAGAAGCACCAAAGTTGTTATCGAATGTGGAAACGAAACAGAATTGGTTGATGCCAGTGAACCAGCTAAATGTGAATATCAATTTACTCTGGTTACACCTGCTGTATGCCCTAACCCAGCTACTATTGGACCACATGATGAACTTTAATTTTGTTTATCAATAAATTCATTTTGCTTGCAAGTTAGTTGCTTTGATTTGTTTGTATAGATATCTTTTAAAAAGCCACGCGAGTCATTTTTTATTTCAAAAAACAATATTATAAAAAAGGCATACACAAGTATTATGACATCTTTTGACACATGAACCGTACTTCATTCACGTGCATATAAATTAAACGAGATATATTCAGACATATAGTAATAGTATGAAGAAGTATAAACTGCCAACTAAGAGCTCCTTTCAGACAGTATTTTCATCCCACATCCGATTATGATGCACATCTCCACCATCGAAATCATTAACATATCCCAAGGTAAGAGGAACATGTGGTTGCGGATAAATAGATTGCTTCTTGGAAGGGGTACTCCAGATTAATGCAAACGCAAGGAAAAAGATGGTAAAAGCAAGAGATGAAAACAACAATGCCCAACCTAACAGCATATAAAAGTCCTTTTCAGCTTGGTCTCCAGTATAAGCAAAGAAGAATAATGATCCATATAATTTGACCATCAAAATAAAAAATGTGAATAAATTAAATTTAAGAAGGCTCATTTCAAGGAGTGGTATAGTCTGTAACAAAACAAATTTTGGGTTAGTTAAATATTTACCTACTTACTCTGACATTTTGATAACCTCCCAAAACAGTTAGATGTGTTAGTTTATGATTAAGTTCGTCTATGTAGAAAGTGCAAACAATCAGTAAAATTTGAATTAGAAAAAGAAAGACACTGAATGCATTGACAGTCTTGTTAAGATTCATTAGTTCGTCTGAGTAAGGTTCGAGGCCTTGTGTGATGAAGCCATACATAGTTGGTAAAATCATAAAAAAGAACCATTGTTTGTGAGGGCCCATTCTTTGTCTCTTAGTTGAAGAGTACCGAATTTGAAATAATTGTTCAACTGTCATAATCCAAAGCAAAATACGGCCTGTGGGTAAGTACAATAAATAATATGTATCGAATGTTTATTTTGAAAAGAACATTTTTTTAATTTTACTCCTAGTTATCACGATGTGTAATCTATTTCGGATAACATGCAAAGCATCTTAATCCATCACTTATCCTAAAACGACTCCGTTCTCATCATATAACACAACACCTTTTAGTATGTTATCTGGTGACTAGCATTATTATTATCACGCCTTTTAGAACCCATCCAGTCGAAACTATCCATCTCAAACTTCCAGTTCCCACCAAAGAATTGGCCGAAAACTTGAAGTCTATCTTAGTGAAAAGATTTAAATGGCAGATCACAAACTGTGGCCACGAGAACCTGAAGTCTTTCTTCTCAATGATGCCAATGCATTGGCTGTTGCTGGCATGTTGGTTAAGATGATGTTTGAGCTTAAGATGGCTTGCGAGGATTAATTTAATAAATATTTTATTCCCTTGTTCAATTTTAATAAATATACCTGTATTATGCAAAGCTCCTTGCAAATAAATAACAACTGTATTATTAGGTTCATTCATATACATATTATTAGTAATGAAAGAAGAATTTTGCCTGGTAACCACGTGAATTGAAATACCAGCTAACCATGATTGGAAGAAAAAAACAGTCAAAAAAGCTATAATAAGAGCTCTCAAATTAGCTGACCATTGGACTTTTTTGCACATCAGCAAAATACCATAAGGAATTGTCAAAATAGTAAGAAGAATAAAAATTATTTTTGACACAAATATGGCGAATGAAAAATTGTCGCTGTAAATGGTAGCAAAAGAACTTGAAGTATTATTCATTTTATTCACTGAAAAGATATTTAATATATTGATATCATAGAAAAATATTATATTTTATTTGGTATAAAAAGGGAAGTATACAAGTATATAGTGTTTCTTTACTTTATAAAAGAACACTCATAAGGAGCTTTCAATTGCTTGGAGCTGATTTCATCGTTTTGGAATTATAAAAAATAAAAGACTCACATAATTGCTTTTTTGGTAAACCTAATAATATCATGGAAGTGTTTTGAGAAGATGTGCAGTCAAAAATAAAAACTAAAAAAATCGTTTGCTTAAATTTAACTTGTAAGACCAGAGGTATTAAGTTGGAAATGATAAATTTAATATAAATATTGTGACAAATATAAGGTGTCATGACAACAACCCAAATTAATCTTAATGAAGGTGTCTATTTTATCTAAATGAAGTAGCCTATTTGCCTAAATGAAGCATCTATTTTTACGGCACAAAGTACAATAAAATACTTTGTTTGAGTGTGCCCTCGAATCTTCCCTCTTCTTCACAGGTAAAAAAAGAAAGAACAATAATAAGTAATGTTTTGCCAATACGCGCGTATGTAATTATTTAGTAGCTGTGCGAAGAGGAATGGATGAAATAAGAATTGAAAAGCTTGAAAGAACGTGTGAAAGAGGATAAGTTAATATAATACTTTGTGATAGTGCCAAAGGAAACCTTAAAAATGTAAGCAAATATATATTTATAAATGTATAAACTGTGTTTGTCCATGAAAAGAAACATATAACATATATGTGCATACAAAAATTAATAAATTCAAAACGTATGAATATCCTTTTTTGGGAGAGATAGTGTTTTTAGTTAGAAGTAATGATATATGATGGATGATATTATATGTATGGATGTATTATTTATTAAAAGAAAGATATATAGTTATTACAAGTACAACAAATGAATGGCTTAGGTATGTATTTTATTATTGGCACGAAGTGACTCTATTAAAAGATCCTGATTATTCTTGAAAAAATATTATTTTGAATAGTATCATAAAAAGTGTGAACATAAATATTATATATTTTACATTTGTTTACTATCCTTTACGCTTAAAGTGCCAATCCAAAATGAAAATATATATTTAATTGTTGTATCAAAAATATGTATAATTGCTACTCTGTAAAATAAAAACATTCCCTATTGAGGAAGTTTTTGCTTGATGACGTCCTAATTATCACTTCAATACAGGAACTTTAATAATAAATGTACTTTGCCATAAATAAATAGATTTGTGAGAACTTTTGCCCGAATACTTTAAATAATAAGGCGAATTTTTAATAAATGGTCTTTTGAATAAATAAGTTGGAAGTGTTAGAATAATATATTTCAGATATTGTTCATCTAGTTAATTATTATTGAAAACATATAAATATATTTCGGAAGCACATAAATATCAAACGGAATTCAATGAGTATGAAATTCGATTAGACTTGCCCAACCGGTTTAAGTCGGTTTTGCAAAAACATTGTATAATTTGTGTTAAAAATGCCCTATTTTGCATTTAACTATCGGTGTATGTATCATTCAAAAGTATCTAATTACGATTTAACTTAATATAGTATTCATACTTCCTCAATCGTGTATGGCTCACACATTTGAAACCCAACTAAAACTACTGCATGAGAATGTCGCTGATCTTTCTTATATAATTTTAGATAGCATTTGAATTTGTTTAAAATACGTTAATAAAACAAATGAATTGCTTTGTATGCATTAGTTTACCATGCTTTTTATTGTAAATTATATTAACTAAACAATAAGCTTGCAATCTTGGATTATTTGCTGTTCATTTATTTTTCGATAAATGTAAATATATTCTTCTTTTTTTATTTCGGCACAATAAATGAAATACTCCGACATAACCAATATTTTATATATTTTAAATTATGCATTAAGTTGACTATTAATTATTTGATAATGCTAATAAATTTAAAAAGGACAATCACACAAGTTTTATTAAAAAATGTTGCAATACAAAACTAGCAATAATAATGGATTCATTAATAATCATCACGATCAATCTCATAAGCTTTATTGCCCACTTTTAGTACAAGGTAATTGTAAAAACATTTACCAATAAAATCAACCATCATTTTATATAATTTGGCTTTAAAGTATAAAAGAATTCATTGAAATACATAATTGTCATATTATAAACAGTAATAATTTCAATATTAGATTCAAGTATATGTAAATTAATGTTTGTTCCAAGTTTAATTCGCTAGATGGAAGCTTTATACTCCATCTTGATACCAATTGTGGCTGATCTTATTCAACTGAATTTTCAAGTTTCATTTGACAGTAACCACTCTAAAAGGAAATATCTAATAAAACTCCCATTCCGTTAACATTTATTTAGGAGGAAGGAGAATGGAAAAACTTTGATTGAATCTTTCATTTCGTTGGCAGTTTCTTTTACAAAGTGATACAAATTCACATCTTATTTTTTTTGCCATCAACAGCAGATTCATTTCTAGATTGAATTAGTTGCTCTAAATTAGAATCTCTCGTACTTAATGAGTCTTCGTTCTTCTTATAAATTCTTTGAAAGGTTGTTCCAGCAGGGGTATCAATTGCAATTGAAGAGCCCTTTGTCTTTGATTTAATTCCAGACTTCACCTTTTTGGTGCTTTTGTGGGCGAGAGTAACTTATAAAGAAATAAATTTAAGGAATATTTTGAATGGAAGTCACTTAGTACTGCGATTTGAGAATAATTTTATTAAGACAAAGGTGTTATCAAATTTGACTCTATTTGCCGCTTTAAGATTAGTTTTTATTTAATCACTGCTTATTTTTTGAAGAAACGTCTACTAATTTTGGTCAATTATGTTGCCTCGAATGAGATCAAAATAGTTGGCTCAAAGGAGACCAAGAAATTCGAATCAAGTCTATGGCGTGGCTGGAAGGAAGACAAATAAATATCTTAAAGATAGAGCAGCACAACGGCTTTAATTATAAATATCATGAAAAGGAAATCGATCTTCAATTCTTCTTTTGCGAGTGATTGTAAATCTATATTCCATTCTTAAACATGTATTATTTGGCTCATTTTAAACCATATTTGTATTTAATTTTTAAATAGATTCCTCCCATACTTACATCTGAACACATTGTTTGTTAATGGAGAGTAAGGCAATCATTGATCATAACATCTTCTAAGGTTCCTCGTTTAAATTCAAATACTCTTTCATTGCTACAGTCCAAGGTATCAGCCATGCATTTTAGAACATAAATGTCGGAACAATGGGCGTGTCTAGTAATCAGGTTTTTACGGAACTTAAGAAGTTTCCTCCTAATCTTACGAATTCTGATAAGATTGGTCATGATATGTCGTAAAATTACTGCTCTTTATTATAACCCATTTTAAGTAATGCTCCAAATGCAATTGTTTTGAAAATGAAACTCATTTGGATTGATATGTCATCTTTCTTTCTGTAAAGATCTTGTTCGTTCGAAAAATAGGAATACATACTTGACTTGGTTTTCAATTCTTTGATCCCGATTTCAGATATCACGCGCAAACATTTGTTCGGAGTTAATTCGGGAAAATTCTCTCATAGACAATATCCCTTCCATCTTCTTCAAGAACATAAAATATACTGCAGTTAATTGAATCCCACTTAACGCCAACTACCATTTCTCTTTCGCCTTTGAGTAATTCATTGCCCCTGTTCCGTTGAGGGCTGTTTTTCTGTTTTATATAGCAAGAAAGGTGTGAGTATTCAATCCCAATCTTTATTAAATTCAATCTTTAAATCAGTTATTGCATATATTTACAATTTGACGTATAAAAGTGATGATGTTATTTTTTAACTACATATTGCTTTGCTTATTATTTGTTGTTGCAAGTGTAAACATACATTTATTACATAGCATACGTTTATTTCGAGCAAAAAATGTTTATTTTATTCATGTGCAAAATGCATATATATGTAAATTCGCACACTTTTTATTTTCGTGCGAATGCATATCTATGTCATTTTTACATCAAAATAATGAAATTGAAACTACCGTTTGGTTGTTATTACAAAAGTATACAGTACTTTTTAAAGGCCTTTGAAAGCTATAAACTTAGAAAGTTCTATTAAAGGAAAAAATTAAGAGCATGTATAAGTCCATATTTGACTAAAAATTACTATTTTTTAGATATTTATGTCTAACAAGGTGCAATATCTAAGTTTATTTATTGAAATGATTAATGAATAACAAACAATGTTCTAATTGTGTTCAGGTCCAATCTAATTAGCTTCCAGGTGGATAAGTAGCAGAATAAGTACCTGAGTAACCCTAAAATTAAAAAATTGATTAAATTTGAACTAAATGAGTGAAACTTTCTTTATAATCCCAAATCCAATCTGCATGGAAATGAAGCGTTATGTGATTAGAAGTAGAAAACCATGTAAGTCTCTGAGTATCGGATCCAAAATTGCCTGAGTACAGTTGTGAATATCCATTGCTCATATCTGGTCCATCGTAGATCCATAAATAATCACAATTTGCTTCAGTATTAAAATAATCGAATTCTAATTTAATTACGTATTTTTTATCTACTTTGATATAATAAATACATTCATTTTCAATAAAATATTCATTTGGATAATTTGGTGAAATGATGGAACCAGAATTTGGATCATAATATTGTTGGGGACAACTGAAATAATATAAAGTTAAATATCTGCACCTAGATATACATATGCTTCAAAGATTATATATTCAAATGGACGAAACAATTTAAACCGTAGTCAACAAGTTATAAATATGAAAGTTACTTACTCATCGCTAAATAATTGAGTTTCTCTACAAATAAATGCTTGCTTCTGTTGACAATCAGTATATAAAACACTAGCATCGGTACTAGATTTTATCATCATAGAACACTTATTGGCATTTTCTTTTGAAACAATGGTGTTAGTTTTGATAATAGCTCTAGAATCATTATAATACAATTTCTTAGGAGAACTAAGCCAAGTAGCTGGTTGCACTGGATTGTGGATATTGATCAGTCTTGTTGCCAACGTCATTTTTTCAGGACTATCAAAAATAGCTAAAACTGCGTCTTTGCTCTTACAGTAAGATTCGGCTTCGTTGAAAGTTAAAGCTATTGTTTCAGAATACAAAAAGCAACGGTTTGATTCACTTTCATATTTGAATCCCTCTTTGCAAGTCTTTACACTTGGAACGGCAGCAGAATTCAGCAAAGCTGCTATGGAAAATAGAGTAGCGATAACTAGTTTCATTTTCAGATATAATATTTCAAATATTATCTCCTTTTATAGTAAAATAGAGCTAAGTATATGCATATTGATAAGAGAAATGACAATCTTAAAAATTATAGATAACCCATTTCCTTGGACTATTCAAAGGAAATTTTTATAATTAATGGTGCCATTCATTATTAGATAAATAATAGATATGATTTTGTACAATAATAATTTTAATTAGCGATTTCTAACCATATTTGGATAAGAAAAAGTTAAGCATTCTTAAGAAATTGTTGGTAAACTACTTCTCCTAGCTTTTTAACAGCAATGATTAATATATTTATATGTATAGTGCTCCTAAGTATTATAGATAACGTGCATTATTTTGGACAGAATCTATTTTAATAAGCTTTCAATGAAAAAGTTTTGATAAGATAAAATATAAGATTCAAACTTATGTATCAAATTCGTGCACAAAACAATTTTTTTGGTGTGTACTTTATGCTAATATAGCTAATTCAGCACTTTGAAATCTTTTTACTTAGATAACTAGTAGATTACTTGATGTAGAATCACAGTAAAAAGATGTTGAAGACGTGTAATAAAATATTTCAATAAATCATAAAAGATGAAATGTGCTTGTCATATGTAAAATATAATGGTATAAATATGAATAATATACATATTATGGGTAAATGAATGACATAAAGTATTGAAATATCAATGTAATCATGTAATAGTTACAAGAACATAGCAGTTATCATAAGATTCGTAGGTTTCATCGGAACTATTAAGTACACTCCCAATTGTTTTAATTCACAATAAACAACTTCTAATTTCTTGCAAATATAATTTAAATTGACATTTGTAATATTAATATTGTTAAAAAAGGTGAAAACTGGCACAAATTTTCTTTTAACCGAATAAATGTTTCATCAGACAATTTCCCGACTCATCCATGTTTCCGTTACATTGAACTTGAATGTATCTTACAAACGCGACACATTTCCTTATGATAAATCTCATCTAATTTGTCATGATATTCTTCAGATAAGAGAAGATTTCTTACTTCGAGGTGGTCTAAATTTATATCGAAGAATAGATCACAATTTTGATCTTCTAATATTTTTGCAGCATCACAAAAATTGAAAATTTCAAAAACGGTTTTGTTATTTTTAATTTCGATCATAATTGAAATATTTTCACATGTCCTATAATTAAGCATGCTTTTTAGTTTAAGAAAAGTGTTTGATCAATTTTTCATAGTATCCAGGCATTCGCTATAATCCTCTTTATCATCATAATACCTTTAATTAATTCTCAAATGCTACTTGCGTTAAAAGAGGCAAACTAATTTGTATCAATTCATCGTCTATATTTGCAAATAGACGAGTTGGTGTTGTGATTCCATGACAACGAAGATACTTTTGCGTGATTTGATTCCACAACATGTACTAAAGTTAGCAATACTTCTCCATAACCAATCCCATCCAGCTGACTATTTGGGTCTCGTCGATCATTATTTGAATAATAAAAAAATGCATCCAAGTTAATTAGTTTTGCAAATAAAGTATCGAGCAATTTGGAAAATTTAGAATAACTATCTCTTTGTTCAGAAAAAGGATTAGCAACTTTTGAGGTAGAAGAAAAAAATGGGATAGAATCGGGCAATTCAAAAGGTACTGAATTGACTATTTTATTAAATTTATCAGCATTTCCAAATAGTAAATCAAATAATTTACCAGAAATATTGCCATAAAGGTTGTATTTTTTTATTGTGGCATAAATTGAAATAACTAGAGTTTGTACTGGATAAAGACATTAATGTGAATAAAGTCTTCCTGCGATTGTTGAATATTAAGTTGAGAAAGAGCAAGTTTCATGGTCGTTTTATTCAATAGATTCGTCATAAACCGCACAAATAGATAGCTATAAGCATTTGTACTCTTACTATTCAATCGCTTGCTCAACTATCCCGCTTTATAATGATCAAGTTAACTAGATATGTATTCACAACTAAATGCAACATTTTTCTCACTACTGAGAAATGACTAATCAAGATATGAAAATAATTAGCATCTAATGAACATATACGGTTAGTCAATTGGATTGTAGTATATCAAATGTATTAAAAAATGAAAAATAAGTACGATAAACATGGACACGATAGCGTTTTTTATACATATAAATTTATAAAAAATTATTAATCATCAAGGTTTGATTAAGTTGCGAGGCCGTTTATTTGGTTTAATTGTGAATGGGATTTCTCATATACAAAAAAGCTTCATCAATCACAATTCAATACAACATCCTTTAATTATTTTGAACATTAATTATGTAATCCTTTTATCAAAATTTAGTTTGATATTAATAAATGATATCAAATTATCACTTAAAATAGAGATTTTGTGTTTTTTTATGATAAGAATAATCAATCCTGTAGAAACAATTTTTTAAAGTAAATTTTGTTACTACCATTTATGTATTATTTATGTTATCTAATAAAAATTGAAACGACCTTTAACCTGCCTTTTATTATTTGCATAATTACTGCATCATAGGGAACATGATCAGGACAATGTCTATTAAATTGGCCTGAACATTGAAACTTACCATTTGGCCTGTCAACAAAAAACTGATGTCAGTTGGTTAAGAATGATAAGAAACGTTACAATAATTACAATCAAACAAAATAGACTTTGTTCTTACACATGTTTATGACATGTCAAGTTAATTTCTACGTAAATTTGTACCTTTATTTTAGTAAAAAATGCTTTTTATCTTTTATTGCAAACCTTTTTACATTTGTCATTTTATTTGATATGACTCATTTAATTTTGACAATCGAAACAATTTAATAATACAAATATCAGAAAGTTCAAAATCATCTGAACTATAATATTCCCAAAAAACATCCACACATACATACTAATAAACACACAAACTGATAAGAAAAATTGACGCCAAAAAATCTCTTTACCCAAATTGTTAATTCCAACCTAAACAACACCTTTTGGATAGCATAAAAATATGATTTTGCACACTATTCGCTTTTTGAGAGGACCTCTCTCTCTACCTTCTTTGCTTATTTGGCCACAATTAATTTTTGATACATCAATATACTTATATATAGACTTGACAACCTAGCATCACCAACTAACGAAGAATCTTTAACGGGATGATAAAGAAAACTTGATAAAAGGGCCATCTATTTCATGGTACCATAATGTAATTCGCACTTTGTCAGATCATTCTGTTTATTACTACCTAAAATCTTTATTTAGAACCAATTCCAATTTTATCTGGACGCTTTATTTTTGCATTTTTTTGTATTTTAAACTATTATATTAATTAGTCGTATTAATTATATTAGTTATAGAAGTTAAACTCATTATGTCGTATAATGAAAAACCCGATTTCACAACATCCTCCATCTCGATCGTTTCCTCTATATTAGCAGAAAACTATTTCGAAGAAGATGTTCCTAAAGCTTGCGCTCTAAATGTCGAAGCAAAGTCGCTTCCGAATTCGGCGGCCATTCTAAGTAGTGATGATGACGAACACAGCTCCGATATCAACGCCACATCTTCGTCGTTCACTGTTCAGAACAGTACTACTACAACCACCACTGATACTACATTAAAAGAGATGTCAACAGACAATAATAATAATAAAGTAAGTTCATTGACAGGTTGAAATATGAGGAAGGACTTGTTTTGAGACAGTCCAGTCTTAATTGAAACTTGAACTACTTTTTCAAATCAAAAGACATATTATAATACATTTCTTTCCTTCGCTCACCAACAAAAACTATGGTAGTATATACTACTATCTCTCCAAGGTTTATTTCTCCTTGGTACACTATTATAATATAAATATTTATATTATTACTACCATCAAATTTAAACTTACTCTTTCATTATTTTTTGTCTTTTAGTTACGATTTATTAAACGAACCTACTCTAATCCTAATTACTTTTGGAAACCAACGGCTGGAAGGAATATTGCATCTTTGTCTGAAATATCTTCTATTCTTATGTCACCTGAAAAGGAACTACAGAATGAAGGAAGTGGAAATGATGCCAATTCAAATGTATTTGCCTTGATTGATTTTAATAAAGAAGGAAATGAAGAAAATAAGATTAATTTGCTTGAGCAGAGTAAAGTTAATTTACTTGATCAAAACAAAATTAGTTTAATTGAACCTAATAAAGTTCATGTAGGAAGTGTGTTGAATGAAGAGAATGTAAATGGTGAAAAAAATAGTAATAAAGACATCTCGAGATCATCTTCTATAGAAAAAACCTCAGATGATGACGTCTTTGATGTAGATGTAAAGACCACAGATCTTTTTTACCTCCCTTCAAATGATGAAAGCGAAAGAGAACGGAAAGATTCTGAAGATTCTACTACTAATAACAACTACCACCGTTACCAACGTCATCAATACAATCGCCAACCACCATCGACTTTGGGTCAACATCAAATGTAAGTTTATTGTTGATGTTATTGCTTTTCTCTTTTTAAATCTACTTAATATGGATATGTCTTATTTTTTATTACCTTTTCTATCACCAAATCAAAAAATATTTCATTTTTATCGGAACGAATATAAAAAATGTCTTACCATAGTTGAATATGTATATGTTTATGTCTCCATATAAATATATCTATTTATATAGCCCTTAAACAATCAAATTTATTCAATACTTAACAATTTGTTGAGATGGCTCGATCTTTTGCGTTGGAAGATAGCGCTAAATCAAAACGGTTTGATGCTTGTTTATGGCGGAGCCTTTTACCCAAACAGTCACCTATTTTTCTCTTTCCATGTTTTGGCACTGTTTTGAAAGATATGTTTATTAATACTTCTATAGATAGTACATCGGTGCATGATATTAAAATATGTGCCTTTTTAGAAAAAGGTAACAATTAATAGTATTTTTGTGACAATGATATTATGGATATACTTATTGTAGACACGGACATAACATATTAATAATAACATTTTTAAATGCATTCCAACTGCATAATAATCTGATAAAAAATTACCTTCTCACATATTTTAAATCCAAACAACAAATAACAATTAAATGTCAATTATAAGTACCTTCATTACTTCGCAATTTAGGAGATTCTTTACCGATATCATAAATATAATAAAGATTTCTCTATTTTTGTTACCTTTTTAAAAAATAGAAAAAACATATGACTTTCTATCACCAAACATCCATCAACAAATAATTGACAAAAAATGTTTTTTCTTGTTTTTTGTGAACATCACTCCATTACTTAATTCCCTAATTACTTGTCAACTTTAATAATAAATTTTGTCTCGATAATTTAATGATCATAAAATGATGCATGTTTATAAACAATTTTTGTCTTCAAAATGTAGTGATATAGTATCATGTTCTTGCATCTTATAAATGATATGTATTTATATTTTGTATGAATATATCCGTCTTGCCTAACAATTACCTTTCACTTTATTTTGGTTACTTAATTAGAAGTTGTAAAATTGAGCTTACAACAATTGTAACCTATTATTTGCTTTTTTACTTAAACGCAACCACATCTCATTTTTTATGTTTAAGGGTTTGTTGATGACAAAAAAGGTGTACCATAGGCTTATACACTCTAATTATTATTATTTGATGTAGCAAATTTTTTGTTTTCTTTATAAATCACATTTATTAGCATGCCATTTTATATTCTCAAACTTATACTTTCTTTTTCCATTATTTAACAAAGTAGAAAATGTCGAAAACTACAAAAATCTGCTCCCTTTAAGGGAATGGTTTTCAACGAAAAAATATTTCAAAAGTTCTGACATACAATAAATAATTATCTTTATCAAACAAAAAATAGAACTTCTATCTCGAATAAATAAACACTCACACACTTTTATATCTCCATTGTTCTATCTTAATGAAGTATTATATAAGACATATACTTTATATTCATTAATTTCTTTTTTCAACCATCATTTTTCAAACATACTAAAGCTTACATATCACATACAAAAAATTTATAATATACCTGAAACCAGATTTTAACATTATGACGCCTTTTATTTTCTACTTAATTTCTGTTATACTATTATATGATATATCAATTTTGATATAATATCACATAAATATTTGATGTATACTTACTATCATAATTTCCTTCAAACAAAAGGATCTTTTTTAATAAAAATTAATTTTCTCAACATCCAAAGTATAATATAGTGAGTAGTGTAAGCGTGTATAGGATACATCACTTTATTTCCAACTTCACTAATTGACTATTGTCGCACAATTTTAGATACTAGACAAACTTCAATCTAATTCACACACAAAAGATCTTTCTTATACGCATGCTTGAACGTTATTTATTTGTATAAACTATCTGTATAAATCATAAATTACCTGTATTAATCAGACAATATCTGTATTAATCGCACATTTAAATTGCTAACATTAGTAGAAAAGCAGGTTTTTACACCATATCCACAAAAGATATTAGTAAAGTTTAAGTGTAATGTCCCATCAAACATCTGTTACCATTTTTTTGACACATTCTCATGTATATAATTTAATTTTAAGTTCCTGGTACCTTCGTGATATACAAATATAAATCCTTCCAGTAGACACATACATACTTATATTATAATAACATAAGAGAGTATCATTCATATCACCACTTCTACCTCAAGCTCCAAATGCATGCTTCAACCAAAAACAAAAGTATCAATGTTTGTGACACCTTTTACAAAAGTCTGCATTAATGTACAAATTATGCATAATAGTTACTCGCACATCTACATACACCATCTTCAATATAATACTATAATATTATTTAAGTCAAAAGTTTACTATTTTTGTAACATATCCTCTTTAATGTATAAAAATGTAATGAATACATATTTTATTTATACATTTGCTTTTTTTAATGATTACGTTCAATTTGTGATATATGTATGCCGATGCAAAAATATAATCACATTTTAACTTATACTATTAAACAACATTTTGATACTACAACACTTATACAACACAACCATCTTCTCTTCTTATTCTCAAAAGTATGATGTAGTAGAACGATTTTTTCCTTTGTTTGAGGGTACTGCTATAACCCTCAACAAATCAAAAAGAACCTTTCCAATGTTGTACTATTTATTGGCAAAACTTTTACCCAATGTATAATATTTGATTTGATCAAAGACGTTCTAATCGTCCTCTACTACATAACATTCTTCTCATATAATGCCATTATAAGTTCATTTTTATATCTCACTCATTATTTATACTCTTTTAAAACAAAAAGAAAGTTAGACAGTATCTGTATTACTACCACAAAAATTGATCTTAAGATATAGATAGACTGATCAAAAAATCTGCATATTCACTAGTGCGCTTTCCATCAAGTGGATAATACAAAATTGAATTGAGGAAATTTATATTTATGCACTTTATTAACTCTTCCCCTACATTACGTTACTTCTTGCAGTGTATCTTATAAATGAACTCCTTTCAGATAAATACGATGGTTAAGCATAAAAAAGACATAAGATGAAATATTTAATTGAATGCATTTATTTAAATTGCATTGATCAGTTTGATGTACACATACCACGTTATGCCAAACATACACATATTCTAAACCAAAAAAGACGTTTTGTTGACCATCTGTCGATCTTAGTCAGTCCATCAACTGTCCACTTTGATTCGTTATAAGACAGCTCATATTACCTTTAACAACACATTTCTTTCGACTTTTTCATGCTATATTACATGCATTTATATTCAATAAAAAATGATGCCTCTAGAAACGTATTAACTATTAATCACTATAATTCATTTTAGTCATACATTCTCCGACTTACACTCGTCAAATCTCAATATTTCCACGCCATTTCCTCGAAACAATCCGTTTCCTCAGCTTCCATCTAATAATACTATTTATTCGAACCCTCCACCTCCCTACCAAGAGCCCGAGGCCAATCCCTGGATAAGAAAAGCATCCGTCAGATACAAGAAAAACCCCAAATTCGGAGGACGGCGAATAGGTGCAACCAACACAACAACCACCACCAAACTCACCTACTCCAGGTCTTTGTCAAGAGGTGAATCATCGAAAACTTCCTACCTCAGTTCAGAAGTTTTGACTGAAGAGGAAGAAAATTTAGATATAGAAGGTTTGTTTATATTTAAAGTTTAGTCGTTAAATTTAATGTTTAAAAGACTCAAATTACCAACCATAAACAAATAAGTTTAATCATTTTTTTTAGATCAATCCTCTTTGAAACGGTCTTTTCCTAGAAGAAAGTTGCGTACTATTTCGGGCCATTATTCAGATACTTTGTTTAAAGATTCATTGACGATGTCAACGCCTGCTTTGGAGCAACAAGAATTACAGACGAGGCCCATTATGTCGATGCATGGTCCTTCGAAGTCGTTGGACTCGACTTTTGTCAGGAATGGACAGAGGTCCCCTATTATTAATCAAGAATCCTCAGATAATATGTGTATGCTGGAAGATTCTTCGGGAGATGAAGCTAGTTTTGAAGACATTAAATCTCCACACTCCGATACAGACCAGACTTATAGTCTAATTGATATAAAGTCCCTAGGCAACACCCTCGAGAATGGGCACTTCGATTGTCCTGACGAACCAGAAGCCAAAGCACCTTCCTTGCCTGGACGTCCCAATGGAAGTGTGATGATTCCATCAGTCTCAATAGATGAGCCCTCTCACTCGCCTGATTTGTCAGAACTCCTCCGCACAGCTTCAACTAAGCCAAGTCTCTTCAACAAAAGAGACGAAAAATGCAGAAGTCAAATTTTTGAAAGCTCTTTCAAATCACCTAAACAATACCTTTCTTCAAGTACATGTAATTTAGCAGATCTCAGTGACGGTATCAATGAAGTTGATGCCGAATTCGAAGGATTACCAGGCCCATCTAACTTTAATGGCGCCCGAAAATTTTCCTTTATCCCAGATGAAGTTACTCATCAGTTGAATTCAAATAATAAGGGTAATTTAACCAAAGTCGTTGTGGATGAATCGTAAGTTTATGAATTAATTATACATATTGTTTTGTGTTTGTCCTTATTTTTTGTGTTATGCCCTGTCTTTTTTAGTCCTATATTAGATAATTTGAAGCATGCCTTTAAGAGACAAAATTTTACATCCAAATTTAGGACTTTGCAAGGAGGAGTTACCAAGAATGGGAGTAAGGGGAAGCTGGTTGGGAAGGATAAGAGTATTGTGAAGCCAGCTAAGACGGGAGCCTTTTCGTTGTTTAATAAATTTAAGGTATGTTTGGGGGTTGAGTGGAGTTTAATTTAAACGTGTGTTATAGCAACAGAAGGATCCTGTCACGAGTTTGATAAAACAAACAGGGGCTCCTAAACCAGCAACGATTTCAGGAGCTACCTCCTCTCGCATCACTGCATCATTAAAAGAAGTCTCGGCAGGAGATCATCGCTACTCGACTTTACCTGAAGCCAAAAAAAATAAGTCGTCTGTTGAGTTGCAAGCTATCGGTTCCAATCTTATCGAAGGTATGTTTCGACTAAATGACATTTCAAAAGACGTTGTCATCATCAACAATATTTAAAACAAAATGTTATGAGGCAACAATTTTTTGTTTATATGAAAGAATAGAAAAATGTTGGGGAGTCTAAAAAATTTGTGTAGATACATTAGTTGTATTTTCGATTTTACATTCATTCTTCTACCTATAACTGACTATTCTTAAAAATGGGCAAAATAAGTGCAGATAATCTTGGACGTAGATGGTCAGCAGCTGTGGTTGAGCCTTCGGCTTTGAACCAAAAAATATTTAAGCATCATAGGAAACAAAAAATTGATGTCCTTGGAGGGTTAGATGAAGAAAATGATTTCTTCCTGACATCATTAAGGCAGTTATTAGAGGATAAATCAACTGTCAGATTACCTTTAGACAGAAAATGGCTTAGTTTACCTGACTTAGCAAAATGGCAAGGAAAGCCAATAAGCCTCGAATCCCTAAAGCTAGAACCTAAACTGAAGCCCGGCTTTTCCGAGCCACGCAACCTGTGTCGTCTTGAAAACGACGTCTACGTCTGCTATTTAGATTCTCCCAACTCAGCTTATTGTCCCCTAGAAGCATATTACAACTCCTTAGCTCCTTCACCTCCCGACTCTTTTTTCCTTTTCTCAACGCCAGCTTACGTTCCAACCGGGGTCATCTGCAACAACAACCTTGACTCGGTCTCCTTAAATACCACTACTCTGTCCTATGACAACGGCAATCAAAAGATTAAGGTTGATCCTAAAATAATGACAACCAAACACGACGATCCTTCATTCTTTTTTGGTGGGGTCAAAAAAGCACCCAAATATTCTTCATTTGGTTTTCTTGAAGATTTTATTAGACATAAGATTGTGAAGAGAATTTCTGAAAGAAAATATTGCCGAGAAAAGACTAAAATGGTCAAGGCTTCTTCTGTTGACATTGATAATAGTAAAATTATTTTTTGATGGGCTATGTTATTGTGTGTCATACTTTATTTGTAATTATTGTGAAATATTAATTTTGCTACCAAAAGTTATTTTATATGATCGTTGGTTTTTACCCATCTTTTTGAAAGCAAGAGTGCTTTGCATTTTAGTTGGTATTAGCTTTACCTTGGTTATTTGATAAAGTGTGCACTAACTCATCAAATAAAATATATGAGCAACCTTCTTTCCAACCAATCTCAGACGAATGTTGTGACACACAATAACATGAACAGTCCAAAATCTTTATTGGATGCAACATTGATGATTTGTTTATTTCAGGATTACCAGATGCGATGAAATCAGCAATAGGCCAAGCCATTACTCCGACTGGTTCACTGAAAGCAAAGCAAAGAGATTCTAGAACATCTATTAGTGAACACAAAATCTCAGTTTCATCAAGTTTCATTGAACAAAAGATGGCGGTGATAGGTGAGGAGATGCTCCAATGCGAGAGATGGGCACATCTCTTCTCAAGTTGGGCTCCCGAAGATATTAGTTGGCGTAAAATGCCTGCATGTAAAAAATTAAGCACTAGTGAATCAAAGAAACAGAATATTATTCGCGAATTTATATCTACGGAAAGGAATCATTGTTATGTGCTTATTATACTGCAGCAATACTTCTATGCTAACTTAAAAAAGGAAAGGATCTTTGTTAATGATACAGATATGCCTTTTATTGCGCCAGCTGTCATCGAAACTCTGCTCAAGTTTCACCTTGAATTATGTCAAAAATTGAAAAATAGGATGGAGGAAAATGTGGTTATTGATACCATCTCGGATATTGTGTTGGGAGAAATGAAAAATGAAGCAGTAATTGGTAATGTGATTAAAGCATACACTGATTTCTGTTCGTCCAAAGAAGAATCCAAAAGGTTATTCAATTTTAACAAGACTAAGAGTCAGAAATTTAAGGACTATGTTCATCGGTATGACTCGGATCCTAAATACAAAGCTAAGGACTTTAAAAGTTGTCTGGATTTGGTTGCTCATCGCCTTACCAAATACCCACTTCTGTTAGATGCCATTATGAAGGCTGAGAAAAACGAAATGTTGAAGGAAGAAGCTGGATTAGCAGCCGAGGCAGCGAGACAATTAACATCTCAAGTCGATGACGATCTAAACAAATGTGAAATCAACAAACGGTGGGACTCGATCAGACAATCCGTTGATAGAAATTCTGTTGGACAGTTTGAGGGAGCAACCTTTACTCTTCATGATTTACTGTTCCAAGATCCAAATGACCCTCGTAAAGTACTGTGCATCGGCAAAGTTACTTACAAAGCCTTGAATGGTTCAAAAAATGACCTTATACTGGTTCTGTTCGACGACATCCTCGTCTTCTTCCTTTGCAAAAACAGCAAAGTTTACTTTTTCGATCTCGACCAACATCAAGCCATCTTTGGCATCGAAAAGACCTTAGTTCGTGTCATTGAAAGGCAAAATTCAATAGCTATCGTCTACAACGACAAGGCCAACATGGACATGACCACTGTCTCCTTCAGCAACAAAGCAGATTTAGAACAATGGACCACCGCACTATTGACAGCCAAAAAACAGCCAATCGGTTATGTCCGTAAAGCACCCAATAATGCAACGGGATGTTACATGGATCGAGTCCTTACAAACACCTCCGCAACTGATTTGCATTCATTTGGCCTAGATGGGGAAACTCTTCAAAAATACAATATTTGGTGGGCAGTTACAGAAAAACTGTTTGCCAAACGCCAATTAGATGATGAGATCTTTGGAAAGTATGTGGTGGACAGAATAAGTTGGTTTCAAGAACTGAAGAAACATATTGTTACTATGCCTTTTGCCAAAGCAAGACAGATTCCACTTAAAACAATGCAGGCTTTATATGATAAATTCGATGAACTGAACAGGGTTAAGATTACAGATGGAGAAGAGTATGTGGCTGTCATGAAGAAGTTAGAGAAAGAGGATGTAAAGGCGTTGTTTGATTCGTGGAATGGTATTTTTGGAAAGGATGATTCAGACGATTCTGATTGCTCGAGTTCGAGAGGCAAGTGCGTAAAGAGAGTTTCGACTTACGGTGGAGAAGGCGATAAGGCTAGGAGAAAGGATATTGTTGATAAAATCAGAAGACACACAACTGTCCCTGAGATCAAATCAGAATTAAGAGGCATTTATCCAACTTCTGGGGACTTGGCAACTTTCGCTGCCATTAAAGGAGATGCTTCTAGAAAGGCAGCTGAAATGGTGTTGAGTGAAAATATCTTGATGCGCAGTGAACTAATCAAACTCCGAAATGATTTAGCGAAGGCTGAACTCCAAAAAGAAGCTATTAAGAACTCTAAGGGCGCTGACTTTTTCTCAAATACTGATGAAATGGAAAAGTTGAGAACTAAGAATAATGAAGTCTTCGAGAGGGAAAGGAAGTTTTACATCATGCAGGAAAAGTGGACTCGTGAAGCAGAGGAAAGAGAAGAAGCTTGCAGGAAACGAGTCGAGGAGAGAGAGGAAGCATGTAGAAAACTAATAGAAGAGCACGAAGAAGCGCATAAGAAGAGGGAACAGACGATCTTGCTGAGGGAAGCAGATATTGATGAGAAATGGCTGGCAGCTTATAAGAATCGTGGAAATCCTTCGAATACAATCTACTCAGACTCGGACTTTCCTACGTCGCCGTTAACACCTGATCCGGAAATGACGGGATTGCCAGGCCCAGGAATTTACGAACAGCCAATCAGCAAGCCCTTATCTCATTCCAAAGATGGCCTCAGACCCCATTTGTCCTCAAGTCGGTCAGACTTGACTCGTTCGGCATCAGCTCTCAGCAAGAACCACAAACTCGGCACTCACTTCCTGTTCCACAATCATTCCGACAACACTCAACAACCCTCCTCCAACCCAACGACCTCCTCCAAACAACTAATGTCACTAGTTTCCAAATCCGAAACAGTAACAACAAAAACCAAAAAAAAATAAAGTTAAGGTGGAAAAATGGTTGGTGAACCTTCAATAGTACGGGAAAGTCTAATTGCATGTGGGCAAAAGAAGCTTATTAATTTTTTTACAAATAATATATTTTGATTTTAATAAGATCTATCTGTCTATCGTATAGATAATATAAATGAATAAGTAATTGCATTTTTAATAATAAAAGTTTTACAATGTTAGTTGGTTTAGTTTAATTGGTCTATTGTGGACATGTACATTTCGTTGTTGTTGACAGATGAGGATGGGACTATGTTGCTGAAATGTAGATAATATAAAAGTAGTTAAGTGATATACTTACGTTTTTGTATGATTTGATATTGTGTCTAAGCAAACTTCTGTTGTTCTTTTATTGAGGTTTGTTAAATCATTTGCATACATCTCCGCAGAGCCATTATTAGCATGAATAATAACTTGAGTGCCTTTTTCGTAATGAATAAATTCATGGAAATTTCTGCCCTGAAATTCCTTCCACACTTTCAAGACAATATTCATGACAATGATGTCTCCAGCATGATTTGACATCAACCTCAATACAAAAACACCATCTGATTTTAAAAAGTCTAAGACAAACCGTTCTAGCAAATGCTGGGAAGGCGGAAGGATTCGCTGAATTTGCCTTTTGATAGGACATTTATCAAAAGACTCCGTATAAACTTTATGCCTTGCATTTTCATTAGCACTTCTTTTCCTTTCAGTACCATCAGCTATGTGAAGAAACTTGAGGATATAGTCAATTTTTTCTGAATGAAAGGTACAGTTGACGGTCCATACGACAGTTGAAGCAATCGTGATGATAGCTAATACGAAATACCACATCCAAAAGAAGGCGAAGACCTTTTCATTTATAAAATTAATCAGCAAAGCACACTGCACCGTATACCTATTTAGATTCGCCAAATTCCTGACCTCAAAATCACACAACGTCACTAAAAGAATACATTACATTTTGGGTATGCTTCACTTGCCTCTTGGAAAATGGCCGGACTCGGACCACGGCTTTCCGTTCCACAAATCCGTCAACACCTGCACTCCAAACAAAAAATACTCATCGCTCTTCAAGGTAACATTAAGTATAATAAACTGGCACACAATATTCAGCGTATAAATTAACTTTGTACTCAAATACAAACAAGTAATGTAGTGGCCCCTCAGGAAGCGAGATAGTTTAAACTTGCCAAAGAGAGATGTTTCTCTGTAGCAAGCTCCATCGTAATCTTGCATATCAATAAAATCGAGGAAGGAATTGGCTAGTGAATTAATGGCTTTTTCTTTTTCATCCTCGTCCATAATGGCTTTTGTTTCAATGGATGCAGTGACCATGTTTTGAATGTTTATTCCGGACTGCCAATTCATTAGACGCCAAACCATGCAAGGTAGGGCAAACATTAGGGCTTCAGCTGAAAGAATGGGCAAAAATAAGTTTACAAGATGTTTTGAGGCCCAGACATAGTAACTAGTTAATGTTTTACCACACAACTCACCGATTAGCACAAAGGGTACCCACTGGTAGTAAGAAATCTGCTTCTCTTCACGCGTCCGATGGTCGTCTGGAATGTTTTCATACATTGGTATCTTGAAACAAACACATCATTAATAGTATTGTTGATTGCTAATAAAAAGTTAATGATAAAATATTTACTCACCCAATAAGTATTCTGAATCCAGCAATAAGATTCAATGTATTCCTCCATCGACTCCTTGGAATGAGGATTAATCCAACATTCAATCGGAGTTCCTCCATACTGTTTGGCAGATATCAACACACATGCAACAGCCAACATAACAGGCGTATGATAATAGTTCAAACGATCCGCAAAATCATCATCACCCCTTAATGAAAGTGAAGAAATAAAGGCGCGAGCCAATGTAGCTTGAAAAAACATTCCTTTAGCAGAGGTAGTGGGAATGTTGGTGGTACCTGTTAAGATATGGCTGGAATTAATTTGTTATTATTTGGAAAGTTGAAGTTAAGAAAAGATATTAATTTTGAATGTCTTGTAGAGTCTCTTATAAAGGGAGGAACTTGTGGATATATTTATTACTAAACCAAAACTTGTTTCTTATATGTAATGCGAGAGCTTATTCTTAATATACTTAAGTATTTATAGTAAGTATTATTGTTGGCAAGTGATAAGAATACAATTAATAGCTAAATGTATTAAAAAGGAACAAAAAGACGAACCTCAAAAGGGATTGAAAACTATAAAAAAGTAGAAGTTTTGTTTTGTTTTATTATGTTTTATTTTATCTCAAAAAGTGGAGTTAAACTTACCGTCCAGTATTTTGCCACATGAGTAGGACCAGACAAAGAGTTGGGGCTGAATTGAAGTTAGTTGTGATTCCAATTAAATATATTTTTTAGTATGATTGGTGGTGATGTTATATGTGAAAAAGACTTACGTCTTCTCTTTTATTTTTATCTGTAAATGATAACATAATAATTATGGCGGATATGTGGTAAAGGTCTGATTTCGATATTGTGTATGTGTAAAGAAAGGGGAAAAAATTAGTATTCACAAGTGAGGAAATTAGAAGATTAGCTTATGTTAAAATCGAGTTAAGATCTTTTGAAGGAAATTGGATTTGTGTTTAAGATATCTTTAAAGTATATTATTATTAATATCACATATGCTTACAAATTAGAAATTGTCCATTATACTTTATAAATATTCACCATTAATAAAGGAAAATAATAGTGTCTTTTTGACTAATGAAAAGAAAAGTACATATGCTGAATTATGAATGGTAAAGGAGAAGCCTAAGTTTATTTTACAACCTTTTATGTAATTTATTTCATGTCATTGTGATATATGAGAAGTAATATATACTTTTATATTTACCTCTTTATGGGGACATTTATTTGTAAGGTCATAAATTTAATAAAAAAGAAGCTTGTTAGTGATAAAAAAGAAGCTTATTAGTTATAAAAAATGTAGTTTATTAGTTATAATTCATTACGTTTATTAGTAAGATTCATTTTATTAAATCAAAATATGTGATAAATGGCAGCAATTTGGCCAAACAAGGTATAATAATGTGTATATTTGGGGATGAATATGATAAAAACGTAAATATATTTAGCTTTTTGCTAATTCTGCCACATATCTCCTCTAAATAACCTGGTTATTATTTTAATTATCTCCTTGTCATTCATATCATGATAATGGTGTGATGGTTTTTGTGTATGTCTATGGCACTTTCAATTTAGAGACGATATTTTTGACTGCCAATATTATTAATTGATATAAAAGGTTTTTGATGGCAATTGGAAGAACAGGATATAATGGAGTGAGTGTGTCATTTAGTACATCTCATGTTTATATGCTCAAAGTGAAATGTATAATCCTTTTAAGCGTCACTATGCTAAATTATTAATTTTGCAAAATATGTGACAGAAAGTTATTACTAGAGAGGACCTGTAAGCAAAATGTATAATAATATTACTTTTAATTAGGATGGAATGGAAGTTTTATTAATTTGAGAATAATAATAGCATCAAATATGATTTTTTACTGGTAAAGCAGATTAATCACAAAATTAGGAATTGTTATTGAAACAAAATACTCACATTATTTTATAATTAATGTTTAATTAGTTTTAGTGCTTCAATATATATAGATTTCGTAAACTGATATCTAATTATTTATTATTTGATGGTAAAGTATTGCATTGTTTTAATGATTATGTACAATATGTACTATTATATGCCGAATTTGTTCGTATGAAATCATCTTTTATTGTTGATTAAATCATTTTTTACATATTTTATCTGATCATAATTTAAAAGGGATAAAACAACGGCAAAGAATGTTATTAACTTAAAAGCTTTTGAAATACGTAAAGAATTGAATTATTACTTCTTGACTATTCAAAAGTCTTGATCTCACCTCCTTGATTTCTTCCTATGGGTCACATCAAAGGCCTTGTCTACAAAGATTCACACCCCTAGATGAGTTTAAAGAGAGAGTAAAGGTTGCTTTTAAAAGTGTTGATGAGGAAATTCTTGGAAGAGTTGATTTAAATTATATAAAAAGAATGAATTTATGTATTGAAAAAAGCGGAGGTCATATTGAGTCATTTATGGGTCAATTTAAAGGCATTTCTTTTTCTGATTTTACTTAATAAAAATATCACTATTTACGCATTTTTTGACACTAAAATAGGCGGATTTGATGGAAGCATTGCTTAGCTATGAGGATTTAGTTTCGGCATATTTCGTAAAAATAGGCTGTACTTATATTTTGGACTAAAGCTATTTCTAGCTCAAAGGAAGTCATAAATTATGTCAATTCTGATTTTAATAAAAATATTACTAGCAAATCAAAGTCTAGTACTATTTGCTATAAACCGTACCTTTTAATTTGAATATTATTTATGTATATTTTGCTTGAATTATTGTATTTATATTATGTGGCATTTTATTATTATGTCATTATCTAGGTCCAATCACGATCCTCATTTTATCACTTCATCTATTGTAAATATTTACTTCATTTTAGTTTAGCTCTTATCTATAAAATCGTAAGGAGCCTAATAATAGAAAATATCTCACAACTTCAAATGCAACAAAAATATCTGAAACCTTATCAAATATGTTCAATGGTTCTTTTACTTGTTAATTTAAATATTTTATGTAATATAATCACAAAGAACATACTTTGCATTTTTATTTTGACTTTACAATATACTCGATATATAAAGTAATAAATTATTGTTATAGACATAAATGTAAACACATAATCCAAGAGTTTGTTTGATTAAACCAACTGGGTTTAAGGCATAGCTTTTTTTCAAAATAAATCTCAAATATAAAAAAAGATCAGCTATGTATTTATCATTTATTTTAAGCCTTTTTAAAAATAGTTAATGCATTAATTACTCATACTCTAGTTTCGGCTATATTTCTTGCGACATAAACATAATTTTTTTTGTTTGTTGACAGAATTTTATAGACAATATAAGTTGAAAGTATCAAAAAATGAAGAATGAGCATGCAAGGTACAAGAAAGTATCTTATAAAAATTGTTGCTTTTGTGGGATTGTCATTAATGTTTTCGGATCTTGGATTAGTGAAATTTCTTATTTTTAGCGGAAAGATATTGCATAGATTTTCAAAACAAATTGTTTTATTTTGGTTATTGTCATCACGAACACATCCTTGGATAAGCATTTCATCATCTCTTTTCTCGGCAAAACAACCCATTTTTGAATAGCATCTTTTTAAACAATTTGACTGTGCATTCATGGTTTTGCAACAGACATAGACTTTCTCTACAAGTGGGATTATTATCGAACTTTAAAGAGTATTACCTTTAAGTGGCGCATGATAGCTTCTGGCACTTACCGCAATTGCTAAAATAATAGCAGTCACAATGAAGAACATTTTGCGGTGTTAAATAATATTACCTCTACAACCAAAATTAGTTGATTGACTAAATATAAACTATTTATGGAAGCTGTTTTTTATAAACTGGAGATATTTCATAATAAATAGTCCAACCCAAAGTCTTATCTATCATATACTATAAAAAAATTCCATTGCAAATATAAACATTTCTTAAATAAATATTGTTCAAAATAATGTGGAAGCAACATCAGGTATGATTCACTGTTTATTAATATTAATTAATGCTGAAACGAATATTAACTATTTACTATTTTATTAGCTGTATAACTGTATGTCATTTAAAAGAATCATACTTTTTATAGAAAAGCAATGTTTTGGCATATACTTATGTGATATCAATTGATACATACTAATGTAATTAATCCTGAAAATTCTAGGAAAACAGATCCATTTACACAATAAAAGATTCTAAAATTTAGGGAGATGATCTGATCCTTCATGACAATTCAAAATCTTCGATTCTATAGATTTCGTTTGTTCTATTTTATTAATGGATACAATTTAGCATCCTATTAGATTTTGATACTCTTGTTTAAACAAATAAGTACTTTAAAATAGACATAAGGTACAATTATATTTATTTTTAAAATGATTTGATGGAGAGTATTATTGTAATTAAACTGCAGCGTTAGTCAATTTGGTAAATCTGGAAAAAAAGTTTTTGTCGTAAGATTCATAATAGTCATGATCACTTAGTTTCAACTTTTTTAAGCTAGGATAAGCTGTTGCCAATTCTTTTCCAATATCGTTTAAACTGAATCCCACATTTCGGAATACTAGTGTTGTTAATTGTGAGGAAAAAAGCCTTTTTTATATCGCTTTATTTGCTCATCAAGCAAAGCATGATAAACGTCTAAAAAGTGAAAAGTTAATTCTTTAACATCAGAATGAAGACTTATATTCGTTTCCTCTAACTGAATTTGCGGTACATTTATCTTGAAACTCCTTTGATATAAACATTCCTCGTATGTAAAGAAAATTAAAATTAATAAAAATACATAAATTACTATTATAGCAGGGGTTTTCATTGTCAAATATGGAAGCAACATAATCAAGATGATACAATTGAATAAATAGCTTGTTATTGCTAAATTTGTCTCCAAAAAAGTATACATTTTCTTTAAAAGAGGAATATCAGCATAAATATCTATTATTTTTTTAGGTTTAAAGAAAACACTCGATGCCTTTTTCATAATATTTAGAGCTTCTTCGGGAATTGATTGATCTTGCCAAGGGACTATAAAATAATCAAATGTTATTTCTTTGGCATTTGGAAAATTATCTTTTATCAATTTTTCATTAATTTCATACATGAAATATGTAATTTTTTTATTTTATTTCAATTTGTATTATATAATAATAACACTATCAGTGCTGAATAACTTTTCGAAAATCCTGGATTAGGTAAAATAAGAGTCAAGCTGGTTAAGTTGATTATCTTTTCAATGAATAATCAAACAATAATAATACAAATATAGAGTATTATGTCTTTTCAATAAAGATAATTAATGCAAATCTTACGTCAATTGTGTAGACAAAAAGTAAAATGATTAAATTACGCATGGTAGGATTACTCATTTTCCATACACACTTTATCTAAAATAAGCGTAACACATACGCTGTGTTACGTATTCTAAATGTTGAATCTCTCGCATTCGTTTCCCGCCTTTAGATTAATATATTGTTACAACAAAATAAAACGACTGCGTAATGCAATAGTCCTTCTATTGTAATGGGTGTTTTAAATCAGTTAAAAAATATATTATTAAATGCCAATCTAAGTTAACTGCGTTGTTGCTTACGGCTCAGTGGAATGTGTCCTTTATTTTAATATACACAGAGATTATTATTAATAAAAGTTGTGCCTTTGTTTTTATTTTTATTAAGAATTCATAAAAACACGTTCACCTAATCTGACTATCATTACATACATACTTATGCTTCTCTCAGTCTGAGATATTTACGATTAAACCTTTTATTCTATAAAATTGATAACTATTACACAATAACATTTATAGCAAAAATAAATAGATCTATATTAAGCTTTTTCTTCATGCAATTGACTCATAAACGATTCCAACTTCTCTTGAATATGCCTGACTTGCTTTAATTCTTCCGCTAGTTCAACTCTTCTACCTGTCAAATACTTTCTTTTGATGACACTATCTTGTGACCATTCATCTAAAATATTCTTGATCTCTTTTTCGAGGTTTCTCTGCTCAGTCGACATTATTTGTTGGCGTAGAGCAGTTGAAGTCAACTCCACCATTTTGGAAATACGATGGAAAAAGATTATAATATGGCATTCGAGGTCATTGTCATTGAAACCTTGTTTGTAGTTTTGGTAATATCCCTTCCATTCCGTCGAGACTCGTTGCAACTTTAGCAAGAAATGTTCCTTGTATATTAGGCGCCATTGTTTCCTAATGGCATCCTGAGATGCATCCATAAATCCTTTGCTCTCTAGACTCCTTCTTATGATTGTCATGTCGTCATCCGACAGCCCTGACTTGTGATCTGCTTCAATTTCCAAGATCGATCTCAAATCTTGCTGAATATTTCTGTTTAGAACCTCTTCATAAGTTGGGGTGGCCCAAGTCAACCATTTCGTGTAGAAACCAGCTCCACGACACTCGGCTATACTGTTTTGAACTTCCACTAATCTCTGGCTAACCCGATGCTCCATGAATCTGCAAGCTTTTTCCCACGATGACCGATCGTTAATTGCTCGATCGTCTAAAGCTTGCAATTGAATGACCCTCAAATAGTCTATTGCCTTCTTATCCCATTTATGCCCATCCATACTTTCATTCAGTACAGCTTCCTTCAACTCATCGAAAATACCATCTTTTTCATTCTTAGAACTAGGATTGACTGTTTTCAGCAACGTTGTGAAAACAGAAGCAAGAGTATCCCACCCACTAAACACGCTCTTTGATGGCAAATCTTTGTCAGCAAAGTGCCTTAATTTGATATCCAACTGAGTGTTGAAGTGTCCAGCATTATCACTTGCACAAGCAGGCATCAACACTTGGTCGAAGATATGACAAGCTATTGCCTCCCACAATTTATCTTTAACTTCTTTCTCCCATCTATCCGGATTTACCAGAGACAAGTTAACTATTTCATCTAGGATTTCGCCTCTAGCTTTATCGAACAGCTCATCGCGATTCAGCTCCCTTAACTTTGGAAAGTTATTTCTCCATTCTGCTTCTAGATTAAAACGAGCTGCTCTAAAGGCATCAGCCTGGGCTTCAATTGAATCTTTAACCATCTTCCAGAAACATTCGGAAACAGCTAAAGTCATATTCCTTGTTGATAATTGGGAAGGAGTCAACAATCCTTCCTTCAATAGTCTAGACTTTTCAAAATATTGCTCTTCATAAGCTTTAATTGACTCTATACTATCTTGGCTATTTCCCTTTCCTGTTACCACTCCAAAATACCCCAAAGCCTTCATTGGAAACAAAGTACCCTCCAATATTCTCTTAATTCTGTTCAAATTTGAAGAATTAGCCTCCGCTAAATCAATCTTAGTCAACACAAAAATAGTTCTATGGCCAGAAGGATCAATCGAACTCACCAAATCCGTCACATTTGATCTTTCAGCATCAACTGACCCATCTTGGATGCACAAGATAATAGCATTTGGATTTTCCATGTACTGCTTCGCCATCTTGATAATATCGTCTTTCGTTTCTTTAGCCATGTCATTGGTCACGGTTGAGATGATTCCAGGCAAGTCTACCAGAACAATTCGGGACAATGAAGGTCCTTTGACAGTCAAACTGATAACATCATTTGATACAGTCCGTCCATCAGAAACTGAGTTTCTCATTCTCACTTCTATTTCATTTCGTAGTTGGGAGAGGTCTTTTTCATTGGTCAGGTCAAATTCTCTGTTAGAATCTCTGAATTGCGCTACATGGTATGGCCCTTCTGACAAAGTAACTTTAACAGGTGATCTGGTCATCATTTCACCGGATCCGCGAGGAAACATCCTAGCTGAAATGGGTCATTAAGTTTGAAATCATATTTTTAATTTTTTTATTCATTTGTATTTAGCGGAAGGCTAGTTATTTATATCCCATTAGATGTAGTACCAAACCACCACAGTCGTTAAAACTTGTACTTTGAAATTTTAATGTTAGCTGCAACTATTTACGTGTATATTTAAGATCAAATTTAACGTCTATTAATCATTCTGCTAGATATTACGATGTCTTGTCTCTTTTCGTAATACTCGAAGGCTCTAGATATCGCCCCCTTATAAACTAGACAAACTTAAAGGAATGCTATGTTTACCTTTTTTAGACTCAACTCTTCTTGTGGGGATTAACGTTTGAAGATACTAAAAGTGCCATAAGATATGCTGAAGAAGTAATACGATATCGAGTAGATGGATATATCCCCGATCTCACTTCAATCATGTTTTCGAGTGTGAGTCTGTTTTGACAAGAAGAAGTCATTTTTTAACAAAATTGTCAATGCCGAGAAGGAATTAATTATTATAAAGAAACAATATTCAACAAAGAATATCGTGGAGAACATAGAAAGTATACTGATCGGCGGACTTCGTGGCCAACTCACAAACAGTGACTCTGGGAAACCTTTTCTGGACCTCGTATTGGATATGACACCTCAAACAAACTTGAGATTAGCTAATTTGATCTTAAATGATTTTTCAGAATGTGGCATTCAGAGCACATTCTAAAATATTAACTTGGCTTTTTGTGTTTTTAGTAAATCTTTGAATACCTTGTGCAACCATTTCGAGAACAGATGTCTTTCCAGCCGATTGATCTCCAATAACAACTACTCGTGGCAAATGATCGGCAGTATTGTAATTCGAATCGTATTCTGTAAGGATGTCTAGAACTTCTGAGTACAGGTCAATCAAACTACGCTTGATTTTGTTCATGTGCTTTGAGGAAGTAGAGTCTGTAAGAAGGATCTTTGTTCTGAGATTCTTATTCTCCTTTTCTAATCTTTCTAGTTCCTTTTGATATTGAGACTGAACTCGGAGTAGTTCTTCTTGCAAAAGGCGGATTCTCTCTGCAGGTGGCATCTTCTTTACTTCTTCCTCATCTTCTTTATTCTTGCCAAATCCAAAAGCACTAAAAGCAGCTAGTAGCCCAGCACCTCCTTTGACTTTATCTGAATTGTCGGTATCTTTGCTTCCTTCCTGCTCCTTTTCTTCATTTGATTCCAAAACTTCGGCAAGATGCTTCCTTTCCAACTTAGGCAAACTATCGCTAAACTTAAATTGACTCCATTTAGCTGCAATTTGATCGACCTTGTTCCCAAACTGATTGGCAATATTATTATCGACCTTCAACCATGGCGGAATATCCGGCAATGTCTTCTTCCACTCGTCGTACCAATTCGCTGTTGCAACACCTCCAGTCAGTGCTCCTCCAAACATCCAATACCTTAACTTAAGGGCATGCCGCAACAAGCCTGTTACTAGATGACGCTGGCCTATAATATTGTGTTGATTGGCATTGTTTATCAATAATAAACTGAAATAGAGATGGTAATTAGAGAGAATGTGGTCTCCAACAAACTTACCTATTCTTAGATGTGACAAAATGATGTAAAGTCATCTTGCTGGCATACTAATTTGAAGTTTGTAGTAGTTAACAAGATTTTACCACTGATGAAATCAACTACTTGATTTTGACGAAGGTGCGTCGTACCAATGTATTTTGCAGTAAAGTCTCTCCAAGAAGACTAGACCAAAAAAGCCAAGTTGTTAAGTAATCATAAAGACAAAGAATTAAGGTAACAAGAACCATTTTAGGGTATCAAAAGAATCAAAAAAGAACAAGTTAATCATCAACAAATTTTATTAGCTGAACAGACACAAAAACAGGCACCAATTTAAATAAAGCCACAACTAACAGCACAAATTGATCCAAGAAGAGTCCTTGAGTAATTGATGTTGAGAAGAGATGCCGTTACATTAAGAAGTACAGGAGTTTGTGAATTGAAGAGGACAGCAAAAACAGGAGCTTAACAGTAAGTTTACTTCTTGTTGTTTCTTCTCTTGCGCTTTAAGCGACGCATACGTTTCTTTCTCCACTAAAAGTAAATATAATTAGAAATTGCCACTATTGGGAGTTAAAAGCTTACCTTATCACGCATATTGTCCGGTGAGTTTGAACGATAACCTACAATGAATCGAAATATTTATTAGATTGTTTTGAAAAAGGCACGTGGTTTATTGGAAACACGAGTATAAACAAAGGCAATTTTTTAAATCCAAGTTTAAACAATTAAATAGGATCACTAAAATAGCTTGCAAATATATTAAATAATTTTTAAAGTAAGAATCGAGGCAATCATTTGAATCTATGGCAAGGTAGTGATGATAAAATATAAATATAAATTGAAAAAATGGGATAACTTTGTAATGGTTGCTGCAAAAGTACAGTATACGAGTAGACAACTAATCGTGGTGAGAGTTGTGGTTTGAAGGGAATGTCTTTGAAAGAATTTGAATTGCGAGTAATAAGGTGGAGTCGTGTAATTGTATGTACGTGTGTGTCAGATTGTTAAAAGAATGGCAATAATTAAAAAAGTAATATGTGTATGAGTTTAAATTTGGCAAAAAACAGTAATTAACTATTTGCGACAAACAAAGAGAAGTAAATATATTTACCATAGAGGCACATAATATCCAGGATAGAAAGAATTATACACACTCATATGGCTTATGTGACTTGAAGCCGACAATATTCGAATTTAACCATATTACTACCTGCTCATGCTATGACGTGACAGTGCTTGGGATTTAAAGCTTAAACTTTATGCACATAAACAACAAATATATATTTACCAGATAATTTATTATTCAAACTTTTCCTTATCAAAAACCAGCCATTTGACCAAATTCAAGTTTTCTTTTTTAATGTCCTTAAAGAGAGAAAACCTATCAAATGTATGGTCTCCTCTTAAATACGAAACCTCATATCTTGTCAAGGTGTTAAAGATGATAGACATAATTTTTAATAACTTTATATCACCTACCCTCTTTCCTACTCAAAGCACCTTAACTAGAAATTTTAGAAGATGTATTGTATTAATTTATATCTAACAAATACCTGCCTATATATCAAATTACTTTACAGGACTTTGAATAAATAGGTATAAGAAATTATTCTATGCAATGCAAAAGTTTCTGGCTTAGCAATAGACTTATCTCAATTTTGGGTTGTGTTTATTTATGTTTGTTTTGAAGATAGGTAATAAATTTGTTTATATTTCGATGTGTTTGAGTCATTTATTTTGTGTTTGAAGATTTATTCTTTTATTCAGACGTTTGATGTTGCTGTTGTGTTTTGGTATTAAATTTTGTGCAATTTCGTACACATGTATTTGTATATATGAGACATAAAGAAACTACAATCATGATTATTTGATGATTATTAAAGAAATGGTCAGAATAAAAGCCCCAAATTATGCGTAATTATTTATTATGATTTTTATCCTAATCAAATACACCTATCATCATTTAAAAAGATCCTTTTTTATCACTTCAAAGGCAAGTGATAATATAGGGGATTGAATGTCACGGTTAGTCAGAAACTTTGGTGATGATCAATTCATTAAACGTAAAGAGAAGAGGAACTCACCACCTCCATATAATAAGTAACAGATAGATAAGTTTTGTAAAGGTATTTACTATGTACTTAAGCAAATTCTCATTTAATTGTAATCATTTATTCGAGTGATCATTTTAATAAACTCATTTTTAAGGTTAACGCACATTTTATCTGTTTTTTGAATTACCAAGTTAATTAGCGTTTTGATTAGAGATTCAATTAGAGATTTTATTAGAGATTCGTTATTATACTCATTTTAATCAGGACTTTTTGACACTTATCAGAAGCAGGCTATTTGTCTTTATAATATATAATAATAAATAATTGTTAGCTAGCAAATAAAAACTTTTTAGTCATTGCGTAAAGATTGTGTGATGATATCACTTAGAGGAAAAAGAGTATAATGATCTAGTCCAACTAAAATAAACTTATAACTAATTTATAATAATCCAATTTTCCACCTATCTAAAATCAAAAAGACACCTCATTTTGATTGCTTTAACCTGAAGCATATAACTATATTTTATTGACGAGTCGATGACACTTAATGCGTGAGAGATTCTCAAATTGATATCAGCTGTATATAAAGGACCTTATTATTATAACATTAAACTCTTATTCATACCTACTCAACAATTATTAAGCATGCTACCGATATGTGAAAGTCCACTCCAACAAATTACCTCTATTTATATTTATCTTCAGGACCAGAAAATGAAGCGCTTCAAATTATGTGATTTTGTCAATTCAAGTTTATCTTTAACTGGAGATTCTTCGTATGAAAGCAATTTATTAATTTTGAATTCTTATTTTTCACCATCACCAATAACTACTACACCAACCATAAACTTTATTATGAAAGAAGAGAATGTGACTTGTACTAAATTAAATTCTGAAAATACTTCCGATGTCTCGGATGACATTGCTATAGACTTAAATGAAATGCCACTGGATCAACTGCTAATCTGTCTTAAACATCGAGGATCAGAATATTATATTTCCGCTGCTCAATTTACTAAAGTTGCTTCTTATTATGGTAAATTTTACATTTTAAACAACAAACTTCCTAATATAAAGATAAATAGTATAAAAGACTAAAGGTAGAACATCAAAAAGTAATTGCAAAAAGATATAAGGTCAATTTTGTGACACATTAGGCATACATTTAGTTGTCATTCTGTTTTTTTCAGAACCGAGTAGGTTAATAGCTAGTTTTTAAACAAAGACAATAAACTATATTTTACACAACAGGAACTACTAATTTACTATCAATTACTCACTATGACATGTATCACCGCAACTTCATCATCACTTCTACATGTTCCTAACCTCACCCAAAAAGAACAATCATTTTTTACAACATTGTATATTCCCACTCCAAAATCACAAAATATTATTATTCTTCCTCTTCAATATTTCCCAATTCTCATTACTTACTTATAATCCATTCTCTTCCTCTTTCCTACACCCATCATTATTTATTTAACACAAGACACAAAAAAAGATATTGAGATAGTTTGTGAATGTGTGTATTATTTAAAATCTTAACATTAAGTAGTCAATTATAATTTTAATGATTCTATGAATGTTGTAAAAAATTTCAAAGTCATTTTTTGGATTGAAGCAAGTTTGGAAAAGTTATTACAAAAAACATGGAAAAGGTGTTTTTAAATATTTTATTCATGGCAACACTTAATAACAATATTTACTATTCATCAACCTTAATGAAAAGTATATGGTTTGTATATGTAATTATAAGTGGTAGAAATAAATTGTCCCAAAGTGGTAGTAACTAAATCGCCACCAGCACAATCTTGTGGACCAATTTAAAGGAAAAATGGGTGGATATTATATTTGAACCATCGGTTAACAAAACTAACTATATGTTTTATGCATTTTTGCTGAGTCACCAACACAATACAAGAGACTTCATTTGAAATGAGGTTTTAATAAATTGCCTTTTTTGCGTTTGTGACAAGTTTAAGGATATTGGTTTATTTTATCTACTTTACATTCGTGACAACTTTTTATTTTTTTGTAAAATACTATTTTATTTTGCCATAAAAAATATCTGCTTAGATACAATTTCACATGGATACCTACGCATTCCATTAAGCTCCATTTCATTTGCCAAAATATATCCTGAAACAAAAACAATCAACGCAAATATACTTCAAATATATTTGTGATGTCAAAGAATCTAATGCCTATTTACAAAAAAATTAAATTTCACCCAGATATTCCTTCATATCACTTTAAATTTTCGTTTGACTTATGTAAAGCTCCTAAGTATTTGTAACGTAACGCACACTCAAAGGTTCATTAAATAATATGCTACATTTATTAAACTAACTTTTTACTCCTCTAAAATTATATGAAAAGTTTACACCTTTCGTTGACAAATAATATTTACATTTGATGTGTTTCTGAAGACAATTATATTAAGCATCACTGATTTTTACGCTTGTCTTAAGGTGTTTAATTTGTTTATTTTATGTAGTGAACTTTAACTTATGTAACTTATCTCCGTATATTAAAAGCTACCGAACCTCCTTTGACTTGATTTTTGTTGGTTTTGTCAGTCAACTTTTCACTTCAATGATCATTTTTAACCAAATAAAAAAAGAATGTTCCTACGAATCTAAAGATAACTTTACTTACCTTTTTAAATGGGCTCACAAATTAAGGTGGTAGACAAAAAATGGAGATGAATGAAGTTCTTACATATTAATACCACTATATTTATTCTTCTCTTTTTTAACGACACACAAACTCATTAAACAAATATTGTATATACAACATATCACTTCTCGATTATTGCGTATATTTTTCCATTGAATGGTTGGAGTGGTAGCAGCTACTGACTACACTAAAATCGTTTATTGTGTTGTATAATTAATGCGATACCTAATAAATTGTTGCTGAATTTTTATCCTTTTATATAACGTTTTTACGCTCATTATAGCCTAACTATTTTTTCTTACCAAAATTGAGCCTAAATATTCCATTACACGTCAAGAACTTGATGATGATACTATTGAAAGAGTCTTTTGTATGGGTAAGTTGAAACAATTTAAATTTCCTTATTATTCAAAATTTGTGTCTAAAGATTGTTGATTCCACTTTTTATTAGACATTATTAAACATCGACACAACAATTGTTAAGCGAGGGTGGATGTGAAATATAAAACTGCGTGTATTGGCCACAGATTTCTTTCCTAACTATTTATTCCAAAGGTTATTTAAATTTAAGTAATCACATACTTTATGCCTGCTCAGAACAAAGAATCACCCTTTCTATATTTAAAATATATAAATTTGTCCTTGAGGATTAAGAAGTTGATTATTCTGATATTTCTTTTTGACGCGAAAGATGATCCTGTGCGTTTACAATTTTGAGATGCTATGGATGATTGATATATCAAAATAATATATATAATTTAGAAGCAGATATATCCCTCTGAATAATAATTAGTGTATTACTATATTAAATTTTAATTATGTAGTTTAGGTGGTGACAAAAACATTAATAATAGTGTCTTTTTTAATCAAATTAATTTAGAGTGGTGGTCAATTATGTCTCATAAAAGTAGGGAAAGACTAGTTCTACACCATAAAAATTCACTATCCCATAACATAAAAAACACATTTATTTTTTAGGCCAAAACATAATTTAGTGGGAAGAACTTTGACAATCAAATTCAAAGCTTCCTCTGACATACTGTCTCCTCTTTTGCATTATCTCTTTTAGATAATATTATCTTATATTACAATTTATGCCAATTTATTTTGTTGTGGTTGCGAGAGCCTTAACTTTGACATAAGGCCATTTCTTAAGACAAGACCCAATAGCGGTCAATATATTTCAATATACTCATTCTCACAACAACCAAAAAAAGAGTCTATTTGGATGAATTTACCAACTATTTACTAGCCTAAAGGAATGCTCTACAAATGGAAAACTTAATAGAATTATTTAATAAATCATATCAAGGTTTGTATGTACCTTTTTGACTAAAAGATATTTATATTAGTCTATTGCTTCCGCCTAGCTTTAAAAAGAATTAGAAGCTTAAAATATTAACAAAAGAAAAAGGCCTGTACGATTGTCTAATCAATAAGCCATTTGACTGATAATGCATTGGTATTAAAAATTAGATTCTTTTTAACCTTCTACATGCACATTCGTTTAATACGAAGTAAAAAGAGATTTTGATCAGTAGTGTAGTGATAGTTGATTTTTAGGTTTATACATGCATTAAATATTTAAAATATTCAGTTTATTTTTAGATTAATAGAGGCGATTGAGACTATTGTGAAGCTTTAAATCAAATAAAAATGTATTTATTTGGGTATGGATATAATTATTATTTGCTGATTATAAGTAATTCTAATAGTGTATAGTAAATTTAGCGTGAAAATCAAAATAATTAATGATGAGTAGAAGTTTGAATGTATTTTGTTGTTAAAAGTCTCGTCAACTGTGGGGAAGTATTGTTCGACAGATGTTGAAAAAATATTTTGATATCATGTCACTTTTGTATGTACCTATTATATATCTTTTTTTGGTGGACACAGAAAAAGCATCAAATATATTTTATAATAAATCAAAATTGTATTCAAATGGTAAACACAACTTTATTAATAATTCATTTTTTCTAGACCTTAACGCCCAAAATAACCGTTTAATGAAAAAGTCATTGCCTAGTTCGAGGAGTGTCAACGGTGGGGCTGGGGGTGATTCGGCAGAAGACGAAGGTGAAATGATTCAAATTATTTCAATGCTAGAACAGGTAACTTTATATTTATCAACAAATATGTCATCCGGGAAAAATCAGCAAGGTATCTATGCACATATCTTAATAGAATAATTCCAGATTCTTTCTCATTATAGTTTTTTCCATGACTAACAAATCAAATGTATACATTACAATTTATCCAAAAAGTGACACATTTATTTTCCTTTCCATAATCTAATTCCCACTTAAAAACCAATTCTACAAATCTAACACCCATATCTCCTAAACAAATAAATTAGCCTTTAACTGAATTAAATTTTAGCTGATCAAAACATTTTTAATCATATACAAACATCAGTTGTGCTCGTATCAACAATTTTAGTGTCTTGTCTATTCACTATCTTAAATGTTCCCATTTATAAAAGTGTATTATTGGAATGAATGGTTAGGATGTTAAAGGACTTGATTTAGTTTGGTGGTAGCATTTTATATTTATATGGTTTTGTCTGTATTGAATTGATTTTCACATGTTTGTTAACTTATATTTTAAAGTTGATTTTTAGCTTTTTCAACTGATTAATACCATCATAATTACATCAAAAATAACTACATTAAGAAAATGTTGCCTAAGTGATGTCTTTAATTAGCAGTTTTCTATTTAAGTAACTTATTTTTTGTATCGTCAAAAAAGTCTTCTTAAAAGCAATATTTCACGACAACTTAACATTATAACTTCAAATTGCACATAGTTAATCACGTTTAAAATGACCGAGCAATACTCCTACCATTTATTTTACATACTGTTTTGTTATTATTTGAATTTGAGTTGAATTTTTAACAATTTTATACTAAATCACACGTTTTGTGTAATAAAGTAATGTTGAGTATCAAAAAAGTGTACGTTGACATCTGTAAAGACACTTTTATTTTCGTTTATTAGTTATGACAATTGTTTCCTGTGTTTACAGTTGATTAAGTCGTCTGTTTGTTTTCCTATATATTTGTTTGTAATGGAATATTTTGATTCATTCTAGCTTTGACACTGATACATATTTAATAAATGAATGTGGTGCCGGCGTCTTTAATTAGTAATAAAAATGGGAAACCTACTAAGTTTGTTGATGATGTTGAGGAGGAAACAAAATTATTAAAATATCTGCTATACAAAATTGATAATGTTTCCCGTGATTTATTACAGAAAGAAAAAGATTTAGAGTTGGCGGCCAAGATTGGGAAGCATTTGCTTGAACAAAATCAGGAGTTAAAAGACAGGTAAATTCCCAATTGTTTTTACTAATGCAATTGGAAATTTAGGAATGATTTTATTCAAGATTCATTGAATAAAAGTTTGGATACGATCAGCGAACTTAGGCATCAAGTGAGACATAAAGAAAAGCTTATTAAATATATTCGAACTGAAGATGATCTTGATACCTTAGATTCCCATCACAATCCATCAATTTCTTTGGAAAACTTGCGTTCAAAAGTCGACAGTTTAAAGAGAGAAAAATTGGTCCTTAAAAACGAGACCAATGAACTAAAATCATTAAACATAAGTATAGAGGATGAGAAAAACGAATTAGCAGATCAATGTACAAGACAACTTGACCGAGCCAATCTACAAATAGCTAAATTGCAGTCTGTTATCAATGACAAGAATTTGCAGTGCAAGGCTCAACTAAATGATATCGAAAAGTTAATCAGAGAAATTCATGAACGCAAAACCAGAGAAAAGGAAGTGATAGAGATGAATGATTGTCTATCTGATCAACTCGAAGACATAGTTGTTAGTCATGAAAATTTAAAGAATGAAATTTGCGAATACCAGGAAAAATATACGGAGGTCTTTGGCATGCTCAAAGAAGCAGAGGATGAGTTAAGCAGGCATAGAAAGAGGTCCATGATATTGGGTAGAACTTTGTCAACAGATTCTCTTTATGATTCACTAGCCTCTGAATTAGAGGTTCATGATTCAGGTTTTTTTACAACACCAATGATCTCTGCTCGTTCTGACTCGAGAGGCTCAAATTTCAATAGTTATCAAAGGGAAGAAGATATGTTGCGAAGCAACAAATACACTCCTATAGAGGAGAATCTGTCTGATGAGTTAGCAGCCATAGGATACGATACAGTGCATAATAGAAATACGGCCTCACTTGCAATTCTTGCGGAATTGACACCTCAATTTGAGACAAAACATGCACCTGATCATCCAAATGATCCATGTTGTGAGGCTGTGACGCCTGTTGTTAATGAGATTCCGTTCTTAGTTCAACCTATTCATAATGTGGTGAATATCAAAAAAATCAGTCAAATGAAAGATACCTCTTGCAGTCCAATCAAAGAGTTTGTTATTGAAGATAATTTGTCGTCAGGTAGTAATGAAAGTACACCTCGAGCAGTCAATCAAAAAATAATAACATCACATCATGACACTGACTCAGAAAGTGAAATGGTTGTTGTCAAACCTAAGACAAGGCTGTTCAAGCATTCGCAGAGTATTGATATTGGGCGTGTGTTGGCAAATCAAATACCAAACAAAAAAAAGCTAAGTATAGCTGATTCTTCTTCCAGTGATTCTCTGTCTGAATATACGGCCCCCAAATTGGGAGCTCCTGGGAAATTAGGAACACGAGACTTGGAGTATTGCATTAGGAAAATAGACACAAGGTAATTAAAAGTTTATCCAAAAATATATTAAAAGCCACAAGGAATTTCCTCTTCTTAATTTGCTTCATCCTTTGTTGTATTCCTGGGAGTACGCATTGACCATCCTCACGAGTAATTAATAACACGCATTAGTCCCGTTAAAATAATGATGCAATAAGAAACCATCTTTAAGATATGTTATAAACAAATTTCGAAGTCATATTATTTTATGTGGCAAAAGTGGTGCAAAGCATCGTTCATTAAACTTTAAAATATAATTTTTAACGCAATTATTCCAGAAAAGTTGTTGAGAAGGAATATCAAAGTTATAGGGCAAAGAAAGGGCTGGGACCATCAAAGTTTCCTTTGTTTTTTATTGGATTGAATAAAAATGTGGATCCTTTAGCAGATAAAATAGGACCTTTGACTAGGCAATTTGTAGAAATGAATAAATCAAAAAATATCGGAAGGGCTTTAGGGTTCCTAGGTCCTGCTCTAAATTCTCAGTATCCAGTAATAAAATCGTCATCAGTAAAAGTACCTTCACTAAAAAGTCAACCAAGTTTCGATTGCCAGTCAATAGAAGAAGTAGGTATTAATTCAGTAACCTTAAATGAACATTTAAATTCTGGAATCATCTCAAGAAATCATCTATCAGAAAATCAAATGCCTTGCCGCTCTTCCTCATCAACTCCAACCAAAGGATCATTCCCTCGCAAAATCATCAAAAACTTAAATTTTGCCTCTCTCACCAACACATCATCCTCCCCAACATCCCTAAATTCTCTCATTCGTTGCGGGTTTTCACGCGAGTCATCACCAACATCCAGCAATACGCTAAACCTAATGGCACCAATGAATGGAATTGTGACCAGAACAGATATTTATCAAAATCAACATTTGTAATTTTTATTTTAATATGTTATTGACGGGTTTGATGCATTTAATTAAAAAAGGTATGATAATGCCTTTTCCGAAGACTTTTATTTTATTTAGAATTGTAAGTGGTTTTTGCTTTAGGTATTTTATGAATAAAACTAATTTTAAATTGAGTTGTTTCTATTTTAATATAAGATAATCGAATCCAAAAGATAGGGAGTTTTATTTGTATTTTGCGGGAGTATATTGAGTGAGATCGGATTCAATGGACATAGGTAAAGATTGGGTCCAATGATGTACAAAGATACGACTGCTTATCGTCTCCCAGAACACTTGCCAACGGATCAACCTGATGTTGCGGACATTGAATCTGACTTTACTAAGTGGGTAGATAAACGTAATCAAACTGTGAAGTCAGAGAATCTTTCTACAAATAGTGTTTTTTACACACGCCAAGTGTCAATATTAATCATTATTATTGGATTACAAACATAAGAATGAGTTAAATTTATTCATATTTAATCATGCACATAACGAAAAGGCTGAAATGTAAATAATTTATATCGAATAAAATATTGTTACAATTTAAGAATGTAGGATTAGAAATTAGTACTAGGTAGAAAATATTTTATCAATTTTGATATTCAAATTCATTGAAAGGGGCTTTTGAATGGTCTATTGTATCAAAATACGGATGCTTCAAAATCTGTTTCAAGTCAGAGCGCGCATTTGGGTTGTATCTGAGCATAGACATTAGAAGGTCGATTCCTTGTGCATTCAATACAGATTTCATCTTTTGCTCAATATGACATTGCGTCCACTTGGGGAAAGATCCTTTGTAGTCAGGTAATTCTTTTATGCCAGGCCAACTCTCCTCAGTTGGTGTTGAAAGTGTTCGGAAAATTCTGTACAGTTGGTCAATCTCCGAATCCCCTGGAAATAATGGACGAATCGTTGCCATTTCTGCAAAAATACAAGCGATTGACCAGATGTCTACAGATGTTGAATATCTTTGGATCCCAAGCAAAATTTCGGGAGCTCTATACCATAGAGTGACGATCTATAAATATTGATGGTTAGTAACCTGTAAATCATCGATCAATTACCTCATGTGTGTACGCTCTCAATGGAACCCCTACACTTCGTGCCAGACCAAAGTCTGCCAATTTGATGATTCCATTGTGGTTGACCAATAGATTGGCTGGTTTCAGATCGCGGTGCAGTACTCTTCGCTTATGACAGTAGCACATTGCATGGCAAATTTGATACATATAGCTCATCACAGTCTCAGCTTTCATAACTTCATCAGTTGGGTGTTTGTCCATATACTTTTTCAAATCCATTGGAAAGTATTCAAAGACCAAATACAATTTCTTTGTTTCCAAAATGACGGCATCTAGCATCACAATACAAGGATGGTATCGAAGTTCACGGAGCATGGCGATTTCTCTCAAAACTGTGGCAGGCACACCTTCATCTGTTGGGTCTAACTTGATTTTCTTTAAGGCCACTGTTTGATTTGTGAGCTTGCAACGACCAGTGAAAACTATCCCATAAGTACCTGCGCCAATGTTCTCCATCCTTATGTAATCCTTTAGCTGAGCCATAAATATATTAGTTACAGGATTGGATGCGGGTAAATTCATCTTTGTTCTAGATTAGAAGTAAGCAAAGTTAAATGAAATCAAGGCTCAAATGTAAAGGTAGTTGAGTAAATTTGAATGACATAGATGATAGTAATCAAATCTTCGTGACCAGGCTATCGTGCTAAGAGTTTTGCTTGGTGAAAGCTATATTAGTACTGCAACTAAATCATGTAAAATAACACTAAATCAGCAGTCTATTACTAATGAAGGTAAGTATACTATTATCACTTTTTAAGGGCTGCATGAATAAGATCCAAATTTGACGCATACAAACAGAAGAAAATGAGGTAGATCATCATAAAGAAGTATACATGATAACTATCTTCAATACAACACAAGTCAAACTAACAAAAGTATTGAGATGTTAATATCAGTTTTAAAAATATTCACGTTAGAGTTGAAAAAGTACAGGCAATATGCAGAAAGTTAAGAAATAGAATATAATAGGTTTCTTTGAAAAAAACTTGGATCAGTAGAAAGAAATGATGTAGATATTTATTAAAAGAAAGGGATCTGAAAAAGTGGTGAAATTGTTAAATTGTAATGAATGGGGAAACTTCTGAGTATCTTCTTTATTAAAAATAACGCCAAACAAGTCATCCTTTCCTTCTTCGTGTTCATATCTCTTTTGCTGTCCAAGAAACATCAACTTCATAAAACTTTCTTCAACTTTACATGCTGCCTTTAAGTTGCATATGCTTCATGTTTTCAAATGTCGTGGAGTCTTCAATTTCGTCGGCTTCATCATTTCGAATATTGAGACTTCCACCAAAAATTACATGATAACTACGTCCTTGATAATGGTTAATCAATTCAACACATTCCTTTAATTGGAGTTCCCTTTCTCTAAATGTATTAACACCACCTTCGAGAGTACTATTGATTAAAGCAAATTTAGTATTGTCAACATTAATAAGAACAATTTGCTTTGCCCTTATAGCATCAGATGTTGTTTTAAAGGATTCAATTGTTCTTTCCAACAATTGATGTTTCTTTGAAACGGTTATAGCTGTGAAGAATCCTTTCAAGTCATCACGTTGGTAGTAAATGTTGTAAATATTTCCATATTTGTGGTTAATAATCTGGGCTTGATCATTGGCAACTTTTTGCAGAAAAATAATATTCGGCATTATTTGGTCGATCTCTTTGGTAGCTGCATCCATTCTATATTGAATATGTTTATTGCTAGTATATCCCAGGAAATAAAGCATAATTCGTATAAGATTTTCCCATCAACGACTGCTCCAATATGTCTTTTGTTAAAAGTATCATAATACATTTTAAGTCGTTCGGCCTCCTTTTCAAAATTATTTTTCTCCAGTAGTTGAGGTTTCAAATCAGATTCGCCGTGTGTTTAGAAAAGAAGAGTAGTAAGCAGAATAGTTTATTAGATATAAATGATGAGTATATATTACATGATACACTAAATAAAAAAGAACATTGAAATATTATAAAATTGTAATTACATAACACCGTGTAAAGATGTTCCATCGTTCTCACCAGACCGTTCCAATTGCTTTGTACTATTTTGATGATGAGTAAAGGCGATGTGTATTCCCAAATGATCAGAAATATCAACATCTAATAATAACTTGTTGAGTCCAAACAATTGAAAGCTTTTGAATTTTAAGGATGTTCCAAAACTGTAAATTCTGTCGAATCTTGCCCGAATATGATTTTGTTGGAGACGTTGTTCGAAAGTTTGACCTGCAGACCTTTCCATTATCCAAGTATTTGTAAAAGGTTTTGGACATCCAGCCATCATAAAACAATCCTTCGATTCATCCACATTTTGCATAGCCTCTTTATTTCTGATATTGAGATCCCCACCGAAAATAACGTGATATCCACTCTTCTCAAAGTTGTGACTCACATTAAACGCTTCTACTAATTGCTTTACTCTTTCTTTAGTATGTTCTTTAAAGCTCTCGAGATTAGTATTAATCAAGGCAAGTTTGATGTGACCAACTTCCATCAAAACAATCTGCAAGGCGCTATCCATGATAGATCGAGGAAATGGTTTAACTAATGCTTCTAATACTCTATGTTTCTTCGAGACCAATATAACAGTTGAGTACTCTAGCAAATGTTCATCTTGGTAATAAATATTGTACGAACTTTCATAGTGATTTTTAATATGACGAGCTTGTTGGGCAATAACCTCTTGAAAAAAGATGACATCGGGATTGATAGGCTGAATCTGCAAGATTGCGGCGTACATTCTATATCTAATTTGTTCTGTGGCGATGCCATTTATGTTCCAGGAAACAAAGTTGAACACATTAAGATCCTCTTCATCGGCTGTTTTTTGAGTTGGCTGGTTGGTTATAGCTTGAGCCATATCGTTAGACGACTAATAATTTTATAACAATGTTTTTAGATACAAATGTGTTTACGATGATACTAAAAAATTAGTCCCCGAAAATGCGGATTTTCCAGTTGAGAAATGAATGAAAAAAAAGTTGTTGGTGTCAAGTAATTGTACAAAATAAAGGAGTAAACATATTTACACATTTAACTAATGCATTAATTATTTCTTTTACCACAAGGATATTTTTACCATATAACCAAAATAAGTCAAACTTCTGGCAAGACACTCAGCCAAACTTTTGGAAGACACTCGTTGGAATGACGAGTTGCCTAAATTTGGTTCATCAATTCAGTCAAAAATAATTAAATATCCCGATTTTAATATGACTAAAATAATCTCAAAAGAGTTTAATAACCTTCCGACAGATATATTGATTGGAGTATTTATGAGAATAGAGCCAAATGTTTTGGTCAAAACTTGTTTTCTGGTAATTTAACCTTTTATTTTATTGTACGCATTTAATAGGTTTGTAAGTTGTGGCACCAGATACTCAATAAAGACTCTTTTTGGCTAGAGCGGGCAAGGCGGGAGAAGTGTCGGGAAGTATTACCCCCAAGAAGATTGATAAAGCTAATGAACAATCAATTTTGTCTGGCAAAGATGTTCATCAAGAGACCCTTTAATCGGAACTTGATTATTGATCAAATAGACGGAGAAAGTCAACGTGGATGGAAAACAACAGATTTGTTGGGATTGACTGTTTTTCCTTGTCGTGCCCTCGATACCCCACCCCTTGAAATACACGATGATTCGTATCCTGTTTCAAAATGTGCTTCCTTCTGTTTTAGCAGATTAAAGCAAATGATTGATTTTGAGGAAATTGGTATAGATCTAGATTTTATTAAAAAATTCAAGCCAAGTATCATTGTTTCTGAAGTGCACAATCATCGGAAACCGTCTAGTAGTGGTGTGTACATACTGTGTGTTGATTTTCTTTCGGGATTTGTGAACGAACCAAAATCTATGTTAATGAACAAGAGTGATTTCGTACATCAAGCTGAACATTTCACCAGTGAAGCTCCAAAGTGGGTTAAAGTGGAACAAGAATTCAAAGACTACTCGGATGACACCAGACGAATCAACTTTTGCAGCGGAGGTGCATCAACTACGACTGCGAATGCTACTGTAATTATAACTTTTGACATTAATAAGGGTGATCATTTTTCTTAAATTGTAAAAGAAGTCAACTTTTGCTTGTAACTCAATAATGCCATTTTAAATAATTATTTGATTTTGTTAATTCTGTTTTGATAATAAAATTCGAATTTAATATATGTTAACCGAGTATAAGTAATAAAATGACCCTCTGTGGTGTATTATAGTTATATAAATCGTGCCTTTATTTAGTATTTTCCGAGTACTGGTAGATACGTGAGTCTTTTTTCACCATCGTATTCTCACATTACTTGGATTTTTTGATGCCCAGATTGGTGATATTTCAGTTTTGATTGTTCCTGGGCAAATACACATACGATAATGCCCAAATGATTTTTTAATATCCAATAACAATACATTTAATTTAATCTTAATAATACAATTATTACTTATATTGCTCGTTGCAATCTAATAGAAATATCATCTGCACTCAAACAATAAATGTTTAAATGAAACTCAAGTCATGAAATTGTTTATGACATCACTTATCAAATGTTACTTGCACATTTCCAATCAACGTTCAATTTAGGTAACTTATCAAATCTTTTTTATAATAATTTGTTCATCTCTTTCAATCAGCTACACTTTTATTATACAGAATACATTAGATTCGACCAACAAGTCACTTTTAAATTAAAAATCAACTTTTTGTCATTTTTACAACTGATTTGCAGCAAATAATATTTGATTGTATGATTTAAAGAGTGAACATTTAGTGGTCGTCTTTCGACAAGATCCTTAATGAAGATTCTTTTTGGTTAGTTAGAGCCACAAGGGATAATGCCGCCAATTATTACCGCCTAGTAACTTGGTAAAGCGGATGAATGGTGAATTTAGTTTACAATCTTTTTGTTTCGAGGAAATTGGGATAGGTCTTGATTTTATCAGAAAGTTCAGGCCTACTATAATAATGTCTCAATTGCATACTAATTATGGAGAGGGTAGTTATAGCTTTGATAGTCTCTTTGTTTTGGAATCTAAAATGAATGGCATAGTATATAGACTGGGTAGAGAATCGGTAACAACGGTACATACATCACGAAGGAAAACCTCCAAGATGGCGTAAAGTAGAAAGAACATTCAAAAACTACTGTGAATTCACTGATGCAGTTTCTTTCATCAGTGTTGGATCAAGTTTTATGATTGGCAATACAAGTTTAATAACTACTTTTAACATCAATAAGTCGGAATAACTTTCTTATAATCGAAAAACTATTAAAATATTGTATTTAAATTAATAACGTATCTTGCCTTTGAGAATAATAAATATTAAATCTCGATATGTGTCAATTTGGTAATAAAATGATCTTAAATTTGAATGTTATACTTTTATGAATGCTGTCTTTGTAACCACTTGACATCTTTAGTTAGCTTGTGACAAATGAATCATTTTTAACTAAATATCATCTTCTTCCCATTTTTAAGTTGCTTTACATTAAATGGATGATTTAAATAAAGAATACCCTCTGCATATTTGGTTCTTTTGGGAAGACTTTGGAATTATGAACGCGGTCCTTTTGTATTTTATCAAACAAGATTTTACTAATCGTCAAATACTTTCACACTTAAAGAAAGATGAACTTGAGTGGTGCTCCAAAGGATATCTTAATTGAAATATTCATGAAATTGGATCCTAAGTTTTTGGTGAGGACTTGTAATTTGGTAAGTAATAATGATCTTTGCATTAATGATATTTTTACTAGGTTTGCAAACAATGGTATCAGATACTTGAGGAAGACACGTTTTGGCTTGTGCGTGTTACAAACGAAAATTGAAATTTTTTATTTTTCTTAGAGACTAAGATATTTAATTGCATTTAAATGTGTGTTTTAATAAAAACATTTGTTACCAAGGACTGCCTATCCAAAAAGTATAAAATCATTGAAAACGAAGGATTTGTGACCGAGAAATGCCATTTTTGTAAAATAAAATAAAAAAATTGGTAAAAAATCATGAATCCACTCACTTCCAAGGTGTGATATATCAAATATGTACTTGTATATTTCATTATAATTAATTTTTTGTTTTTTGATAAATAAATATTGCAACATCTAAACAATTTAGACCATATTTTATTTATTTAGATAAAACATAATTTAAGACAGCAATAATTCGATAAATAATAGAAAATAAAACTGGTAAATTCTTAATAATTAAATATTATCACCACACAAAATGTTTAATTATATCTCATCCCAAACTTTTCTAACTTCAAAAACAACTCCATATCAGTAGGAGCTTTAAGATTAATACAACGAAGTCCTCCAGATTGATTTTGCCAATGAACTCTACTTTCAAAACCTTCCTTTTTATCGATGCATAAACAGTTATATAACAGGCTTTGATCCCCTTTTGCTAATTCATTGATAAGAAGGTGAAGTTGAGTGACCGAAGTCGAAGAAGCATGGTTTAGTATATGTTCAGCAATTGAATTTACATCTTCTATGTACCTGTTACAGTTTACAACTAGGATGCGTAACTGCGGAGGGAATGTAAAGTTTGTAGTGTTGCAAGCAATACTTAATAATTCGAGTTTCTTGAAGCTTTTAAAATAATTTGGAGGGAGACTATCAAAATCATTCGGAACAAGCCCCAATCGCAACAGTTTCAAACGTTGGTAAAGCTTTGAAAATATATGCTTGCTATCAAATTGACATTCTTGATCGCTATTAAAAGTCAATGATGTTATGCAAGAGGGCAATGATTTGAGAAATTCATTAACCAAAAACAATTTGCTATCTTTTTGGTTCTCAAGATAATTGTACAGAAAGACCGTACGTAAGTTTACTAATTTCTTCAGGTTTTCTGCTCTTTTGGAAAGTTTTATGTAGCTTGGACGTTGATTCTCTTCGAGATATAAGATGAGGACAGTTATGTTAGAATATACTTGCAAGTAATCATATTGGTTAATTAAAGAAAGGAATGCCATGAATTGGTCTGAAAAATCTAATTTATGTTCAAACTTCTTGCACTTGGCTAAATCATGTACAGAATCGGCAAATTCTAGATAAAGATATAATCTTTTACTTTTGTTTTGGGCAGCAAATAGGCGAGAAATTTGATAAACACAAGTCGAGTTAGATTGGCAGAATAATATATTCAAATGAAAGATGGGACAATTTGCAAACAAAGCTAGAATATCATTGAGTAAATTCAAATCTATTCTGTCATCCGTAAGATCAGAAACATTTGGATCAGCAAATTTGCAATTTAAGTGAAATTCTTTGAGATTTGGAAAGTATGGTTCAAACCATTTTTTATCCGAGTTAATTTTAGTAAATAAAGGTTCAGAAACATCGTCTGTTGATTTTACATAAGTAAAGGTAGTGATTCTAGTAGATTTGAAGCCAGCCAACAACCCAAATAAAATAGCATGATTGGGAGTTCGATCTAAGTATTGCTTTTCAAGTTCCTTAATATAAAAAACTAAGTGGGCGATGTTGTTCAGTTTAGCAAATAAATTTCTCATGAGATCACTAAGTACACGTACTTTGTCTCTAATGTGAATACCTTTGTTGTTAATTTCGATACGCACTTCGATGTAACGAATACTGGACAAATTGTCTCTTTCGAAAACATCTACTATTTCAAAAGCATCTTCAATGAACTTGAAGGGAAAACCGAAAATTGTCCCAACTAAGCCTTTTTGATTAAAGTTTAAATTAATATCTGTGTTATTGTAGACGAACCGATTGAGAATTTCAACGGGTGACTTGTTGATGCATCTTCGAAAAAATGGATCTACTTTTGCAAATGCTAATTTTGTCTCCATGTCTGGCGTAATTTTTGCAAGTAAATTTTCTTCACTTACAATTGATTTGAATAATGTTTGCTCTCCTTCTGATGCATTCGCTTTGATTAAAGCATTTTTTTTCTGTATTTCTACTAACCGTATCAAGAAAGTTTTAAAATTATTGAGTAATCCGGGAAACTTTTCGTCTACTTCTTTATAATGATGTGGTTCAAGATAAGCCAGTTGCTCAAGACGAGCTTCCGGATCGTCATTCATTTTTCTGAAAAATTGAGCCCAATACTTTGAATTGTCTTTTGTAAAACTGTTCTTTACATTGTTATCCCCAGCATTGTTAAGAACTTTAAAAAATTCTGCTACATCACATTTCCCAGCTAAAATACTCCTTTTGATATCACTAGCAGAATTTACATCTGAATTACCAGCTAGAGTAAACGTCTGGCTAGCATTAACATGACTTTCTCCTACATCCGCTTCAATAAGCTCCTCGGCATCATTAACAGCATTTTGGGATTCAAAATAATTTTCATCTAACGACTCTATGTCAGAGATATTCATTTCTGTTACTAAGCATGACTCATCCGACGAATCAGACTCATATTCACCCAACGAAGAGTCATATCCACTATAAGATTCCTCATTCCTAATTGCACTATGAAAAGCCTCATGGGAATTGCGGAGGTCTCGTGACACTGGTCTTAGGTGATCGTCTCCTAACATGATCTGTTCGATACGACTGATGGTAAAGTTAATTTCCGTTAGGAATAGATTAACATTCGTATCCTTAGAATCTGACTTCTTATCAGAAACCATTTTTAAATAAATTATATCTAAAAAAGAAAATTAAATATTCGGACTATAGATAAACAAAGGCGAATAGAATGATGTATCTAGATATAACCTAAAAATGTCCTCTCCAATATGGTTATTATTACTAACTACCGCGAAGTCCAGGTTTTGGAGATTAATGAAAAGACATGGCATTGTAAATGAAGTTTTTAAAAATTATTATTTCTATTAGCATCACAAAACCCGTACTAGATTTAATTTATATGCATTCACATCAAAAATTAAACAAGCACCCATATACCAAAGACCATACGTATATATAATATCAAATAATTTATTTAAAACAAGCCTTCGACGGTAATGTAAAATCAATTTTCCCTACACTTCCAAAAAATGAGCACATGCTGGTCTCTCAAAAACAAAAAACTAACTATATCTGCAAAATGGTCAAAAATATATTTAAATTGATGCGAAAAGAAATGCATCTGTTGTCCTAAAGCAACTATTTTATACAACTAAAAGAGGTAATAAATAGCATTATCTATATGATATAAAAACACATATAAAGTAGTATCTACGTATATAACCTTAAAATTTTGTGTCAACTTGCATATTTCAAAGAAAGAGACCTTGCAACTGGAAGTTAACAATAGTGTGGCAAGGAGTAGGACAATTTTGAAAATCAATTGTATGATGATATATGTTTTTATATTGAGATGTGCATTACATAAACATTTTAGAAGATTCAAAAGTTTGATGTTGTTGATAACGAAAACGGTATTGCATATTAGATGCATAGTAAAAGGATAAAATGCGTTCTCAAATAGGTGGCGACCTGTTTTAGGCTTTATGATGAGATAAATGAGTGTGATGGTAAAAGATATATAAGTATAGAAAAGCATTTGGAAAGGGAAAGTGTTGATTGGAAAAGACGTTTAAGCAAGTTTGATCGACTTATGTGAACGAATATACTACGTAATAAATTAGGTAGCATGGGTGCTGTTTTAAAAAAATATAAGTTTTAGATAGGATTATATATAAGACCATCTTTCTTTTCTAGACCACCATAATTTTAAGTTATGTTATCAATTTTAAATAATTTTATCCATCAGATACGTACGTACTAGTGTTAAATTAACGAAATTAGATATGCTCTTGATGCATCTCTAATTGGATAAATACTTATAAACAATAAATTTGTTTTCGGAAGTAGTTACCTCTTATCTCGAAGCAAATCTTCCTTGCACTAATAAGTGTCAAGATATAGAAGACAAAAAACCGCAACATACGTTTGCAGTGTAAATGACATTTTAGAGAATGTACTAAAAGATCTATGATACATCAAAACTTGTGCATTCTTTTATTTTTGATACACATAAACAAATTTATTCCAAACAAAGAAAGCGATATTAAATAGTAGAAGACAACACATCTAATCTCACTAATGTATTTAGTACTCTTTCTAATTACACATTTTAAAAGAATCTTTTATACCTTAACTTTAATATTTAAAATGAACAAAATGTCAAACTGTACTATTAAAAACATTTATTAAATGCCCACATCTAGATTAAAAACAAACATCCAATCACTTTTTAGCATTTTGATATCTTTCGGAAATATTCTTCCAATTAGCAATCTTCCAAATGGCATTTACATAGTCTGGCCGAACATTCTTATACTGGAGATAATAAGCATGCTCCCAAACATCGATTCCGAAGAGTGGAATTAAACCAGTAGTAGGCTCGAGTGGATCTTGATTAGGACATGTAGCGATTGAAAGTTTATTATCAGCTTTGTTGTAACCAAGCCATCCCCATCCTGAGCCTTGAACGGCGACTGTGCTAGCTGAGAGTTTCTTTTGTAAATTTTCGAGTGATCCGAAATCCTTTTTGATGGCATCCATTAGTTCGGAGGAAGGTTCACCCCCATCTTTGGCTAAATTTGTCCAGAAGATAGAGTGGTTGATATGGCCTCCCCCATTGAATTTCAAGGCACCTTGCATAGCGATGGCTGTCTTGATGTCACCGGTTGCATTAGCTTCAGCGATCTTCTCCTCAATTTGGTTTAAATTATTGACGTAAGTGGCGTGATGCTTTTGGTGGTGAATTTGCATAATTTCAGTACAAATGACTGGTTCCAAGTCATGGTAATCGTATGGAAGGTCAGGAAGTGTGTGTTTGGTGCGGGTCAAAACTTGTTGAAAGCTTAAAAAACTGTTAACTGCTTTTAATTTACTTAAAAACATACTTTAATGATTGTCTTGTAATAATCTTGGCAGCAGATAACATTTTAGCAAATATAAAAAGTCCTTTGGTTTCTAAAATGCAAAAGAATAAATAGTTATTTACTAAATCAAAGCTGTGTTAAAAAAATGGTTGACTTTGTGAAGGAACGGAACTCCAGGCATGGCTGTTGTTAGGGTCCTTCAAAGAAAACGCACGAAAATAGTCGATAGGCAAAAAGCCTTCCAGAATGTTCTGATTGCGAGGGGTGATTGTAATTAAATTAAGGCGCGGTACGATTTACATTTGTGACTTGCCATGATCATTCGTTTCTCCATTTTGTTGTTCGATACAAGTAAACAGCATGCTTGTTCTTATAACTTTCACACGGACAATCCATTACAAAAGTCATTACAAAAGGAAGTATTATTACTTTTACTTTTTTGATTTAATCTAATTTGCTTGTACACAATCCTTTTGCATTTATTCCAAATAATTTAATAATACGTACACACTACCACTATCATATTTCAAAAGAACCAAAAGGCCACGTAGCATCAATGATTTTTTTGCTTGATGCAAATTAGATACTTTTTCCCTTTTACATTTTCAAACATTTATTTTATTTTTACATTTTATTGTTGATTAGATGGCAATTGGTGATTATATAGTCCTATCACCAATATACACTCAAATGTTGCCCATCGCCTTCTATTCATGTTATCGATGTGAGCAACGATGAGTATATCGCGTATGAATTATATACTCCATTTTTGTTTAGTCCAAGTTGCTATGGCAAACTATTATTTTATCGACTTGACGTTTTCGCTTTCCAGTGCATGCTTGCATAACTCATCTTTTATATACCTTTATTTAAAATCAATTTTATATTACAGAGCTCGAAGAAACTAAAAAATGAGTGAAGAATCTCCTAAAATGCTTTCACTTAATGTAAAGAAATTGACTGACAAGGTTGTCGTCCAAATCGGCGAAGATGCTACCATTCTTGAAGTAATTTTTTATATTTTAAAGTGATATATTAATTAATTTTATCTTTAGCTCAAAAGCGCAATCACAAAAGTCACCAGCGATCCAGAAGACAGACAAAGAATCATTTATTCCGGAAAAATTTGCAAGGACAATGAAGTATTGAAGGAGCTCGGAATCAAAGACCAGCAAACAATTCACTTGGTCGTCAGTCAACTTGGACCCGCTCCTCCAAAACCATCCACTGCTGCCTCTGCTCAACCTTCTAACGCGGCTAACACATCTGCTCCAAGACAAGCCGCACCCGCCGGTGGAAACATGGAATACATGTCTCAAATGATGAATAATCCAATGATGCAAAGCATCATGTCTAATCCCGAACTCATCCGTAGTATGCTCGGCTCCAACCCTCAAATCCAACAAATGATTGAAAGAAACCCCGAAATGGGCCATATCTTAAATGACCCTGCTTTGCTAAGAAGAACAATGGATATGATGCGCAACCCTAATGCCTTCAATGAATTGATGAGAAGCAATGACCAAGCCATTAGAAACGTAAGAATAATCTAAAAGTTTAAAGTAAACTCAAACATATTTGAGAAAAGCTTAAATTTAGACAAGTTAAACTTTTTAAACACAAAATTTAGTAAGACAAAAAAATAAAAAGCGGCACAAAATATAAAATTAATCCACCAATCGGAGGTCATACTTAAGGTATAATCTATGCTGCCAATAAAAGAATTCTCTTTAAACTCCCGCTTGAAACCTCTCATAACCATCTTCTATTAATGTAATTAGACAAACAACCTGGTGCAGCTCCATAGCTTGAGCAGCTTCTCTAATAGATTGATAAATTTAGACCCACTCATCATCCAATGTCAATTGAATCACTTTTTTGCCGACACCATTCAAGGCATTCTCCTGATATGTTGCCCATTTTAGGTTTTCTAAGCAGTTGTCATTTCGACGGGGTTAATGTCATCAACAATTTTTAGTTCCCAAAGAAGATTTTAGTTTTGAGGAGTTTCATGAGATTTAAGCTATTATCCCTAGCTGATGAAAAGTATATGTTATTTCATGATCATTATACAAATGAAAAGGATTTATAAGTAGTCTTTATTAACAAAAAAGTAAATGGGTTTAAAATATTTATTGTCACTTCCTTCTACTAGTTATTAATCGCTCTTATTGCAGTTACACGGGATACCTGGAGGTGAGGCTGCATTGGAGAGATTGTACCAAAATGTGCAAGAACCTTTGTTGTCTTCCAATGCGAATCCTTTCGCTGCTTTGGGTAATAGTAACACTACTCCTTCCAGAAGCCAGAGAGCTGGCGTTGAAAATGCCGAAGCTTTGCCAAATCCATGGGGAGGCCCTGCTACTACTCCAACTGCTTCTGGCCAGGCTCCACGTATGCCAGGGATGGGAGGTGCAGGTATGAATTCATTTGCCGAATCTATGCTCCAAAACATGACTCCTGAAATGTCTGAAGCCATGACTCAGATGATGTCAGACCCTGGGATGATGCAGCAATTGATGTCAGCCGCTGGAGGAAATGCCGACGAAGAGTCCATGAATAGAATGTCTCAAGCCATGTCTAACCCACGCATGCTCCAAGCCATGTCCAATCCACGTATGCTGCAAGCTTTGTCGAATCCACGTGTCATGGATGCCCTCCGTCAAATCCGCGAAGCCTACGAAGTTCTTCGGGTCGAAGCTCCAGGTCTCATGCAGATGGGAGGTGCCATTCCTGGCATGCAAGGGGATCCAAGTCAATTGCTAGCCCAATTTGGCCAATTGTCAACAGATAATGATGTAAGTAATAAGAAAACCCCCACTATTGAAGATAGTGTAATTTAATTAATCACTAACAACAACAAACCATCATGGGATTGGCATAAAAATGTGTTCTATTGAATGTACCGTTTAATAACATGTTATAAATTTAGTTAAATTTATTACCCCTCACTTATTTCCCTTATCATCTGCCTCATAATAAGTGGGAATTTAATTATAGCGATACTATTTGAGAAAAGACTTTTACATCTGGCTTTAGTTGTTGGTGGGTATCAATCTAGTCAAAAATGACTTAACTATTTTAAGTTAACTACTTTGACATAACTTTTTGGACTTAACTATTTGACCTTATACATGGTGGCACCGGTCAACATCACAATAATCCTTTTTTGATATCATGTACCCAGGATTAGGTGACAAAATGTTGTAAAAGCTTAAAAATATCGGCACTACCATTCTTTTTTTAATCTTCAACAAATATTAATAACTTTAAATTTTAGGCTGCTGCTGCCGCCGCTGCCAACCTTAACAATATCCCTCCAGAAGAACGCTTCAAAGACCAACTTGAACAATTAGTCTCAATGGGTTTCTCAAACAAGGAAAATAACATTCGCGCTCTTATTGCATGCTTTGGAGATGTAAATGCAGCCGTTGAACGTCTCCTTAACACTTTATAAATTAATTTTATTATTTTATATAACCAAATATATACTTATTAAAAAAGTTGTGAATATTATTGTTTCTTTTCAATGTAATTTTGGTAAAAAAGAGAAGTTATATTTAATTATTTATGAATCTTAATGTTCATCACATACACAACACTCTTTTTTCTTGCTAAATAAATTATTTTGTAAAATAAGCTTCTCAAAGACCTAAAACTCCATCAATCTTGTTGTTTGGCACACAAAAAAGTTTCAAACATTTAAAAGTACTTAAAGTTAGATCAAAGGATTAATTCCGTTGTCACCAGTACTCTTCCACATATATTTGCCTGGTCAATCCTTAAAATTATTATGGGCTGTTGTGACAGGCACCTTTCAAAATATTATTAAACATATTTCGGCATATTTTCTTTTGAAGTGGGGTTTGTTGTAGGTCTAGATGTTTAGTTTCTTTTGACAGGTTTAATTGAGTAGAAGGTTTATTAATTATTAAATCTGGATCCCTCAAGAATTAATCATAAGTTGCGCGTCCTTTTTGACAGAAATTTTATCTGTGTTATTTGTACGTTAGTTGTGGTTATTATTAATTTACATTTGATCTAATTTACAAATGGTATTGTCTCATTAATCGCTGCTTTTCCTTAATTTTTGACCCTTTGCCAATCTAATTTTTAATAATGCTTATGTCATTACATATAACATTTTATCGTCTTATTAGGGCGCAAGGCTTGTCAATTAAAGTTGGAACAATCGTTTGGTTGTTTGTATTATTAATGAAATTTGAGCCCCTTCCTTTAGTGGACCCATCACTACATCCCTTCATTCAACCAATAAATTGAAACAATATGGTGGTGCTTATCAAATATCTCACACATATATTTTAACCATCTACACCTTTTGATTGGCAATTTAATAGTCATAAATGGATACACTATATGTGAATAAAAAAGTTATGTTAATAATAATATGACGAGGAAGGTGCGGGAGTTGTGTCCAAAAGGAAAACAACCAAAAATTGATATATGAAAGCAAATAAATATTTTAAAAAATAATTTATCAAATTTAAAGATGTGCCGTCAGTAGTTAATATTACATCATACATATCTACATATTATAGTCATATTCACATCTCTTATTTCCATGCGTATAATTAAATTTGTTATGATCTTATTTATTACCATAAACATATGACAATTCCTAATATATGTATTAGAATTTTTGTTCCTTTCAAAATTTGTTCAAACCCCATACATTTGAAACAAATTTCTTAACCTGATAACTATTATTATATCTATGTTTGATATTACACATAAATAAATTTATATCCCAAAAAAGCCATAAAAATTATAACCCGTAACCAGTTAAATTGATGACGGTACTCTGTACATATTATCTTTTGATACTATTATTATCATATTAATACTACAAACCAAGGTTGTCTTCTTAATTTTACAAAATCAAATTAAATATTTAGTTTAACTACCTATTTTGGATTAGAATATTGCATTTGAGGTTATTTTAAATTAGATAATATTTTCGAAGAGTAGAGGTAATGGATTTGATTGATCGAATTGACTTCCTTTCGCTTAATTATTCATACCATACTATTTTCAAGTTCAAACTGAATTTGCCGTGATTATAAATGATGTATTAAATTGTAGTTTTGACTGGTCTCATTACCAATTAATTATTCATTCTAATTTATATAACCTCTTCTTACTCCTAATTAAAGAAACATGTTAGGCTTTGACTTTGGTCATTTCATTTATACAAAGCTTCCCATAATTTATTAAACAATACAATAAGATAGGACGATGTGCCCCTTTTAAATTGAATCAAAAGTTAATTTTTTGCCTTTGATTAGATACTTGTCCATTATAATCAACTTCTATTCCCAACAAACAAAACATCTTCCCCATTTCATTATTATGTATAAGCTAAATAATAGTTTGACAATATGTTTCCTGTATGTGTAATGAATTTTAATTTTATTATATATCAACCCAAAAACTTTTATCAAAAGACATCACCACAGCAACAACAAACATACATAATACAATCGACCAAAATAATTGTTTCTTGATACTTGTTTTAAGATTTATATGGTAATAACACATCCATACATATAAATTATATCTATATACGAGAGATATAAACAAACAAAAAATTTACATAATATATCAAATCAAATTTCCGTTTTAGTAGCTATTATCACACAATACTACAAGATATAATAAGATATGAGAAAAGAGATTATTGTCATTTAGCTTTGTCTACATAACTACATAAAAAGAAGGACATACATATTAATTTGATATAAAACAATGGGGGTAAATGTCAGCTTAACTCATTAACTATATTTTGTCTTGTCTTTTTAATATAACCCCAAAACAAAGGACAAACACTTTGCATTTTACTTAAAAATATAATAATAGTATTTACCAAATTTATATCCATTGTAATGAGGCCAGATTTGAGAAATAGATTAAATATGTATAATGAATCGTCTGCTAACAAACACAATAAAAAAGTGTGTTCTGTCACAACAATAGGACATTTTTCTTACTTATATCTTGAACATTTGTAGTTGTTACTTAGGTGTAAAATAAAGGTGTGGTATTGTTAGAATTTTGCTGATGGATAGTTATTAAAGATGATGGATGTGGTATTTTTGAGTTACTATATCCCTTAATTACCATATTCTCACAATATTGAACTCTTCACATCCATTTACTTAAATGTCTTGCGTATCTTGTATCAAAAAAGCATTACAAAATTTATCAAAATTGATATAATTTAATATAGTATGGGAAGAGAGTATTAAAAAGAAATATGATATTTAATATACTTTAAAAATTTGTTCACATACTGTACAAGAGACCCAAAAGTTGTTGTAGGAAACAAACCAAACGACTTCTTGTCTAATGCTTGAAAGATATTAAATTGATAGAATATCAAAGCAATTAAATAATTATCTTTCATCTTTAATGAAAGAAAAAGATTTTGAGTTGAAAGGTTCTTGGGGTTGCGTGATGATGAATAGATTATTGCTCATTCATTTTCAATCAAATTTGATTGTTAGTTGTAGAGGAAGTTCTTAAGACGATGATGCAAGATTAGCTGATACATATATTTTATCTTTTCTAACAAACAGATATTAATTACTTTTTGCTCATATTTTGAATAAGTTCAAAAACCTGAGGCGGAGATCTGGCTTTTTCCCCCATTCATCATTATTATCATAGTATTATCATTTTGTACTTATTTAAGTGAGACTTTGTATGTATGCTGTATAAATAATATAGTTTAAAGCTAACTTATTAGAAGTTGTATCTAGTGGATATAAGTTAAATAGATAACCCATTAAAATCTCTTAATATTAATTGTTACCATTCAAAACAAAGAGCCCAGCCATAAAATGGGCTGTAAAATTTTTAATATCTACTTGATAAAAGTGCGTTTGCCATCCAAAATTTAGTTAATTTTTTGTTAAATTAAATAAATCATTTAGTATGGATGGATGTCTTCAATAGTATATTTAATATTATTACATAAAAGTCTCAAATTAATTTTGATAAATGGTGCATTGTATGGTGTGCCCTTTGATTTTAAATATGACACGATCTTCTTTTTGATAAACATTCATTTATTTACACGCAACATGAAAGCATTTCTTTTTTTAATATTATTTTTATTGTTTGCTTAAAGTCATCTTAATGACGATAAAAATATATGTAGTTTATTTACCATAACCATCAACATTTTTGATATTCTGATGCCTTTGGAAATTAATTTTTTTGTTAGATTCAAATTATATTTTAGTTTTATAAATATTTTTAGGTTAACTCAGTTTTATTTGCATAATTGCATGTACATTTGTTTCAATATCGCTCCAACAAATCAACGAAAATTGAGTTTAAAAAGAAGATTAGTTGAATGAATTGTTGTTAATATGCAACTTTTAATATTTTATTTATTATTAGATTAGATCTCAAATGACTACCATACATTTTTGATAGAAATAACTAATCTCATTGGAAACATTGTCTCCTAAATATTATGCCATCAGAGTGTGAATGATTATAATCAAAAAGTATAATATCTTCCAATGTTTTAATTAGTTGACTTGTTTAGAAACAATTAATCACTAATCATCACGCCAGTCACCCTAAACACAATATCCATACATTTTCGTACTTATAAAAAATTATGATATAAATATAATATTTATGTCATCTTCAAATATATACACAACATATTAAAAATATCTGGAGATTATATGAAGAACATATTTAAAAAATTAAACACAACTTCTTAAGTTATTCAAAACATTTACTCTTATTTTAATATTCATCATTAATATAAATGTATTCTATCTAAATAAATATATTGTTACAACAAATCAAACCAATATTTCTGATGCATCTTAACTTATTCATTAATCCCATTACTCAAATCTTAGCTTCTAATTTATTACATAATCATCATACTTTTTGAGAACAAACTTATTACTTACTACTTATAAAACCAAATCAACTGTTCACTAGCAATAATTATTAACTTTAAATGAAAGGAACAGTAACATTTGTTTAACTACTTTATTACCACACATTTGTTTTATTAGCAAAAAATAAGAATGTTACTATCATCATGTGACATAATGGAATTAATTAATAAGACTTTTTTCCTTTTAAGTTGGATCTAACAACACTAAGACTTTAATTCCTTTGATCTTGAAGACATCACCCTTTTTGACAAAATACTGACCACCTTAATTTATTAACAAACACCAACCACTTTTTACAATCGTCGAGCCGACTTTTTTAAAACTTCAAAAAAGGTAATTTATGGTTATTTTCAAACTAGTCCGGCACATGTTTTTGGTTTACATTAAATTTTACTGGGTTAAAATCCTTTTTTCATATATAATTAAATCATCATACCTAACACACAAAACTAGTCACACCGATGGCCATCTCTAATGTCGGCACCTGTACCTTCAATTAAACTTAATTAATTTAACTTTTTGAATTATAACAAATTTTCTCATCTATGAATAATTTAAAGACGGTTGCCCTTCTTTTAACTTTGATTTTCGTGAAAATTACTAGTTTCTTCAGCAAACTATATTTGAGGTTTTTGATGTTGCAAAGAGCCTCTCAGCACTAAAATTTACCCGAGCAAAAATGACTTTTCTCCATCAGAAAATCCATCTCTTTTTTCTATTAAATGAAGAGTTGTCGTGTCAAAAAAATAATAATCATACTATATATTTACTATATTCCTCCACATACACCGGTCATTCAAAGCCCCTTCTTTAACATCTACCTATCTGAATATTTATTTATGTGTGGTAGGTAGAGCTTAATCTTCATCTTCTTCACCCTTCAAACAGCAAACGGTACTGTTAATAAATGTACTCCCTTTTTATTCTGTATCTAATACTTTACCTGTGATTCGAAATTAATCAAAACTTCGGTATACAAGGTTCTCTTTTTGTTAGCTTTAACGGCCCAATACCTCCCATCTACTTTTGTATTGTGAGGAAAATAGTACCTTTTCATCGTCATATTCATATGTAATTAAGATTATAATTTCTTTTGACTAAGGTAAGTTTTTAGGGTAATGATTGGCGCTTTAGGAAGATAACTTATCTTAAGTACACTATTTAAGATAATTCGACGATTATCTTATTGTTTTGTAATTAAGTTAAGGTGAGCACAAGTTTGGTAAAGGAAATAGGCTTTTTAGTATATGGTACCTTGTCCAAGGTTGAATTCATTCTATTTTCGGTGTGATTTATGAATATCATTTAATTGTACAGTATATGTGTGTGCATATACTTTTGTTAATAGCTTCATTTAAGGGCTAAATACATATTCAAGTTTTGTGATAGGGATAAATTATGAATTAGCCTGGTTTGGAGATATTGTTGTGGATACTATTTATAGTTATATTCAACATCTCCAAATATTATAATCTGTTTTATCTAACTTTTGATTAGTTGTAACATTGTCCTGTTCTTGACAAAAATAGTTGGATAACATTTTTATATCTAATACCCTCCTCTATTGCCGAGAGGCTTTATCTTATAGCGATGAACTACAAGATATCTCTACATACATCCACACCACTTATTCAACATCATCATCTCATTATGAAAAGTAATAAATATTTATAAATATATAAATATATGCGACTTTAGATATTGTCAAATCATTTACATTTATTAAATTCACATTTTGATATTACCTACCAAACCCCAAACTAAATCATATTAATTTTATGTCTATTGAAAAACATTAGCTGGCCTATCCTATTTTTATTCGAACCAACCATTGACAATAATACACATATTAATTTATATTAAAAATAATTATCACAAGAAGAATGTAGAAATGTATGTTGTAGCTTTTTTGATACACACATAACATTTAGATGATGATCTTAGGAGATATTTTATTATTTATATGCACTCATATTTAAAGATTTGAACAGGAATACTCATTAATTTTTGTCAAGCCCTGTCATTAGTGAGAGACTGATCAAAATTTTGGCTGCAAATTTTAGATGAAGTGTGGTTTTTGTCATTTATTTGTGGATGTTGCCGTGTCTGTTGATAATAAATCAACACTATTTTGCAATTGTTTCTTTGGTTTGAACTTTTCAAAATACAAAATGATGAAGGTATAGGTTTGTGAGTTTAAGACAATTTAAATTAATCAATGGTTGTTGACTCATTTCATTCATTAATTAATCACTGTTGTATAATTTTTTGATATGTCTAATTGAGTCATTTGTGAATGTCAAATGATATACCATAAAATCAGTTCGAACCGCGCCCTCTCTTTTCCTACAATAATAATAATTTCAAACCACTAAACTATTTTCTATAGATACATCATTTTTTTATCTAAACAAATGTATGGATAATAAATTACAATCATCTATTTTATACCCAAATAATGACAAAAATCGTGATATGAATCTTTATAGCCACAATTCATTTCATCTTAAAATATCTTTCGTTTTGATCTTGGCAAAAAATATTTACATTAGACAGTAAAGTTATATATCAGCATATTTTACATGCCCTTTCATGTCCATTATTAGAACCAACTTTTATAATCATACCCTAAATATACTAACATATCTTTGTTTGTTTTGCCAAAGTTATAAAAATCAAATTAATGTATATTTGTTGCTTTATCAAAAAAGGATATATTTATATTCATATACCATAACACAGCAGCATCAACTGTCTTTTATCATGACTTTTGAGTTACTACCAAAATGATGTGCTTGTCTGTCCATGCAAATATCATCCTTGTCGTTCTTCCCTTTATCAAATAAATTTATCTTGATAAAATGATAATACAATATTATTTGTCAAATAAAACAAACTTTATTTTTGATATAAATTATATATACTTTCCTATTACTATTATCCTTTCTGTTGTTTGTTACCATTAGATGTACGATAAAAACATATTAGGAATGTTTATTCATTAATAATTATTAAATTTTCTTAGTCACTAACTTTTTTGGTTTGTAAGTTGAAATGGATGAAATAAAATGTACAGAATGTATAGTCAAGTGATATGATACAAGAGAATAATTTTGATAAAGACCGTCTTCATACATAATTTCTATTTAATTTATTTTGCAGGAGAATGAAATTTAATAATGACAAAATTTCTCATATGTGTATAAATTTAGGTTCTTATCTTTTTTGTCGTCATTTCGTACAGGAAGAGTTGCCAAACTTTTTTTGTCCTATTTCTCTCTTATTAATTTATATTTTAATACATTCAGATGATGATAAATACATCTATATGGCAATGCATTTTATTGTAGATATATCTTTATCTTTTAATATTTTAATAGCTTTTCCATCTACCCACTTTCTATATGTATAAACAAATCTTACTGTAACTTTTTTAGGATACACACACACATTTAAGGCTTGCCATTAACCAAAAATTTTATTCCCATTTTTACATTAATAATAACTGATATACATATTTGTCTATTCACCACAATAACAAAAAAGATAAAGAATATGGTACACACATATGACATTTTATTCCAGTCAAAATATACATATTTTTTGATATATATTATGCAACACCAAAACATACACTAACAAAACTTATTCACAACAAATATTATTATAGATATTCAGGATTAAACAATTTGACGTTTAACTTTCTTTTCTTAAATATTTTAATTGGTTATTCTCTTTTGACATTGAATATTGTGTTTGCTGACAATTATAACATACAACTAAACTTTGTCAAAAATAGTTAATAATTAAAAATTATATATTTAAATGGTCCTTAAATATAAAATACAAAAATTAAATCATTAACCAAGGACAATTTTGCTTATAAACCTCTCGACTTTAGAGTGATAAGGAGTGAGGAACTAACTAAATACTTAGTTAAAAAATGTCAATTGCTTCTTCTTTCGTACGGCCTTATATTCATTTTACTTATACACAGACCTCTTTGAGTAAATGTCAAAAGAAGACAAGAGATAAGCTGCATATTAAAAATCACTTCATTTACAAAAAAAGCCATCACATATCTGCTACCAACCAATCATATTTTGCTGTGAATGGTTATTAATATAACATATATTTATGCTTCTCAATATTATTAATTCAAAAGAAGGCAGTGCCTCCCCCGATTACAGTTTCAATACCAAAATAAGCTCAAAGCTTAAACGATTGTTTCCCCTATGCCCTAAACTTGCCCCCATCATAACCAAATAATAATGTCATAACAGCCAAACCATCTACACCCATTTTAGCATCCCAAATTGAATAATAATAATACCATAGGCTGTTAGCTTGTCCCCTCTTTCTGACAACCAAGTTACTTATTGTATTTATATCTAAACCAAATATATATATTTAAAAACGATGATGCCTCTATCCATATTTTTATTATATTTACAATATTCATACTGTACCAGTTAAAATAAGTATTTGTTATACTTTCGAAGATTCCTCAAAATTGTTTGTTTTATATAAATTTATTATTTACTATTAAAAAATAATTCCATTTTGGTTAATTATCTTTTTTGTTGCTCAGTGCCTCAATTTCTTGAGTCTAAAATGTTTTGTTGTTTTTTGAAGAACAAACGTATGTGTGTTATCTCGAATTTATAAAAAAATGAATGCCTTTCTACAAAACATTTATTACTTGTGTATTGAAAAAAATGTAACTTTTTTACAACTAAGCTTATGTGATTTGTAGTTTATTGTACCACCCATACACCTTTTACTCTCAATCATCATCGACCATTTAACAGAATTAAGTTGCAAATTAAGTTTAAAAGTTTTAGCTTTACAAAGTCTATTTAACAACATTTTCGTACTCATTACATATATTTCACCACTTTTTGCTTCCTTCCTGTTTTAGATATAAATAACTAAATACATATATTCATATCCATTCAAATGCATAACTTAGATATTTGTTACATTTATTTGACTTCAAAAATATTATTTATATCAAATAGAGAAATGTTTGATTATTTATTTTGGGAAGATTTTGATTTTATCTTTTCAATAAATTTGTATTATATTGGATATTTTCAATAAATTATATGAATTTGTATTTTATTGAATCTTAGCAATATTTATATATAAATTAATCTTTCCAAGGTTCTGCCTTCTTCTGCATTATTGATAAAGGCGAAAATTTAAAAATTTACTTATATCAAAATGAAATATCTATAAATATCTGTACATTAGAGTATATGAAAATAAATATTTTTTATTTAATCCACAAAATTATATTTTCTCTCCCTAATTTGCTATTTATTTCTACAAAAGAATATACATCTAAACAAAGAGGAAACAAAAAAGAATCTGTTGTTCCTCTATCATGCCATCATCATCTTTTTCTATATCTATAAGGAGGATGGATAAATAGATATTATATTTGAATAAAAATGACAATTCAATTGTAACTTTTATATCAAAATGAGACCAATTATAGTTAGAGCTTATCATAACCAAAGCATTACCATAATTTAGAGATACATCTATGGATGTTTGTGCTTCCAAGCTTGACTCAAAATTTTATTTATATTTGTGCCAATTTATTATTAAGACATAAAAGGCTCTTTAGTCATAGCAGAGAAAAGATGTCTCGTGTATTGAGGCCTCCAACCATATCATTATAATCCCCAACCACATAATCAAATTTGTTTGTTTTATCATTAAAGGAAACATACCATTAAGGCCAATTTAATTGGTTAAAAGTTTTGAAACTTTTATTTATTATGAAATTGATAACAAATTAGTTTGATAGGAGGCTCTTCTCCCCTCCCCAGACTCTTATCATCAAACTTTTTTGTCTTTTCCATCCGTTTATGGTAGTGGAAAGATAAAAATTATAAATATTATTTGAGCCATTTGAACAAAATGGATCATTATAATGATATTGTCTGCAAATTTGGTACTTTTATTGCCTACGCCATCATGACACTAAAAATTTAATTGATAATATACATTTTGTCATCATTTATTATACTTTCAGTGGCAAACTTTTAAAGGCAATTTAATTTATTAAAGTGCTAACTCAAGCTTCAAATAAATATCATATATTTTTGTTGTTTAGCCTAATGGGGTATCAATTTAATGTTGGGTGGAGGTTTATTTGGATGGCATTACTATTGTTGCTAAAAATTGTTACCTAATGGTTGTTGGGTTATGATCACTGACATTTTGATTAAAATACCTATTTCGATTGATTTGAACATCTTTTTTAAGTACCTTGTTTTAATTTAAAATACATTGCAGATAACTTTTCATATTTTGCAAGGATCATAACGGACTCTCTAGTATCTTGTAACAGAGTATATAACAAAGGTAAGTAAAAGATGCGACTTCCAATTGAGCCAAAGCATGTCAAAAGTGGTAAACATAACGTTGTGTTAAATGGAGGGAATTATTTAAGACATAGGTTGAATGATACCCAATCGAAATGCTCAAATTAAAAAGATTTCCAATCAGTTTATTTATAAATGAATGTGGATTTTGTTTGAGGTAACTTCTTTCATCAATTGAGTGTTGTGAAATAATTATATGAGTGAGACATATACTTTATTAAACACTTTTTAACCTTTTCTCGACTATACTTTAGAAGTGCGTTTAATTTAATTTGTACAAATAGATAATAAGATGATGAAGTTCTTTGTTAGTTGATGCAATTCGAGTTTTATATTAATTTGATTGAGTTTGTATTCTGTTTTATTAAGACATAACTGTTACCTCGTAATTTATTACCGTTTTATTGAAGATTAATTCAGTTAGTTAATATTTATACAAGTGCATCATTACTTATAAGAAAAAAGATATATTTTGATATCAATTGTAATACTTGTATCTAGCTAAATTAATGAGGAACTAGCATTTTTATCTTTTTATTAAACATCTACATTCTTTATTAGATACACCTATTTTATGACATTTACTCAAAAAATCATCTTTAATTTTGAATATATAAGCTAAACATCTACCAAGATTGAAATAGTTTGACGCATTATCTTTATATCAACATAATTAATTATATCACAAACGTTTGTTAGAATTTTTTTTATTAAAAGTAAGTGGTTATCGATATTGATACTCACCTCTATAATTCATTTACCTTTTTTTATATGAGCTCATTAAAAATGAATGAGACTTTCCTTCAAACTTTCAAAAATCATTTTTGATTTGGATAAAAAAAGAAATTGACTTATTTCACTTACACTTATGTAAGAATGATATAATTTACTATGAAGTATAATCTAGTGGTTTTTGTTGGAAATGTACCTAATAAATTGTTTTGTAGAATGATGATCACATTTAGAATGAACCTAAATGAATATATAAATATATTTATCAACTACTTTATTATTAAAAGAGATGGTGATGATATAAAACTTATTTATTTATATCAACAAACTAAAAATCCTTACCTACACCTCTTCTCATTAATTTGTTGTATAAAACACTCACATCACTAAAAATTGTTCTTCTTATAACTTCATTAGACAATTCATATACATAATATATTATTTGATATTAAAATATACATTTCAAATATTTCATTTCTCCCATCACAATCAAAATTGATATCAAAGAAGTTTTTAGTGCTTACTTTTGACACCCCACACAATTTAAATCCACCATCCAATATTTGCGTGTAAAAAATTGAATTCAAATATTAAAAACAAATATTTCATTTCATATTAATAAAATCGCTACTAATGAATCAACTAACTTATTCCTCAAACAAATAAACTCTTTCCTCGACCTAATATATAAAAATGGTGTATTCATTTCCAACTTTCCTAATCAACCCAACTCTCAATTTCATTTTTATACAACACAATTCAATTTCGATCTATTTACTTAATGCATATGGTTTTCGGTGATGGACCTATCAAGGTTATTAAAGCAACAGTTCCTTTTTATAACAAATTTACAACTTTTTTGTAGATGCTTCACCATACGGTACATCATTTTTTGGGAGATTATAAAAGAGGTAATATTTATTAAACAAAAACGAAACTTGATATCCTTTATTTTTTAGCACCTTCATATTTAATTCATAAGTAATTATGTATATGTTTTATTTGTTTTATAATAGGGTTAACGTGTCTTCGATATGAATAAGTGTTGTTTTGTTAAGATTGACAATTAAATTCCTCAACAGGAGCCTCCATTTCTTTTGAATCAAAAAGTGGTGTTGTCTACTAGTAAGTTGTATATAGTTTGAAAAATTAATAATTTTTTATAACAATAAGTAAATGAGTGTATTAAAAAGAAATTAATCCTTTTTCATTAACTAAACAAATAATAAAGAAGGTAAAGCTAGTTAGTAAGGTAAAAAGAAATGAATTTTTATTATCATTTACCATTAAATAAATGCTAAGTAAGCTGAGCGAAAAGTCTTTTCTTGTAAATTAACTTTATTTGGTACTAAATGGGGCAATTTTTGTTATTGTATGTGCCATATTATGGCAATATATATTTATATTGAGCTTCTATCCTTTTTAGGCGGAGATTAAATTTTGATAATTTAAAATCTTTTTATTTTATCAAAAAGTTTAGCACTGACGAAGGGGTCTTTAGTGGTGGGTAACTTTATTTGCCACATATCGTATAGATATATTTATTTTACAATAATTCACACTACAAACCCATCTCTCTCTGTCTTGCGGTTATTATAAAAAAATATTATTAACAATACACCACAAATATGATAGCTTTATGATTGGATGGATACAAGTTGCTTCTCTGACATCATCACTATTTGCATCTTTTTTATGCATAATATTTCAATTTAATAAATAGGTTTTCAATCATTTGAAAGCTTTCCAAAATCTGGCCTTTTTAATTTGTATGAGTTAAGAGAACATATATATTTTCTTTATATAAAATAGCAATAAATATTTTTAAGTAATCATATTGTAAAATGGTGATGGTATATTTATTTGGATCGTTGATGATGAAATGGCTATTATTTATTGAGAAATATCTATAATGATACACTTCAAATTTCCTTAAAATCATGATGCTCATTCAAAAGAAGTACTATTAATGGTATGGATGATGCTACCACATTAAGGCCTGGCGATGTGGACAATAATGATTAGGTGATGTGTTATACATAAAGGGTGTCTGTTTTAAAGATATTATTTTTTAATCTAACTACTTCTACAATATGAATGAACATATCCAAAAAACAACACTCTCCTTCCTTTAGTCCCTAATTCATGAGGAGAATCGTAAAAAATGAGGGCAGCTTTTGCGTAAATTGTAGACACACTTTTTAAACTAACAAAATATAACATTTATCATTAATGATGATGACTTTCAAAAAACATTAAAGCCACACTACCCCTACCATCTATGGTAACTACCAAATAATGAAAAGTGATAATTTAATGGTCTCATTCAAAAAAACATATAAATATATATCTTTAATACTCTTTTCTTTCCAACTAGCTAGAGTTAGCAATTAGGAAGAGATTGAATCAAATACAAATGTAGAAATAAAAAATGTGGCTTCCTTTATTATTTGCCTGACAAATGGATGTGTAGTCTCGTTTAAGAAAAGTGAAGTTAATTAGTTATGAATTAGTAAAAACGTCATAAAAATTCATTTTTTCAATCAAATTTATTAAACCGTCGTTCTATTGCCTTTATAAAAGTTAATTATTAATATTAATCATATTTTGTTATAGTTCATTTCCTCTTACTAAGGGCAATTAAGTTATAATAAAAGAAAGACGTGACACAAGCAACAACGAAAGTTGAATGGTATTATGCAATGAATACATGTGTAACTAGTGCCGAACATATTCATACAAAATTTGAAGCAACAGACACTCTGCCTTTTTTTAAGACAAATCAAGAACGTGGAGGAAGCGATTCTTCGACTTCTTCCGAGGGACAATCTGCCGATATAGTTATGATGGAAGAAGGTATGTTTGATAATAAAAGATACATTAAAAATGGATTTCGTTTTTTGTTATTAATTGTTCCAAATAATTATGTACTTTTATGAGTGGATGAAATTGGACACAAATAGTTGATGATGCCTTAAATGGTCCTTTGTTCAGGATGTTGATTGTTCTTTCTTCTGTAAATAAGATGAAATAAAAAATATAGTGGTGTGTTGGGGTTGTTGAATTTGATTGTGTGGATGATTAATTGATATTGTATTATTTATCATATTGATGATGTAACTCTTCTTCTCCATTAAGTACCATTCAAAAGGATTGTCTAATATGTGTGTATGTATTTTAAAGTAATGACTTGAGTAGAATTATTGCTCTTTCAATTGCAAAAATGTTATATTTTTCATTATTAGATATTGCTGCATGAAATTGTCATATCCAAAATTGTTTCATGATATAGTTGTATGCAAAACTGTTTTAATTGAGTTCATGCAAGCTATTTGTCCTTTCACCCAAACAAACATCTATTAAGCTACAATTTTCAGTTACCTTACCTTAAAATAAATTATTTGAAGCTAAAAATCATATCATATTCATTTGATCAAATAAATAAGACAGATACCTTTTTGTTTGCTCATTAAATTAGGTAGCTCATTTTTGTTTTTAAATATATGATAATGTTTATAAATAAATAATATACTTTTTTATAATCACTAAGTAAATCATCTTTTGCTTCATTAATATTCGCATTTTGAGTTGTCTTATTTTGTATCATTTGAAATGGTTTTGCCGGTCAATTTCTAAATGAAGCATATGCAAGTGTTATTTTGTCTAAATTATTCATATCATTAAAAAGTCGTTGGAAAGATTTTACCATTTTAGTAGTTAAGTTCAAACAAAAATTAAAATGATTTATTGTTTGTGAATAAATATATAAATATTTATGTACCTATCTTGATCATCCCACTTTTTAAATTGTTGTGATGTCAACCTTTTGTATAAATAAATCAAAAAATTATTATCATATATGAAACTGCAAGGCAATAATATAAAAAAGAAGGTAAAATAAGTTTGTTACCTTACAAATATACTTAAATAGAAACAAATGTAGAGCATTAACTCTAACTGATATTTGAAATTCAAACAAAAGAAGAACAAAATATAATGTGCTACCTTCCTCTTTTTATGACTAATTTAATAAATATATAGGCTCATATCATATAAATACCACACAGCGCCTCACACTTTTCTTCTCTCCTTTTTTTAATATCATATAATAAAAAATTTGTTTTAAAAACGGAGATTAAGACTTTTGATAAGTATTTTTGATTACATATTTCATTATTTACTCTTTTGTTTGAATGGAATCTTTTTTAAATGTACCTTTGTTCATAATGTTAATAAGTGTCTTTAAAATTAACTTAATATGACATTCAAAAAGTGCATCAAATTATTATCTCCAAACATTTACCGAAAACTTTTGAATCCTACCAAAAGAGTTGTTTTGTTTGATTATAGATGTATAAAAAATTAATTAATTTGATCAGTGGTTTTTATTATCATCATAAAATATGTATACTAATTTAGAAGTTAAAAATAATTTGATTTTGTCAAAGCGTTGTGTGCGCCACTCTTCTACTTATTAAATTAATTCCGTTTCAGTGGAAATTTACCTCTACTCTTTTTATATAATGATTGGAGAATATAAAAATTTTAACACACAATTATGTTGTATTATATTAAATTTATATAAAAACTAATTTCCGACCATTTAAAGTGTTAATAAATTCTCAACTTATTCTACAATCAAATACAAAAGATGATGCTCTTAATTAGAAACAAATTGGCAACACTTGCTATATTCTTTTGGATAATTTAATTTGTATTAAAAATTATCATTCCAACCATTTATCAAATGCACTATTTTACCCCCATTAGGAAGATGGCAAATGTCACTGAAATTATATAAGGTATTGAAACTATATATTTTTTGTTTTGTTACTAATTAAGTAATATTTTTCAATTTCCACATCATGTACTTTTTGAACATTCTAGATATTTCATTCATTCAAATTTTTGTACTACTATATACACATGCATATTACTAGATGACAAGATAAAAAAAGTATGTTTCATAAACTAGTGGTGGCAAAAAAAAGTTTATTAAATATATATCGCTAAACGCATCTCTTTCCTTTTATATAACAAAAAAGTATTTGACTAAATATTTTTAATGAGTGTATATCAAATTTTATCTAAATATTAAATCTGCACCTTTTTGAGAAGTTTAAGTTTTGCTATACCAAAGATACCTTGGAGTGTATGTGATGTGTGTATTTGTCAAAAGTATATATCTAAACAAAAAAGATCTTCCTTTTGTTTCTAAAATGGGCAGGATATGGTTTTGTTGCCTAGATACTTATTCATAAGTATACAGATTTATATTTTTGTACATTTTACCGTCTTATTAAAATATTATACATTTTTTATTAACCTACAAAGTGCTGACCTTTTTAAATGGCACTGAATATATTTATTTATTTATGTAATGTTTGACATTTTAGTGTTTTCACTTGAAATTACTTATCCCTATTTTACCTTCGCAAATGGCACTCATGTCTATTAAATAGTCTCATTACAAATATATTTATGATCCATTACAAAATTGTGTTTAAACTCATTTCAAATACAGCCACCAGCCTTTTGGCTGGACCATTTATGAACATTTTGTAACGACATTAATTGTTTTGATGCCTGAATATTTGATTTGTTTAATTGGGTAATTTTAAAAAAGAAACACAAATCTAAACAGCTGCCTTTACAGGCATGTAGCTTGTTTTAAAAGGACTTTTGATGTGTGGCAGAAATTACTTCTTTTAAAAGGCAATTATTTCTTCAAAATATATTAAAAAAGATAATATACTATTTTTTCCAAAGCAAAACACTTGCTCTGTCCATTTTTAGTTAGTAGATAGAAGATAGTATTTGGTGGCTAAATTTGGTAGTGTCGCTTCGTGACAAGCAGAGATTATTTAAGGCATGCCTAAATTTATGATGTATATTAATATTTCCTTATACTGTAATGTAGTAATTATGATTGGCCTTCTCGAATCATAATTTCCTGTAAAAGATGTCTTCCTGTCTCTTCTATATTTCTATTAAATATAACTACAAACTATTTGTAAACCATTTATCTTACATATTAGAAATGGCAAAAAAAAATAAAAAGCTTGCCGCAATACTTAATCAAGTATACTAAAAACATTAAATATAAATGAAAATTAAAAGACACATATTTCAATGGCGAGTCTCCGCAATTTTTGATTGTGACGTCTTCTGACAGATTACATGGTTATTATAAGTATCAAAGTGTTTTGTATGTATGCGATTGTGTGTCGTCGCAAACATCTTTTTAAGTTCATTATAAACATATCGCCAACAATTATTATATTAAAAGTTAACTTGTTGAGGGTGAGTTCTAAAATAAAATTTATAGTTTCATTTCCTATTTTGATCTTTGTGCCAATGCCGCGAAGGGAATCGCGTATTTTGATGTGAAAAGACCGATGGGGCAAAATTTATGTGATTATATGGGTGTAGATATATTTTGGTGGCATTTCACTACAAACTAATTTATTACTTTGAAAAGGAAAATTTTTGCATAAAGAACCTTAGCTCCAGCCGAGTTCATTATTAAGTGTCTTTTTTATAATTTTAATTTACACCTTTTCTTGATTAATGGCTTGGACGACCTTTTGTTGTACGTTTTTGGGGTGAGTGTGGTTAATCAAAAGCTTATTCTCCATCAATTCTCCACCATACCAAAGAGGTATTTTTAGAATTTATCTAAAATTGATGGTGTACAAGGAAAGTGTTTGAAAATGCAGTGTCTATTCTCTTTATATTCATCAACAAATATAATATATTCAATTGATAAAGGATCATTAATTATATTATTGAATATGTTAGTGACTATTATTTTTGTCTATTTGATAGGAAAATAAAGTTGATCCTTGTGTCATCGTCATATCTTTTTAATATAAAATCAAGTTGTATCAATATTATAAAAGATACTTTTGTCTTTTAAAAAATATGATTTGTTATATATTTATGAAGTACCAATTGTCTCAAGTATATGTAGCATTTTCATATCTTCTTACTTTTTAATTTTGCAGATAGAGTATATACTAACTCACACCTCTAATTAATGACTTTCTCTTTTTCTGATTTTGATCTTCAAAAAAAGAAGATGATGATAATATTAAGAAAATGATATTTGATTCTTATTAAATTTATAAATTTATATCCTTTTATTTGTCACAAATCAACACAACATTTTGTAATCGGTCTTTTTGTTTGTTTTTGTCATTATTATAGCATATAATTAGGCTTACCCACTTCTTCTTAATTATCTCTATCAAAAACAAGAAGATTATTCTTTCATTTTTAAAATAATATAAAGTTGATAAAGATGATGATGCTTGTATATTTAAATGAAGCTTGTATATTTTAAAATAATATGAAGCTTTTTCTATGAAGAGACTTGTAGTTTTATTCGTCTCTGTCTCTATATACTACAATATTTTATTTCATTCCCTTTTATTAAAATCACAATTGTAAGATGGTCAGAGAAAGATGAGTGATGATGATTGAGGGAATATTATAAATTTAATAAACAAAAATGGTACCATTTATTTTTATTAAAAAAGATACCTTTAGTAAAGGCGATTAATTTAGATTAAAGTTTGTGTAAATTATTACAAATTTTTTAGTACTTAAAGTAGATTTAAATTAGCTTACGATTGTATTAATAAACTTGTTGCAACTTTTTTCAATGTAATTTACCTTCGAATAGAAATAATTAGGTTCAATTAACGTTAACTTTATTCAAACCACAACGTTGCCATACAACTTTCTGTAAATTAAAAACTTTGTTAACCGAAAAATAATTAACTGACATTTTCGACGGTCTACATTTAAACTATATTTTATTCAAACTAAAATCGTAGCTTATCAAAATAATCTTCTAAAGTTTCTTCATAATCACATTTGCGAACACAATAAATTTATTTTTATATCGCCTCTACAGCATCTACTAACTACCTAAATATATAATTAAATATATAATTAAAATTGTGATTATCAAAAAATTTATATCAGCTTAATGTCTTTTCGAAATTTGCTGAAATACATAATGGTGTTTGTCTCTTGTGTCATCTTCGTCAATTTAATTTGTAGTAATTAGTTATCATAAAACATTTACTTTATTTATATAATACTTCCTCCAACCTAATAATTTAGGATGCATACAATGTTTCCACTATAGTTGCTGCTTTTATTAGCTCATCAAATTGTTTTGTGCCATCCCATATACTATATTTCATTTTCATCTGCTCGTGGCGCACTTTTAATATAAAATCTGGTTATTGTTCTTTCGTATAATCAAGTAGTATTTATAGATTTGACGCATGTTTCTTCCAAATGCTTTTAACAACTTAGCCATAAGGTCATAAAAGAATGACAAAAAACGACTTTTTTTAGTGTAAATTTAATTGCCAACTTTAATAACAATAATTTTCACCATCAGCTCTCTTGTTGTAAATGTAATAAATATATGTATTCAATACCATCTATTAAATAGTGTGTCTTATTTGATCATTTACCAGTACCTCTTATTATAATAGTTCTGATGGTTCTGATACTTCTTTCCCGCAAACCCCATCATCCAATCATTTTCGAAGTGTATATTTATTTAAAAAGGATTTTTTAATTTATTCATCACTTCAAAAACAGTTGCGTTATGTTTTATTTAATGAGATGGTATATTTAATACGCCATCATTTATGCATTTTATTCATTGCTCAAAAAGGCGGACCATATTAAAAATGATATTCAACACAACAAAATATCATTTTAACATTTGTTTGATTCACACTAAAAATTATACTTAAACTTACATTAACTTACCATCAGTCCTTTTTTATTCTCTCTCCACCCATACATTATGTAACAAAAAATGAGATGAAAGAAAAACCTTCTTCCTGCCATTACATAATCTAACATCATTCGTGAATAGGATTTATTTATCCATGCTATTATCTTTCATATATTTTTTATAGTATGAACATTTATCATTTTTAATACACTCATTTCATTCACTTTTCATATTATGTTACCATAATCCTACAAACCAACATTTTTTATATAGCTTTTGTATATTAAATTCTCTCAAATAACTGAAATGCACTTTTTTATACATTCTCCATACTTTGGTGGTACTTATTTATTTGCCGAGTAAAGTTGTATCTATTATCAACGGTATCTCATTACTCCTTTCCTAAATGCATTTATCATTATATCGAGGTATAATTTGTGGTCCGTGATAGGCGGATATATTCATCTAAAAAATATGATGATGTCTGATATTAACAATTTTTTTAATATAAAAATGTATTTGTATCTAGGTGTCTGCTCAAAGAACCAATTTGAGATTACCCATAATAAAAGATAACTTTTTATAGCTTTTTAATTTGATGAAACTTTCACATAAATGACGACATCATTTCTCTATTCAATTTAAATTAATCAATTTTGTAATCATAAATAAGAATCTTTATGCCAACCATTTTCATTAACTTTTACACCACCATCCAAAAGTTAATCGTGAAAAGTTCATGACATTTTATAACAACCTATCTTCATAACTTTACACTCCTAAATAGCAGTAGTGAGTATTTACATGTATCATCTGAAGAAATTTTTTATTCAAAAGGGTTGTAGCAAAGGAGATCCATAAATATAAATAGTTTTAACATTTATGATATTGATATTTTATAAGGCTCAGATAACCTGAATTTTTTTATAGCTTTTTGAGACGTTAAAATTATATTTATATATTTATGTATACGCATAATACAATATAAATATCATTTTTGAATACTCCTTTATAGCGATGTCGTCGCTTCATTCAAAAATCGTTGCTTACAGTACACGTTAGTGGTCGTAGCTAGACGACAAACTTCCATGCCCTTTGCATGAACAAAAAAATGATTACCTTATCATAAAATTAATATAGAATATATTTTGATGACATGATTCACTGGTACATCCTTAGTAGACGACGTAATTCGACTGAAATATTTGACAATAAAAGCAAATCATTCTTCTATTAATATCTCAAAAAAGTATAAAATCATATCAGAAAAAAGAGATGAAGTTGTGCACATAATAAATTTAAACTTTATGATACTTAAAACTTTTATTTTATCTACAAACGTTTATATTTTGCGACAGTAAATTATAATAATTTTTGATGAGACATCCTGATCATCACAAGATCGTAATTTTGGTGCTTCTTATCAAAAAGTTTATTTATTATCTCATTATATTTGTTTGAATGTTAAAAAATGACTTGATGCACTATGAAATTAAAAACTTTTTTTGCTATAAACCTACTTTTTAGATTGTTTATATGTAGGCTTGTGTCTTGATTTTTTGAGATTTTATGGTTTTGGTTTTTATTGAAATTAATTAGAAAGTAGCTAAATTACTTTTATTACACAACTATTACCTGCCTTTTGTTAATTTGAAATTGTGCATGAATCAACAAAAAATTGAATTTATGTCAACCAAAAAATTCATTTATTAACCCAAAAAATGAAACAGATATAGAAACTTTTTATAGTAAAAAGAATTAGTAATTTTGTGATGAATAATGATAAATTCCAAATGTAACTTGTTATTAGTAGTGTCAAAAACAAATGTTTGTTAACACTGACCAATCAAAAATTTGTTACATTGTCATGGATGGTGTCTGTTAGGTGGTTGTGTATATATGTGAATGTATAAAATTAATAATTTATTATGATTTATTACAACTAATATACACGGCCTTCGTTATGACAATAATAATATCAATTGTATTACCCTTTCTTAAAAGAGTAACTAAATAATTAAGTATCTAGGCAAAAAATGACTTTATTTGCAAATATTATGATGATTTAAATAGTCCTTTCTTCAATTATTAATTAATTACTAATTAGTTAATTGTTCATTATCAATAAATTATGTATATACCACATAACAGCAGATCATAATATATATTTTTATATTACAAATATTTATACATATGATTTAAAGACTATATTAAGGGAGATAAGTAAAACACCATCTTTTTTCTCGTCCTATTCTTAGTTGTGCGCAACAAAATCACCATATACTTTAATTGTCTTTTTAAGTTAATATTAAAAACTAGGTAATTTGATAATTCGATTAGCAATCTCTCTCTTTAATATCAAAAATTCATAAGCACAAATAAATAAGTTATAATATAAATTTTAATTTATATCATCTTATTTATTATAAATGCAAGGTATTTTAGATTTATATCAGTGTTTTAAAAATTTAGGTAAGACTTTGGCGTGAATATCTTTTTTTGCCCTAGACATCGTTGATCAAACTCTTCACATTGGTCACATTCAATGTATTCATTGCTTCAGAATATTATTCATGCTAATGAAATTAACTTTAACAAGAGATACAACCCGACAATATTAGGTAAGCTTCATGTTGTCCTTTCTTTTCTAATTTGTTCGCTACAGGTATTATTAAAGAGATAAACAAATGCGATCATTTCTAATAATTGTTCAAAAATTTAAACATTCCCTATCAAAATTTTTACCATTCACCGAAGCGTATCTTTGTTGAAGTTTATTTTTGTTGGTGCTTAATTTTACTATTTCTTTGTCAAATTAATGGAAACATTTATTTCATTTTTAAAAAAGGCCGATCTTATTACCTTGGTACGGACATATACATAAAATTCTGATTTTAAATTTTTTTCATTTTATTATTATTATCATAAAAAGGAGCAGCACTATTAAGGTAATAATAATAAATATGGAAGGGGTTTTGCGAGACGCTCTAAAAGTTCACTTTTAGAATATCAGCTACAGAAAGATTTCCTTGTTGGTGAGAAATGATTTGTCTCCAAAAAACATAATCATTAATAATTTTGAATGCTCCTTTAAATATTGTTACATTTTGCATCAAAACAGACACTTGTCGTGTTTCTGCTTTTTGTAGGGTGTGATCAGCATCACCAATTATAAAACCTTATTAATAGGAACAAACAAAAAAGAGTAATAGATGGTTTAATTTAAAGTGATTTTCCTGGGTGAATTAGTTAAATTATTATTCATATCATTATTATCCACAAAAATAAATCTATTTTAGACAATATATTTATAGTAAATGCAGAAGATATATGATGATTGTCAAAATATTTTGTATATTAATACTTTGGCAGACTGATGTTTATTTCAGAATCAAAAAATGTCTTCACTATATGTGTAATTAATTGGTGTAGATATATGTTTTTTGGTTGATGATATCATATCTGTTACCAATCATATCTATACATAACTTTTTAATAATCATTATTTGCATACGTTTTTAATAATCATCAAACTTATTTGCTAACTTACTAATTTAAAATAAGTATTTTAAGAGTTCATTTTTAAAAGTAAAATTTACACACATGTAACTTTCACTTTACAATCAACATGGTTATATGATTATTCAATTTAATATTTTGATTATTATTCAATTTGATGTTCAAGTGTATTATTTATAGGTACTTGAAATAAGCTACAAACAAATTATAATAATAATCATCCCATCATCTTTTTTACCTTAAACCGACGTCGTGTTCGAATTTTTAACATATACTCTTAACTTTTCCCTTATAAGTATATATTTATTAAATTTATATGTTTCAACTATTCATAAAAACAAACCAAATCATATTATTAAAGTAAACATTAACATACAAAGGTTAAATGGCGACACTAAAAAATAGCTGCAATTGATATGATGGGTTTTGTTATTAATCACATGAACATAAACTATCTTTGATACTCATTTTTCTCTTCTTTTCATAAAATGATGATAATAGATAGTAAAAATTATATTTTGCCTATATATTACATCGCCTCTTCTTTTTAATACATCTTTGTTTAAAAATTGTTATAATCATAATAGCAGACAGATAGGATGGAGTTATTTTTGAGACATTTATATTTAATGCAAACATTTACATTACCTTCTTCCGTTCGTTTACCTTAAATTGATCATTTTATTTTTTGGAATCTAAATTAATATTTTTCGCTTATTTATAGAAATTAATCAAACATCAAACTCAATTAATCCTTTTGAATCAACAAACGTGTTGCCTCCTTCTTTGCCTAAGTCATCGAAAGAAGAACAAATTAGTGGGAACAATCTACTACCATTATCTGATTCTCTCTCACCTAAAGGCACTAACATTATTTCCGAAGATTCTACTACATCGTCAAATCTTCCCGCTGATCTCAATCCGCTTCTATCTACCATTAGTAACCTCAACAACCACACAATGGACAAAGTCCTCGCCTCAACTCCAACCAAAAAAGGTTGTTCAGTCCTAGAGGATAAATCAAATTTGGGTAGTGTTTTTGAGGATAGTACGGAAGATAATGATAATAAACACACGCAACAGGTAAGTAACTACCACGTTAATTAGATTAAATATTTTTGATTAAATTTGGGATAATACCAGATTTGGTGTCTGGTAAATTGCTTTCAATTAAAGTTGAATATAAAAATTAGGTACTTTGAATATATTAAAAGTGTTGTTTTCTACTTTCAATAAATTTATAATATGTACATATTAAGAAATGTAATTTGACTTGATTTCCCAGGGAGCAAAATAGTCTTAGTAAAAATAAATCAAGCTAATCGTCTCTTTTTCACCTAACAAACAAAATACACCATTTTACAAATGTAACAAACGAAATAACACTTATCTTTGATATATAAACCATAACATTATATTTGTATATTTATGTATTTTTGCGCGGGCCCCTATCAAGAACCTTTTTTGTTCAATGAATCGTAAAAATATTTATTATTCAAAATGTGAATTATTATATATAAATGATTTAATGCATCAAAATGTTATACTTCAACTCAAACAAAGAACTAATTAAATTTGATTTGTAGGTTCTTTGTGAGGATGGGGTAGTAAGAATAAAAATGTGTTTTATACATTTCTTTTTTGTATGGGGTGAATTTAATTTTTCTTTTTTATTATAGCAAATCATTGGAATATTTAATCAGTTAGTTCAGCAGAATGGAATTTCTCCTAATGCGTTCAAACAAGTCTTATCTTCACTGCAAGCTCAGCTTGGAGATAATGCTGTTATGCAGAATGAATTGAGTAAGATGATGGGCGAGGGAAGAAGCCAATCCGTGGAGTCTACCAATGATTCATTCCACCAAGATATGGATGTTGATGATAATCATACGGAAACTTCTACCTCTGAAAAGGCTAATACATCCAATTCGTCCGTTCTCATCAATCATTCTACCACATCCTTCCTTACTCCCGAGTCTTCGGTCGAAGCCAATTGCTCTAGACGTGAAGATCCCATTTGTCCAATTGAATCATGTCGCGAAGCTTTTGCCTCAAAGGGTGCTCTTTCATGGCATATTCAGAATAAACATGAAAGTCACGTCGCTATTTTCTGCAAAGACTGTAATGAGAATTTTAATGATTGGGCTCAATGCACAAATCACAAATGTATCAAAAGTGAAATTGAAGATGAGGGCAGATGCTCATCCGTGGCTGGAGATTCAGAAAATGTAGAAAGGGAATTGATTGAAGCCAGAAAGTCACTTGGGTCAGCTCCTTTACCAATTTATGAAGGAATAAAACTAAAACAATGCATGTCCTCAAGTGGAAGTGAATGTGATGGCAAGATCGAAGAAAGCGACTTGCCCAATTTATTGAAAAACCCAGCTGCCGAGGAGTTCTTTAAGCAAATTCTCAAGCAAAATGGCGAACACTCATTACCGTTTGGAAATGAAGCTTTAGATTTATCGGGTGGCAAAGATTTAATGAATCCAAGAAACTTACAAGCCTTTGCTGCTCAAAACCCATTAATGATGTCGAATTTTCTATCTCAGATGCCAGGTTCAAACCCTTTATTGCAAGGGATGCCCCATTTTGGACAAAATAACTTTCTCGCAGGCCGTAGATTTGAAGGAATGCCTGGTATGAATGGGAATCAAATGAATTCTTCGGCAGTTTCTAATTCAGGAATGTCTGTATCTGATGATGATTGGGAAAGTTTGATGGAAGTTTCAAATACTGATGAAACCGAGAAAATCAGACAAATGGTTGGAGATAAGGCTTTGCCTGTGACGGATCCAAATCAATGCTTGTTGTGCAGACGTGTTCTGTCGTGTAAATCGGCTTTACAGATGCATTATCGTACACATACGGTGAGACTTTCATCATGTTTCATTGTTAATATCCTATTTGTTTCAGGGAGAAAGACCTTTCAAGTGCAGAGTTTGCCAAAGAGCTTTTACTACAAAGGGCAACTTAAAGACACATATGGGTGTTCATCGCGTTGTAAGTCTAAGTACATTTGACATTAAATATTTCCTTCTAGAAACAGTCCTACAGAGGTTTCGGTGATGGAAATTCTCTTGGAATTCAACACAATTGTCCGATTTGTCAAAAATCATTCTTTGCTTTGAATCAACTTCAAATGCATATTGCTGAGCATCGTGACCAACTTACAAGTCGCGGGGGTGCTCCTATGCAAATGCCACCTATGCCAAATAGTGGTGTTCCATCTTCTCCAATGCCACGATTCGGAAATAATAACGTCAACGGAATGTTAAATATGGCCTCCCCTTCCTTACCACACCAAGAAATGGCTTTTCCCACTTTTATGCCACCAGTTTCGGGACAAAATGGATTCCCACCGTTTGGAATGTTACCCAATTTGTTGAATTTTCCAAATCCGTTAGCTGCTATGGCTGCTGCAGCGGCTTCAAGTAAAGGACAATCTATGGGTAGTGGCAATAATTTAATGAATGGAAATCCTTTTGCTGTTTTTGGACAACCTCACATGTTCGGACCTGGGATGGTTAGTGCTGATAAGATGGAACAAGCTAATGCTAGTCAGAAGTTATTGCACGCTCTTTTAAACAAGCAGCAACACCAACTTAGACAACAAGATGATGTTGAGAGTGATGATCAGGATGAGGAAGATGAACCTCCACAAGAAAAGAAAATGAAGTTGGATGTTAAAGAAGAAGTAAAAGAGGTAAAAGTTAACTCACCTGCTCTAAGTGAAACTGCCACCAAAGAAGAGGATAAGGACATATTGCCAAAAGGTTCAATGTTCCTAAATTTAGTTCGTCCAGCCGAAACAACCAGTGAAAGTTCAGCTAATTCAACTGGAGATGAAAATCCATTAGATGCTATTCAGAAGATGTGGTCTCAAACCGAGCCACCCCCACCTCCTCGCAACCCACCAACTCTATCTAAACATCAATGCGGTGTTTGTTTCAAACACTTTTCATCCTCCTCAGCCCTTCAGATCCATATGAGAACTCACACGGTATGATTAAAACTAAGTAGACTAAGGAACAATATTACACCAACTAAATAAGATATTCAATTTCTAATTTATAAGTAGTTTAATAATATGTTTTATAGGGAGACAAGCCATTTAAATGCGACGTCTGCTCCAGAGCCTTCACAACTAGGGGAAATTTGAAAGTTCATATGGGAACTCACATGTGGACTCAATCTCCATCCCGCAGAGGTTTTCAGTTTCCTCAATGACCCTAACTAATTTTATTTTCATTTTAGGTATGATTTAAAAACAATCAAGGATAAAGAAATTAAAATGCTTATTAAAAAGGCCAAAATTAGATACAATATTATCCAGTACTATTATTTAAATTTTCATACATATCGCTGAGGATGATCTCTGAGATTCTTTTATGATTACTGGATGTTTCTTGAAATTACACTATTAGCTCAGCATGAGACGAATTCATTTCCTTCTCAAATGTTTCGCTAATTTCATTTGTCAATTTATAACTCTCTTCTTCAAATGGTTCGACCGAGATATGCTAGTATTGAATGTTGTGGTGCAGCTTTCACATTTAAGCTTGAGCCCTTTCACAATAGAGGCTCATTATTAGGATTTGTAGTTGGCTTCACTGTGCTGCAAGTCTCATGCTCTCACAACAGGGGTTGGGAAAAGTAGTCACCTAACTTTTTCAAAGTCTCAGGATGGAGAAGTTGAATAAAATTGATAGTTGCATTTGTTCCACAATTTGTGAGTTCAGTACGGCTTTTACTTATAACAAGGGCTACAACTTTATCATACTTCTTTTTTGAATATATCATTCTTACACTACTTTCCATCCTTCTAACAGGCCCTTCATCTGGTTGTCCTTCTGGAGGAGCGGAAATTCCAACATACTTCAGTGTTTCCTCTGCATCGCGTGCTACATAAGTAAAACAATCTTTAGGAAGTTCACAAATTTCTAAGAAGATATATATAATTTAGTTGAACATCTAAACTTACATCAGCAGCATTCCAAAATTTATTTCCAATGAAGTTTTTTGAGCGACCTTTTAGTTCCTGATTCAGAATTTCAGCTTGAATGCGCATTTCTCTAGAGATTCTTTCCAAGACATGAGAAGTTGAATCAGAACCATCATCCCAAAAAGCACAATATTCTTTGTAGATTATGTCTTTAGTCTTCTCATCTCTGGCCTGTCTCAAAAAATTGGCAACTATTTGGGCAAATTCTTCGTTTTCACCAAACTCTGCAATTAACTTGTGTCTTAATTTGATGTTGTACAAAACTAATTTCAATATTAATTATTTAAAATGCGTTAATTATTAATTTACCATTTTTTAGGTAGAAGAATCTTTGACTTTCCTCATGAAGAAACGTCTCCTTCGCTTTCGGAATCTAATACTAGTCAATCACACAGTATGCCACAAGGAAATCCCTTCATGAATCCCCAATTAGCAGCGGCAGCTCTCCAAGCTTTTAACTTACCTCCCGGCCTGATGAACCCTAGCTCCCAGGCTTTTCAACAAGCAATGGCATCAGTGTTCGCCAAAAACTCCATGCTCCTACCCCCAACTTCCAATTCCTCATCCGAAACATCTCCCAAGCAAGGCATGCCCAACGGCATCGAAGCCATGTTAATGTTCATGAAAAACGAATGCCACATGTGCCACAAGATCTGTTCCTCTCCCGCTGATTTAGATTCTCATGTCAGAAGTCACTTAACATCAGTCCTACCTAATAATAATGATTAAACAATAGGCTCAAAAATGCTTCACCAGTAAACTAATATATACTGATATTTAAAACACATCCACCACCACTAAAAAACTTCCGGTGTTAATGTTAGCTTTTGCCTTCAAAACGTAGTTTGTTGGAAGTAATTTACACTCTTGCTTACATGCCATTAACATATACTTGGTCTCATCTTTTATATTATTTTGTCACGATATTTTTTCTTTTTTCTTCTCCCTGTGACAATTCCTTTTAATCTATTATTGTAACTTTTATTAAAAATATATGTTTAGTTGTATCTCACAAAATAATATATTTTAAAATTCATCTTTTCTTTGCTTAATTATATAAAGATACTTTTTTAAATGATATTTATGTAGTTTTTCAATAAAATTAACAAGCATATTATTGAACACGTTCAAAAACAATTGTCAAATAATTCATTTCCTATGGAAGAATACCATCCTATAATGACACCTGGATTTAAAGAACCAGCATCATTGCTTGTTTTCACAAATGATGGTGAATATTTTATGACCGTTTCAAAAGATACGAATACTGTACTTAAGGTATTATTTAAAAATAGACCTTATCATGAAAACACCGGGGTCTTTCGCGTAATGAATTTTTAAGGAAGACAGTTCCTTATAATTCAAATTATAATAAAACATATTACATGGCCATTATCAAACAAACCCCAAATAACGACTTTGATCGCCATTATAGACCTGTAGTGTTGGGTGAATATTTTTATCCTATACCAGTAATTCCAGAGAGACTCCAATATTTTTTTAATTCTTACCATTGAAATTGATGCATTTAGTAAATATTTAAGTAACAAATACACACTTTGCTGGCCTTCTAAGTGGCTTACTCTAAAATATGTTGCTATGGTGATTTACTTATCCATATTTAAATGTTTAGTCTTGCCATATCCAATATCTTGCATTTCATATCTTAAATTTATTTAATTCGTCTACTCCACTTCTAAACAAATTAGTCAGCTATGGATGATTGGTAAGCTATTTATTAAATTTATTAAACTAGATTTTATAGGAACGACAAAGCTCTGATTAAAAGTCTTGAAACTAACTTTGGACATATTTTCTTGGATTTACTGATGGCAACTTTAATTTATATCAAACTATTCAAATTATTGCATAATAATCTTGTCGGCAAACCAACTCAATTAGTTTACAATAATATACGCCCAAGACTAAATTTGATTACTGCCACAAATGTATTAAAGATCAGCAAAAGAACAAGCTCATCTAAAATAAGACTGTCCGAACACATTAAAGAAGTTAAAAGTGAATTAGATAAAAATAGTGATGCCTTAAGTTTAGATATAATGAAACTCAAGACAATGTCGTCATGTTTCTCAGTTCTTTTGATATTCGCTGCGTATTCTAATTTTTCTAGAAAATACATTTTGATTTATTTGCATGAATCAATTTCATTGGAGCATATTAAACTCAATTTGACATGGAGAATCAAAATGATGTTTGTTCTATCTTGGGTTTTCCTTGTCATATTTTATGCTTTTAAGAAAATCTTTCTTGTTCCACCATATGAACCGGCTCACGTTATGGCCAAATTTAATAAAATTTCCAAAGCTATCAATGGTGTAAGATAATATTACTATCAATAGTTGTATATTAATTAGTATCTTAGTTAGTAAAAATGATTAAAAGTATGTATATGATAAACAAAGAGTAGATAAACTAACTTTATTTTGATATTACAAGAAAGTATATTCCCTTAACACGCGTTACTATGAAATACATAAATGATATCTTATATTCAGCAGTATATTATTTTGCTGCTTATTTTTTCATTTCATTTATAATTTCATCAGCTTAAATTCAGAGATCAGATTAAATAATGAACTTTTAGAGAGAATATTTATCGCACAACTTTAATTGTATATTGTTCTCCCGTTTCAATAAAAGTTTGTTTCTTCACACACCAACGTAAGCAGCTTAAAAAACTGAAATTTAACTGTATGGCTTTAAACTACACTAGCTATTAAAAACAGTTTACGCTTAGTTTTAAGATGTCTTTCACTTTTCATTAGATGATTTCTATGTTGATTCCTAATTTGAAATGGCTACTTTCTATTGTTACTTGTACTAGGGTTCTTGGTGATGAAAATAATGGTTCAATAAAACAGATTGTTCCCGAAGGTATGAATATTCCCAAAAAAATAGAAATAAACAAAATCCAAAGCAAAGAAGAAAATTTATTATTGACCACTCTATCAAAACAAAACTGTTTATTTCATTTAACAGGAGACCCAACATCTCACATAACTCTAGCAAAAATAACAGCTCTAACAGATAAACGTCAACAAGGCACTAGGACACGAAAACTTACTTTACAAAGCAATTATATCCGGATTCATATCCAACAAAATACAGAAAATATCATTCTAGTACAAGTTAACAGCAAGAAATCATTTAATCTCAAAGAACTTGAGGAAAATTTGAATTCCATTCAAACTAATTTATTTTATGGTCAAACTACTTTGCACATTCAAGTGTGGTTACATAAACAAGTTTCACCATCAGTAATATTACGTCAAATAGGACCGCTATTAGAAATGTTCTTGAATAAATTTGTTAATTTAAATTCTATTTATTTTGAAGATGAAGGGGGACCGTATAGAGTGAGTGAAAATTCAGTTACGAATTATGATGAATCGAGCTATTCTAATGAGACGATAACTTTTATTAACGAATTGAATCTCGTTAATATCAAGAGTTGGGAAAATATTAAATGGGATGGGTTGGTTTCTTTGATTACGGATACAGAGTTTAGTATAAATGTTGAAAACTTTAAGAAATTAGAAAAAATTGAAGTGGAAATTTATGAAAAGAGGCAAATTACTTCATTAGAACCACGTATTGGTAATAAATTGTCAAATGCTTTTAAGAATGGAAAGATTAGTTTGTTAGTCTTTTCATGTTGCCGTTTATTTGAAGAGTTCGAAACCGAACAACCGCCATGTAATCAAATTTCTAATAAAGTATTCTACAAAACTTTAAAACAATTGAATATGCCGATCCATGTAAAGTTTGAAAAATTTCCCTACGATCAAGATTTACTAGATGAAATTCCGTCTTTATTGGTTCATGGCTTAACTTTTAAACTAAAACATCGTGGAGACATTGACCAATTATTAAATAATTGGAACTTCAAAAACCTTAAGTTTATTGAAATCAATCGCAAAAAAGCTCATTCCGATATCAAAAATTACGATTATTATAATTTTATAGCCACAAGCTTGGCAAATCACAAATTAGAGAAATTTTGCCTTATTAACAAGTATAATTCATTTGTAAATCACGATTTATTACTTCATTTGCCCAAAACATTGAAAATATTAAGTTTAAGAAATGTTGGAACAATAAGAACAGAAGTCTGCCATCAATTGGCAAGAAATTTACCTAATTTACTGGCTCTTTCAATCGATGGCGAAGAAAGCAAAGAAACAAACAAATATACTAACTTTACTAAACTTAAATTCTTAGCACATTCCTGTCCAAATCAAGTTTCCTTTGTGTATCCTCTAGCATTACAAGTATTAATAATAGATTGCCGTAACCATGACTTATGCAAATGCTTAAAAATAAAGAAGTTCACCAATTCAATTGAATTAAAAGAACCTGACAATAATTATTTTATGTTTTATAATAACATAGAAGATTTGAAATATTACGAATTAGCTTATAAATATGATTCAATGTTTGACTTTAAATTTGATTGAATAAAAAGATTTGCAAAACGATATATTTGTTTTAATGCATACATCTTTCGCAATCCAAAGTATCAAACTATTAAAATCAAATGAATATAGCTTTTTAATATCTGATATATTTTGTTTAAAACAGGCTATGAATAAAAATTATTAACTTTTATTTATTTAGGTTCCTAATATGTTTCTTACACAAAGGTAATATTTAAAAAAACAAGGTCTGCTTGTGTGCTTAAAGCTGTTTTAAATTTATTATTTTAATATTTAAATAAATTACTGAGAATTGGAATATAAATATGAGTCAATGTTCAAGTTTGCATAATAAAAAGCTGTGCAAAAAGTTATTTATTTGTATATTATATCATAACTTTATTAAATTAATCTTATTTATGTGATTGTTTTTTCCAATTTCCACACCGCTTATTTAATTTATCACATATTAGCAGCAATCTTTCTTTTCTCTTTAGCCAAATCAACTCCCTTGGGCTTTACAATTTGCTCAAGACAGTCATGCAAAATAGGTTTAAGCTCATTCACGGAGAAGTTATCAATATCATTACTCAACTTCTTAACCATCATTTTTTCAAATTCATGAAATTGATTATCAATCTTGAGATCACCTATCAAAGTTCTACAAATATCCACACTCTTAGAATCATTCTTGCCATAACATTCTTCAAAGACCTTCTTCAACTTTGGTTCACCTTTTAATTTGTCTAAGGTAGAACATCCAATCCAAGAGCATTTTCCTTCCGCAATATCAGTGGATGTCTTTCCTGTGAGCCCTTCATCAACAAAGCAATCTAAATAATCATCTTTTGCTTGAAACAAGTATCCTAAATCATACGCGATCGTCTTAATTTCTCTTAAACCCCCGACAACATCACCCATCAGCATAGCCATTTGAAGAGGACAATAGAAAGTATAATGAGATGTCTTGTGTTCAACCAATTGCTTGTAACGTGCCCATGAAATATTCCCACCTCCAGCTGTTTGCCCATCTAATAATTGACCAATTGTAGTCTTTCTCTTGGCTTCATAAATAGCTGCGATAATTTGGTGAAGATTTGGGTGAGTTGGAATGGCATCCCGGATAACCAAGTCAATTGAGCAATCCAACAAAAGGCCATCGTTGATAGCGTTCATTCCTATTCCTGGAACTCGATACCAGCATTCTTTGCCACGACGTAACTTGGAATCATCCATGATGTCGTCTACAATCAACAGAAAAGCTTGCAACATTTCGATGGTAACAGCAACTTGGGAGACGTTATCCATTTCTTGGACACTAGCGGATGGTTTTAGTTTCGAGTATGAATCCACTAGTAAACGTGACCGAGTATTTTTCCCCCCAAAACAGCATGATCAAACAACTGGTCTAGCCTCGTCTTCACGATATTTGTCTCAGCTTGGTGCAAATTCAACGATAAAGCTCCCGGTAAAAAGGCCCTTACGTGTTTCAAAGTTTTAGCTATTTGAAGATGACTCATGACCTAAATTTGAGTTATTTTAATTGATCCAAAAGCAATTTCAAAAAGTAACAAATGTCTCGAGTGAACGAATAACTTACAAACAAACATATCAATCATTGAACTTATTATTTAGGCAAATGGAGTTAGTAAAATTACTAGTACTTTAAATATGTATATAAGATAATTGGTTAATCCGACCAGTCGTTTTCGGATTCATTGGAGTCAGAGTCACTTTCTGGACCTAGGACATGTCGCATTCTTTTTTTGAGTATATCGGCGACGTTGTTTCCTTCAAAGGCAGCAGCTTCTTGTTCCGCAAGCAATCCTTTTTGGAATTTACGAAGTTTGTGTCCCGCTTTGATTTCATCTAACAGGTTTTGACGTGGAGCCTCATTTGATACCATTTTATGAACCTTTCCACCCGTTGATTCTTCCGTTGCTTTAGGTACAAATGAGGTGCTTGGTATTGAGTTTGATACTTTGATTCCCCCCACAGGCAAGGGAGGAGGCGGTGGTGGAGGCATTGGAACATTATTCTGCGCCGCCGGAACCAAATCAATCTTAGGAGCAGTGGGAACTTGTCCAACAATCGAACATTGCATCATTGAGATCGGCGGTGGAGGGGACGGGAAATTGTCTTCATCCTCATCTTGAATACTTTCCTCAAACTTAAAGTTCTGCATGCCGAGTTCCAACGAATTAGGAGAATCTGATTGATGTTTGCCGGTGGCTGGCGTCACCCTACTATTAGAGTCATTATCCAAGAATTGAGAAGATGGCGTGAAGATGGAGTTGAATTGGCCATAAGGTTGTGACATTCCAGAAGGTGGTGGTGGCAAGGGTTCATTATCTCTTGCATGCAACGCCCTAGGAGCATGGTACTCCTCTGGAAAAGCAACCAAGTTGTTGTGGCGAATAGTGGTTCCAGAAACCATAGATTGAAATTGAGTTGGTCTGTGACGTGATTCAATTATCTTAGGAGCCTTGTAAGTGTCATAAATTGGCATGGCAAAGTCTTCGCCATGTCTGTTTGTAGCTGACAATTCTGGAGACGGTTTCTTTACTCTCTTGTGAGGTGAGTCACCTTTCAATACTTTTTTCTTGGGCAATCTTTCGCATTCTTTTAACGTTTGTTCCTTCCATAAGTCAAAAAAGTACTCAGGGTAAGAGTAAAACTTCATGGCAAGTTTCCCATCATCTCTAAATTCATCCAATAAGTAGAGTTTCGGAGGCTCCTCGCACTTATTGTACAAGTCCAATAAAGCTGGAGGCAACGTCTGTCTATTGAAGGTGTGTTGGTCCACAAGATTAGTGGATTTGAAAGGCTTTCGAGCATGGTACATCGTTGGTTCTCCTAAAATTGTTATTAACCATCAAAAGTTGTCTAACTTACTTTCTTTCGCACTGTAATCATATTCATTAATCTTCTCTTTTACTTGGTTGACTCTCCTGATTAACCCACTTGTCTTGTGATCAATTTTGACAGTTTCATGGTAAAATTCGCTGAAGATCTGCTCCGCTTGTTTGGAAAGAGAACTTAGTTGTCTAACTAGATTAGCGATTGTACCATTTGCAACACATTCTAGTTCGTCTCTTTTAACAGATGGAGCTATTCGATGCAGTGAGATGTTGACGGGTGAGATTGAACGCTTAACTAAAGGCATCTCTTCTAGGTGGTTTCTTGTTTGGTCTTTTACCGCAATTTACTATTTGTTAGCCAATATAGTCTCGAAAGTTGGTAATTGTAGGAATACTATACCTCCGTTTGGTAAAAGGATGACACAATAATTAGTATTATACGTAATAATGGCCACCAAACGCGGCCTACACCAATGTTGTTCCGGCCAAGAACCATCAAGCCACCACTCCCACCACATCATCTTGTCTCTGTAATGACTGTGCAATTGGAAGGTCGTTTAAAAAAGCATTTTATCAATTGCTTTCACATCCAAAATATTGTCCAACCCAACTTGCCATAACAATATCCGTTTCATTAGTCAATTTAGTAATTTAAAGATTGCTTTCTCATTTACTCATAAATTTGTTTCTTTCAGACTTTCTTGACAAACAATCACCATGGATCAACAAGCAATTGCCGCTGATGTACCACAACAACAGAAATTTTCTGTTTATGGTATGTTCTTTGATTAGTTAGCTCTTTTTAAGTAGACTTGCTATTTTATTTAACTTCTTACACTTAACAAGCTCACATGCACCATATAAAAAGACTCTTCCAATATATTGATGTATTGAATTTATGCATATATCTTTATGTAAAGTATATGATGATGCATATAGAAGATGGTGCTTAAATAATTACGTGTAAATGATGACGACCAAAAAATATGTTCACACAGATAATATCGTTGCATCACAGTTACAAGCTTTAACCTAACGGAATAGACTGGCACTTTTTTAAACTTGCCTGGTAAGTGTCTCGATCCTCTCCACACACCTTTGAAAGTTGTCCATGTTTGTCCTTTTCGAATGGACTTATGATGGACGACTTTGATTGGGGTTCTTTTTAATCTATGGCTTTATCAAAATGTTTCCTAGGTGCATTAATGGCCTTGTAAGATCAAATTGATGTTGAAGAGTGGTCTTCACGACACTTTCTAAGTTCTTTTTAAAGCTTATGTCCTGGACTTTTATTAATGTTTGTGTTTTTGTAGTCGGAAACATCCCATACAACGCCAGCGAAAATGATATCGGCCGTTACTTTTCAACTGTTGGATCTGTTGTCAATGTAAGATTTGTGTACGATCGCGACACAAGAAGACCAAAAGGATTCGGATTCTGCGACTTTTCTGACCAACTAGGAGCCCAAAACGCCGTCAACAACCTCAATGGATCTGACTTCAATGGCCGTGCCCTCCGCGTCAACTATGCCAACAAGTAAATTGGCTTCCAAAAAAGATGGTCTAGTGGTTGTGTATTATTCTTTTTTTGTTTTTGTTATTAAAACTGTTAATCAACAAGAGCGATCAATTAAATCAAAAAATTCAAATTTTCTTCTTCCGTAAAATATAATTAATCTTTATATTTACTTCAACACAATCTATATACACAAGCACAACCACCATCAATGGGGTTCATTGTATTATTTTATTAACATACACTTTTTTGTTTCGTTATTAACATTTTAAAATTGGTCTCCCATACTTTTTGCGTTATTATGCTGAAAAATCTGTTACATTCTTTTGATCTTTCAAAATTAAAAAGTTTTTGACTATAATGTTTCGTTTTGATTGGGTTGGGTATGGTTTGTACTGTTTTGAATGGAGGTTTTATATCCGATTATATCTTTAAATGTACACAGGAATGGTGTGTAATCAAGTGTTTATAGGTTTGGGAGAGTTGTCTAAGAAGAGTATGTCGAAGAGAAAGGCCACCACCGAGGTAGGTAAACTATTTCCTTTGTTTGCGGCCAAAAAAAGTGTACCCACACCAACTCTCCCCAAACAATTTAGATATCGGGCCGATTCGGGTGACCATCTAAAGATTGTAACATGGAACGTTGCCGGCTTGAAAGGACTCATCAAAAAAGGCAACCACTCCTTTATAAAGGATACCATCTCAGACATCATTGTCTTGCAAGAGACCAAGTGCGACGTGCTACCAGAAGAGATAGGAGACATTAGTCTGTATGGGTACAAAAAGTTGTTTCCCTCGACTACAAAAAAGGGCTACTCAGGAGTATGTCTGTTATCTAGGGAACAGCCTTTAAAAGTAGAGTGCGGCCTTGGTGACAAGGAAATCGATGGTGAAGGGCGAGTAGTCATCGCGGAATATGAACACTTCTATTTGATTGCCGCGTATGTGCCAAATTCTGGCCGTCAACTTGTAAATGAGAGTAAGAGAAGGAAGTATGAGGGATTGCTTTCCGTCAAGATTAAGGAACTGGATCTGATGAAGCCTGTGATTTATGTTGGAGACTTGAATGTAGCTCATACTGATATTGGTAAAGTGATATGAAAAAGTGATTTTTAATAATATTCTTCAGATATTGCCAATCCAAAGTCCAATTACAACAAATCCCCCGGTTTTTTCCAATTTGAAATGGATTTTTTCACTGATCTCTTGTCTGCCGGGTTTAAAGATGTCTTCAGAACACTTAATCCTGATCTCACTAAAGCTTACACTTTCTGGTCTTATATGTCTGGTGCTAGAGCTAAAAATGTTGGATGGCGACTTGATTATTTCGTAATCTCAAACCGCATCATGGACAAAGTTAAGGATTGCCAAATTATGAACGAAGTTATGGGAAGCGATCATTGTCCTGTTTCGATGACTATTGATTTGCAATAATCTTTCAAAAATAACCATTAATTTATTTGACTTTTAATTATTCTGTCATTTTCGCCTGATCTCTATTTATAAAAGATTTAAGATCATTATATGTTTGGACGATTATAGTTATATCTACTTAAATTATCTCTATTTCAATTTGCTTCCCAATTTATTTACAATTGTTTTATAGGGCACATCTAAGATGTCTTCGAAGAAAAAGAAGATCTTAAGTGAGTGCGACAGTTGCAATTCATTTTTGCTGACCAAAGATTATGAAAAGCACACAAGTATGTGTGGGGTCAACGCACAAATAACTTTGCCTGTTGATGGTACACCAAGCAGAAAGGAAGTAACAACAGAAATCCCTATTTTGAAAAAAGGACAATACTTGAATGGATTCAACATGTCGGTGGAAAAAAGAATGACTTATCTTCCGGAAGAATGTATGGGGTGGCTGAAGAAACATGCTATCTTGGTCAATAAAGAAACTATGACACATCTCAATTTGTTTGGGAGACAACCTTGCGTGGTGACTTTGGGAGATGGAACAGAAATTATTGGATCAGTTTGGCCTTGCGATGTTGTTCCAGTTATGAGGATATCTTGTCCTTTGTCTGCCAATGAAAGGTTTCTGAATATCAAGGTGATCGAAAGTTCAAACTTACTTGAAAGTGGAGTCTTTTCTATTGGACAAACTGAAAATAGGAATCTCTTTTTGAGTAGTGCTTTTGTGACTTATCTGAAAGTGTATTTGTCAGGAGCGTTTGTGTCTCCTCTTGTGCCTTTTGACGTCAATTATTTTGGGATGAAAGTTGAAGTTAAGCTGAAAAGAAGTCTGTTGGATCAAATGAACTCGATTAAAATTGATGGGAAACTATTGGAAAAGAAAACAACTACCGAGATCTTTGAAATAACCTCTCAAACAGTTATTTCAATTGATGGTTGCGAACCAGAAAAAATTCTTAGTGATTCTTTGGAAGCTTTTAAGGGTGGTAAACAGAGAGTGGGATTGTCAAACATTGGAGGAATGTCAAAAGCTAAAGAAGACGTTAATACCTTCCTGGTAAAACCATTTTTGGAGAAAAAGAGAATCTGCTCCACAATCATACATGGATTGACAGGAAATGGAAAAACTCTCTTGCTAAATATTTTAGCAAATCAATTCGGTGGTAAATCTGTGATGGCGAAGTCGCTATCGGAGTTGGTAGAACTTTACAGTTTGATTCAAGACAAGTCTTTAATACTCTTAATCGACAACATTGAATCATGGGAGTTGAAAGAAAATTTGAAGGCCATTACTGTACTTAGTTCATTCATGGATTCAAAAGGAACGGTTATTATGTGTGTTCGGGATATTGATAGTATTGGACTCGAATTAAGGAGAAGATTTTTGTTAGAAATTGAACTGCCGGTGCCTACTTTAGTTGAACGATTGGAAATTATGGAACTGATAATGAATAGTGAGGAAAAGGATAAAATTGAAATTAAGGATTTCGCTCAACAAACTCATGGTTTTACTGGAGCTGATATTTTATCTGTTTGTGAACTGTCAAGACAACAAGGTGGTACTAAATGTTTTACAGACTCGATCAAAAGAGTTCGACCTACCGGAATTAGGCAATTCATCTTTGAAGTTCCTAATGTTTCTTGGGATGATATTGGTGGTGGGTTAAAAGGACAAAAATTTATTCAAAATTGCAAAAATGAGTTAACGCTTTGTAATATACTCTAAAAGTTCATAATCAACAAAATCTTTTAAAGTTAATTCAGCGATAGCGCTATTTGTCTCTGAATACATATGAATTGTGCAAGGAAATAAAGGCTTGTCAGAGTCCGAGCTTGTGAGTTAAAGGAGAAAATGATTGATGAGAATACATTCCACGTTATTGACAATCTTATTGGGAGGGTATCAAGGTTGAAGGTGCTTTATTAGATTATTAACTATCAAATCACACATTAGTAAAGAGAGCAGAATTTGATGCCAAAACACTATTTTTAAAAGGATCTGTTTTTGCAGGAACTTGCTTAATAGTTCCATTTTTCCTCGTCTTCTGAATAGCAGCTCTTATCACCAAGTCAATTTTAGGTGAAATAGCTCTTCTTTGGAAACAGCCTAGAAAGATTTAAATTATAGGCAAACTAAATAGAAATAACTTACTTGTTCAACACCACCAAGATGACTTTTCATTGGTTTCACCAACTCTGCCATGTCACCTTCTCCTTCAGTTGATTACATGCTTTCTAAAAAAGGAGACATAATTAATGTACTTTTTAACTTACTAGCAGTTGCATAGTTAATGCATCTTGTTTCATCCAAGTTATCTCCATTAGAATTGACGACTTTCTGCTCACCAGCTTCCAAACTACGTCTATTTCTAGAGATCTTTTTAGTGTCTCTCTTTACCGGTTGTTTTCCTTCTATTGTTCCATTCTCAGATAAAAATAACTCAGAGTCAGGGTGCGATCTTAGGCAGCCTAAAATAATGAAGATTGATTTATATAAATTAAATTTGGTGTTAAAAAGATGGCACGTAAATATCTTAAAGCTAAAGTTCAAATATCAAAACTGTTAAACATACTTTGGTATGGATACCTTAAATTTAATATTATCTTGATCTATAAATGACATTCAGGTAATGAAAAGCTGAAAGAAGAAATCAAACAAGCTATCATCTGGCCGCAACAACATGCCGAAGCATTCGTTCGCTTTGGAGTTGATCCTCCCTCCGGAATTTTACTATATGGTCCGCCCGGGTGCTCAAAAACTTTAATCGCTCGAGCATTAGCATCTCAATCTAAACTGAACTTCTTGTCAGTCAAAGGACCAGAACTTTTTTCAAAGTACGTAGGAGAATCTGAAAAGGCAGTTCGTGATTTATTCCATCGAGCAAGACAAGTAGCTCCTACTATACTATTTTTTGATGAAATTGATGCTGTCGGGGGTAAAAGAGGCGGCGATACTTCTTCAGCTGTTGGTGACCGAGTTCTTGCCCAACTATTAACCGAACTTGATGGACTTGAGAAGAAAAGCAGAGTTATTGTTTTGGCTGCTACCAATAGACCTGATACCATTGATAGTGCGTTGATGAGACCGGGAAGGTTGGATCGAAGTATTTATGTTACTCTTCCAGATCTTGAGACAAGGTAAATTTCATTTGGTGCGACAACTAACTATTAATTTTTAGAAAACAAATTATGACACTACGACTCAAGAAAATGACACTCGAAGATGATGTAGACAAAAATGAATTAGCTGAGAAGACTGAAGGGTATTCTGGGGCAGAAATTGTCGCTTTTTGCCAAACTGCTGCTTTGAAAGCTATGCGTGAAGATGTAAATGGCGCTAAAGTCTCACTTAGGCATTTCACTGAAGCACTTCACGAAGTTGTTCCTCGCACAGATAAAGAACTTCTTGCATCTTTTGAACGTTTTCAAAGGGGCGAGGAATGAAGGAGAAGTCATTCTCCGAGTTAAAAGATTGCTATTAATTGCAATTATCTTTTCAGGAGGGGAAACAGTGGGTTTTCAGCCCATTCCTCGAGTTAAAATATTCGTTAATAATTACAATTACACTTTGTTATCAATTTAACTGTCTTTTTGTTACTGATTATTGTTGTTATTATGTCTTTTTAATTAGATTGTTAAGTTTGTTATCAGCTTTATATACAATAAATAAACAACATTAAATAAGCAAACTAGCGTCATAATTTATTGAACAATTGTATATTGGTGTTATTTATGCAAATATTTATTAAATTAAGTTTGTCGAGAACTTTCATTTTTAGCTGTTTTCAAAGCTTCAGTTTCAATGAAGAGGCGCAATCTCTCCAAGTAGGTTGCATGCAGTTCAATATCGTTGTGACCAGCACCATTTACCCAAAGCGGGTCCACAGCATTTGGACATCTTTCGTGTAAAGTTAAACCGTGAGAAAAGTCGATTACTTCGTCTTCGGTGCCGTGAATGATTAGTGTTGGAGCTTGGACATTTTGAATTTTGTCGATTGAGGTAAAGGCATCGCACATCCAGGATCTCTGAGTCCCCGGAAAAGCTACTCTTAAGCCAGACATTAAAGGAGAGTGCAAAATTAAAGCTGCGATTCTGTGATTTTTGGAAGCCAAGTCGACACTCGGCACCGTACCAATAGATTGTCCATAAACAATAACTCTTTCTGGCGGAATGTTAAAACGCTTTTGCAATTCATCTAAAGCAACCGTAATGTTGTTATACAAATTTTTTTCCGAAGCTTTTCCAGGCGAACAACCATACCCTAATAATATGAATAAAGAATAAGTAAAAATAGAAAAGCATACCTGAGTAGTCATACGAAAAGATATTACAATTAAGACGATAGGCAAGACCATAATAAAAACTCGTCATTTGTCCGATGTCTACAGCATTTCCGTGGGAGTAAAGAATAGTAAAGAAGGATTCAGGGGTAGCATTAATATAAACACATGCAATTTTGGGTTTTCTGTCTGCTGGTTCGGCATAAAACATAGAGACGTTTCTTAGATCTAGCAAGCCATGTGGCCATTCTGCCCTTCTTTCTATTAATTCGAATGATGGACTATAAATAAATGATGATAAATAAATGCTAGATAGATAAATTTTGGTTATTTTAAGAATAATAAATGTGGATGTGTTATAGCAACCAAATTTTGGTTATGTTACTTACTCTTCATTTTCTCCCAACATCTTATACGATGGCTGAGGGGGCATGAAAGCCAATTTTGAAACGATTTTAGAAGGAAAAGGTGGACAGCAAAATAGATGAAGAATATCTCTGAAGGAAATATTGCCCCCACTTGCTCCAGGCCCACCGCCATTCTGCCTGCCACCACCAATTCCATTGTTCCTGTCCATGACCTCGTCTATTAATTGTTTAGTTTAAAAAATCAATTGTGAGCACCACTAAGTCTTGTTGTATCACCAATTAGCAACCAAATTAATAATCAATTAACAACAAACTTGAGGAGATTATTGAAAATGATATATTTTATTGTAATGGTATCAGTATATGTGTGGAAGAAAGAGCCTTTCGTCGAATCTTCTGGTTAGGAGAACCTGTGTAAAAAGCGGAGATGATAGTTAGTAATACTAAGTTTGTTTTGATTGTTAGGCGTGGTTTTGGATTAAGATTTGGAGAAGAAGAGCAAGTAACAGCAGTTGGGTTGAACAGTTGCAATTTGTCGATGGTCAACTATAAAGAAGTAGATAATAAACAAAGCTAAGTTATAAATTAAACGAATTACAATAAATTATGTGTCAAAATAGTGTAAATAATTCATATCTAATAATTGAAATTACATTTATTCATTTATGTATTTACATTTATTTACACAAGAGTAGTATGTATATTATCCAACAGTCATGAGACAAAACACCATCTATCGACATCAACATCTTTCAAAAAAATTTGAATTTTTTAATACTTCCCTCACAAACAACATCACTTCTATTTCATTCATAAATAGAGATAGATGCGGATGCATTAAAATATGGCAATTAAAATATTTGTTCTGTGCAAGGGGGAGATGATTGATGAGGGAGAGAGTTGCTAAAAAAGTTTTTTCAAATATCTATTTATTCTTTTTGTACTTGTCTTGTGATTTTTTTAAATAAAGAAATTGACAAAATATATCATCATTGGTAATTTAACAAAATAGCTTTTATCATTGATAAATTAACAAAATACCTTCTACCACCAATAAATATTTACAAAGTGACATCTAATCTTTTGCATGTAAAAGTAAATATCGAAGCACACACAAATTTATATTACTTTTTTTGGCAGCACCCAAAATAATAAAGTTGAGAGATAACAAAAAATTACAAATACAATTACATTTATTATGCTGCAGTATTTGGATTTGGTTCTCCAATAGCAATTCCCATCTGTATGTGGTGTGCTTCTTTGGCTTTTCTGGCTTCCCTTAAAGCTTCGGGGTTAGCCATGATAAAGAAGGTCTCCATAGATTGGGGAGTAGAGTTGGGGCAGTCGAGGTAGCTGATGCAGGTGGAGTTCGAGTTTCCGGTTCTCACGTATCCTCCGCTACAATAACAGCCTTTGGGTTTGCAAGAGGATGGGCAAATATTAAGAGGATCAGCGCAGGTGCTTTCACAGGCTCCACAATCTGTATAAGTCAAATTTGCAGCGCATTTGTAATCACCAATTATTGTTGGTTCTGTTGTGCCACTTAAAGTTGAATTAAGAACAGCGTTTTTACATTTAGTGTCAGGAATACAAGTTCCGTTGGGTCCGTCTCTGGCAAAATTACCTACAAATAATAAGTAAAAAGATTGAATAGAAAATAAGCATGTTAAATTTATAGTTTAAAAGTATATTAATTGGAGTGAGATTCTCCACCAAATTACCTAAACAATAACAGCCAGGTCTTTTGCATTCCATTGTACAAATAAAGGAAGAAACCCCGCACGTTCTTTCACAAGTTCCACACTCCAAGTAAACAGTATTTCCAGTACAATTCATCTTTGTAATATTACCTACTGGAAAAACAGGCCCTAAATCAACTAGACTCAGATTGCCATTGGTACTTGGACAGGCAAATGTTCCGTTTGTTATTACTGAGGAATTCGCTGGTTTGGTTAAATTAGAAGCAAGGTTGGTGCAGTTTAGAATCGTTCCTGGTAAAGTTGTTACGTTTGAGAAAGGGAATGTTCCATTTATGCTATTCAAAGTTCCATTTATGTTATTCAAAGTTCCATTTATGTTAATTAAAGTTCCGTTGATTACAGGAATATTTGTTAGGGGGAAAGTTCCATTCAACCTAGTCAGATTTGTTTTGATTTGGTCGACAATAAAACTAGGCAATTCTTTGCCAGCGGAACTTAATTTGTTATTCATATTTGTCAACATATTGTTCATAAAGTCATTAATTGCACCTGTATCTGCAACCACATTGCTACAAGCAACAACAAAACCAAGTATCTGAAAAAGCCAAATTTTAAATAAATATTTAAATAAACATACGATCACAAATTTCATGTCAGCACAATTCAGTTAAATCAACAATTCTTCGGCTATTTATCTTTCGTCAAGTGATTGTGGTTTTTTATAAACAATTTATAAACTTTTTTAAACCTTGATCAAATCCCTATTAAGCTCAAATAACCTTTGTATTTCGCTGGATAATTGTGTGCGTGATACTATATGATATCAGAATGATTACTCAGTCAGTATTTAATATTATTAAATTTAGGTGTGATCTGGATTTGAGCTTTAGTATGTATTTAATGTAATAATGTGAATATTAGAATAAGTACCCATTAGTCATCGTAATTAATTGGCTATGCAAATTTATGTAGTTGAAACTAGTACTTAATCACTAAACTAAATCATTCATGTAGATCGTTGCTGGACATTGCTTTTTTTGGTTCGGTGTGAAGATAGTAAAATTCGTTTGCATTATTATCTCAAATTCATCTCTCTCCAATGCCCTATCCTTCGACGATGTTTTCTTTGCCAACCTGTACTTGGCGGCATCACCATTCTTAGTTATTTGCCTCATTTTACATTTACATCACAAGATCATCATTTTTCCCTATTCCCTTCTTTATGGTGTATTTGTATAAAACTATTATATTTTGACAATAACAAATAATTGCTTCGATTTTAGAAAAAAGTTATTCTATTTACTAGATGAGCGAACAAATTGAAGTCAACGTCATCAAAAGACACTATGAAACCGAGGAAGAATATCAGGCATTGAATCTGACTGCTGATAACACCGCTCTCTTGTATTTTGGGGTATTATTCAGCACGTTTGGTAAGTTCAAATTTATTAATTTATTCAACATTCATAATTTTAGCAGTTTCCTTGGTTCTCTATCTAGTTTTGGTTAAATATCTTGCCTTGTACGAACCAACTCCTAAGAAAAAGGTCGGTGTAGATGAATTGGAACAGATCAAGAGAATTGCGGTCACTTCAGATCTCGCTAACCAAATAGAGAAGCAAATGAAAAAATGCTTTGGTGAAATGAAAATTCATATAGTAGGTGGCAAAAATACTTATTTTGGCAAGATGGATCATACGAAGGAGTTCTACTATAAGGCAAATTGTGACTGAGGTATACTATATAGGGTCTAAATAGTAAATGGATCCAACTGACGTGTAATGTGATTTGGGTAGATCAAAATACGTGTTTTAGATTTAATTTAAATATACGATAATGTCCATGGATCATTTTCTATAATTTTTACATTCAAAATAAATGAAGATATACAATATTGTTCCCATCTATTTTATTTCATCATATACACTTGTTTATTATTTTGTATAGCTGTTGTTTACCATTTTCTGTCTTTGCCTTTATTTCATCACACCCAAGTGTATTTAGCAGTCGCTCTTACGTAAAGCATTCATACAATACTTTGTTCGCATACAAGTTGTTATAGGTATTTTATTTGTATCTTAGCTTATATTTGCAATCAACTTTGCCATCTTCGATGGCATATCAAATACTTCCACGTTGACTAGATTGTTCAGCCGTTTTCTGTTGTTGTGTGTAATGTCAAGGAAAAGTTTTTGTGTACCACCAAAAACACGTCGTCTCTGCCCCTTGCAATCATACTATTTGGCCAGCCTCTATTAGTTTGAAATAAAATTATTTGAATTCATTTGTGTAAATACACTCGTTTCCAATCATTAGTCGCACATCATATGTTTTTGGCTCGAAAACAAACCGTGAAAATTATTGTGATGAACTAACACACGTTTTAAGCTTTCTTACGTACAAACGGATTGACTATATCATTCCCCGACCTTTCCGCGTCATAAAAAGTATGATGTGCAGGCACTTTTTTAAATAGTACAGTACTCGTTCGTCCCGGGATAAAAAATTGGAATAATTTTTGAGTAACCAATTTGAATTTTTTAGATTCAAACACTCTGATATTCACCGCTTTTATAAATAGCGGCTTACAGATTTGTATCAACAAAAATCTGCAAAAATGGTAAGTTAGCTGGTTCCTAATTAATATATTGAATGTTCAGGTTAATTTCACTATCGATGAAATCCGTAATCTTATGGATAGAAAGAAGAACATCCGTAACATGTCCGTAATTGCTCATGTAGATCACGGAAAATCTACTCTCACTGACTCCCTCGTCTCCAAGGCCGGTATCATCGCTGGAGCCAAAGCCGGAGAAACTCGTTTCACCGATACCCGTAAGGATGAGCAAGAAAGATGCATCACCATCAAGTCCACCGCCATCAGTTTGTTCTTCAACCTCGAGAAGAAGGACGTTCCTTTCGTCAAGGGAGAAAACCAAATCGAATACAACAAATCCCCAGAAGGAGTCTTGACCGCTCACGACGGTTTCCTCATCAACTTGATCGACTCACCTGGCCACGTTGATTTCTCCTCCGAAGTTACCGCCGCCCTCCGTGTTACCGATGGAGCCCTCGTTGTCGTCGATTGCGTCTCCGGAGTATGTGTCCAGACCGAAACTGTCCTCCGTCAAGCCATTGCCGAAAGAATCAAGCCAATTCTTTTCATGAACAAGATGGATCGTGCTCTCCTCGAACTTCAACTCGGACAAGAGGAACTCTTCCAAACCTTCCAGAGAATCGTCGAGAATATTAATGTCATTATTTGTACATATGCACCAGAGGTATCGCTAACGCCTGAGGGCTTCGGGGATTCATATAAATATGGACCTCAAAAAATTTCATCAAAAAATATAATCAAAAAACCTTTAGATAGATAAATAGAAGGTTTATTAGGTATACATTTATAGCTAATTAAGTGGAATAAGCTTCTTGTAGTTCTTTCCGATAAAGCGCTCAAAATATTCACCCTTCTTTAAGGTTGGCCAGTCTTTGATAACCCAATACAGAATTTCGTCCAATTTGTCAGCTTCATTAAAATCAGGAAAGGACTTTTCTTGAGTGTAGATCATCTTCATCTTGTCAAGTGCCCTGCCAACAGAGTCATGCAGATGGGAGACCTTCCTGCATCTTGGACATCCGGATCTATCTTTTGTTCTGACAGAAACTTCACATCTTGGACACCTGAAGATGGTTTTGACTCCACTAGCAAATTGAAGCATCTCCTTTGTGACTTTATCACTTTTGACTGAAACCACTTCATCGTAGATGTGCTTGAAGTACGGAATTTCCTTGACAATAGCCGCGTATCTGTATTCGACATCCCCTAGTCTGCTTTCATCGATGTCATAGTTTGAAGCTGAAAAACGACTACATTAATAACAAAATTGGATGACTATACCTTCCGATTGTTTACGGTTTTTAAAGACGTAGTTGTTGATTTGTCTTAGTCTGTAAAGAGTGCTGTTTGAAATAGGCACACTACTGAAGCAGGCATTCAAATCGTTGACAGACATCGGAAGGTCCTTTTCTGTCCTCAAGAACGTATGGTCCTTTTTCTTGTTCATTTTCCTAAGACATTGATACTTCGATTTGAGCTTTCACTTAACGACGTTCCATAGTTGATTTCTGGGCATCCTTCTTCTGTTAGACTTGCGGCGTCATCCGCATCAAAGACGGCATTCTTGGCTTTGGTAAATCTCCTTTGCCACTTCTTTGGAGCACTTTTCACAAATTCAGTTCTGTAATCTGAACAATGTGCTATCCGTGATTGCTGAAGTCCTTACAGAACATGCGATGCAATCATTGATAGTCATTGGAGCATTCTTTTCAGACATCAAAAAGGGGTGATCTTTATGTCCCTGAGATCTTCTTAAGCAATCGTACCTGAACTTGAGGCGTTGTCGATCATCGAAGGTTGACTCCAATGTAAATTCTGGACAACCTTCTTCTACTAAATCTCTACTTCATCTGAGGCAAAAGTAGCATGCTTCCTCTTCTTTGTCTTGAGAATCTTTTCTTCATTAATTGACGTTATTTTTCGCCTCTTTGAAGATTTCTCTTTAGTTTGATTGGCGAGAAGTCTTTTTTAGTCATTTAAAAAAATGATTTAGTACTTATTTTCTACCTCTTATACCAAAATATTACGGGCACGAAGTCCCTCGAACATTGTCATCATTATTAACGGGGTAAACATTCTTACGTCTATGTAATCATTTTGTTCAGTCTTTTCTGTGTTATTAAACCAAAACTTAAAATACTTAATTATCAACTTGTATTTTACTATTTATTAACTTGTATTTTCCTATCTAGGACGGTCCCATGGGCGACATTCGCGTTGATCCATCCGTAGGAAACGTCGGGTTCGGATCCGGACTCCATGGATGGGCTTTCACCTTGAAACAATTCTCCGAAATTTACGCTGAGAAATTCGGAGTTCAAGTTGACAAACTCATGAAGAACCTCTGGGGAGATAGATTCTTCAACCTTAAGACCAAGAAGTGGTCATCAACCCAAGATGATGACAACAAACGTGGATTCGTTCAATTCGTTTTGGACCCCATCTTCAAGGTTTTCGATGCCGTTATGGGATGCAAGAAGGTATGTTGTGTTAAAAGAGATAATTATATTCATTATGTAAATTAGGAGGAAGTCGCCAAGCTTTTCGATAGACTTAACATCAAGTTGAACCTCGAAGAAAGAGAACTTGAAGGAAAGCCTTTGATGAAGATTGCCATGAGAAAATGGTTGCCAGCCGGAGAAACTATGCTCCAAATGATCTGTTTCCATCTCCCATCCCCAGTTACCGCCCAAAAATACAGAATGGAGATGTTGTACGAAGGACCCCATGACGATGAATGTGCCGTCGCCATCAAGGCCTGTGATCCAAATGGTCCACTCATGATGTACGTATCCAAGATGGTACCCACCACCGACAAAGGACGTTTCTACGCTTTCGGAAGAGTTTTCTCCGGAAAGGTCGCCACTGGACAAAAGGCCAGAATCCAAGGACCTCATTATGTTCCCGGAAAGAAAGACGATCTTTTCGAAAAAACCATCCAACGTACCATCCTTATGATGGGAAGATACATCGAGCCAATTGAGGATATCCCTTGCGGAAACATCGCTGGATTAGTAGGAGTCGATCAATACCTCATCAAGGGAGGTACCATCACCACTTCCAAGGATGCTCACAACATGAGAGTCATGAAATTCTCAGTATCACCAGTCGTACGTGTCGCCGTCGAACCAAAAAATCCAGGAGACTTGCCCAAGCTTGTTGAAGGACTCAAGCGTTTGGCCAAATCCGATCCTATGGTCCAATGTATCTTCGAAGAATCTGGAGAACACATCATCTGTGGAGCCGGAGAACTTCATTTGGAAATCTGTCTTAAGGATTTGGAAGAAGACCACGCCTGTATTCCACTCAAGAAGTCTGACCCAGTCGTCTCATACAGAGAAACCGTCCAATGCGAATCACAAATGATGTGCTTGTCCAAATCTCCAAATAAGCACAACAGAATCTTCATGAAGGCCGTACCAATGCCAGAAGGACTCGCTGATGACATCGAAGATGGAAAAATCAGTGCTCGTGATGAATTGAAGGAACGTGCTAAGAAATTGAATGAGACATACGACTATGATGTCACTGAAGCCAGAAAGATTTGGTGTAGGTTTTTAAAATTAAAAGCATAAACACAAGTTATTATTGAGAAAATTTAATTAGTTTAGAGACAAAATATATTATAATATAAATAGTAGATTAGGCTTGACAAAGAAGTCAAATGGAACGGTATTTGAGTCTCCTCTGCAATCAAAAAAGCTTTTTCGGAACCAAGATGTTCTTTACTAATTTCTTGAGGATTTTCCCAACTGCTTCGTGAATTGCAGATGTCTTCTACAGTGAGGGCATCCACTTCCGCGTCCAGTCATCGCATAAATTACATTTTGAAAATGAGAGCCCAATCTTTGTCTCTGCAGAGCCTTTCGTAGACCTTTTCATCCCTTGAGCTTAGAAGCGTGCATGGACATGCAGTTTTGAGACTTGATTTCTTCTAATTGGTACAAATCCATTAGTTGCTATTTCCTCAGCCTTTAAAAGTTTTGTAGGAATTGGTTGTCCTTTTGGTTCCCTTTTCTCTAGGAGTTATCACAACAAACTCATCCATTATCTAAAGCATAAAAGTAATTAATAATAGCGAGTTAAGACTTTATTCCATACAAATTAAAGTAATCAAATTTAGAGTAACAAGCATTTTATTTAAAATAATTATACATAATACATAAATAATCATTTTTCTGGAATTTGAAACTTCTGCAAATATAATGCTTTACTTAAGCTAAAAATCACTTGCTAGAGTTTTTTTGCCAAACTTAAAGGGGAATATCATATAAACTTGACCGAACTTTAATCAACCCTTTCTAATCGCTTTTTTCATGAATTGAAGGCTTTGGACCCGATGGAACTGGCCCTAACAGTAAGTTTCAGCCGATTCATGAGTTGCATGGAAACTCATGAGTTATCTAATCCTTAACTTTAACTAATTATTATTTTTTAGTTTTGGTTGATGTCACAAAGGGAGTTCAATACCTTAACGAAATCAAGGACTCTTGCGTCGCTGGGCTTCAATGGGCCTCCAAAGAAGGAGTTTTGTGTGACGAATTTATGCGCGGAATTAGATTTAACATCCACGATGTTACTCTCCACGCTGATGCTATCCACAGAGGAGGTGGTCAAGTCATCCCAACTGCTCGTCGTGTAATCTACGCTTCATGCCTCACTGCTGAGCCAAGACTTTTGGAACCAATCTACCTTGTAGAAATCCAATGCCCAGAAATGGCCGTCGGAGGAATCTACGGAGTTCTCAACAAGAGAAGAGGACACGTCTTCGAAGAAAGTCAAATTGCCGGAACCCCAATGTTCGTTGTTAAGGCTTACCTTCCCGTAAACGAATCATTCGGATTCACCGCTGATCTTCGTGCCGCTACCTCTGGTAACGCTTTCCCACAATGCTTCTTCGACCATTGGCAAATCCTCCCCGGAGACCCATTAGAAGTTGGATCCAAACCTTATCAAATCGTTCTCGACACCAGAAAGAGAAAGGGACTTAAGATCGAACTCCCATCTTTGGATAACTATTATGACAAACTTTAAATCGGTTGTCACATTGTTACTTGTTCATCTTATGTTGATTCATTATTTTGTTATTAAATAAAATATTATCGTAATTGTTGTATCTTTGCATTTAAAAAGCTCATGTAATAAAACTATATAAGGATTCTAACAACTTGTTGAAAAATGTAGAAAAACTTTTAAAATGTCTTACATAGCAGATATGGAATGCATTTTTTGAAATTCCTTTCCTTTATCATTGCCTTGCAGGCTGGCTATCCCTACGCAAATGTTCCTTTCTCTTTCTACATAAGAGTTTTGATTAATGCTTACCTTTTTTGACTCTTTTAAATTCATTACAGAACATATAATATTTTTTAACTTTTGTGATTTACATTACTAGATGTTCAAGCAGGTTATTTGAGCTATTAAGTTTGGTCTATGTCATTAAACTCAAATTTCTAGCTTTACATACTAGTGTAACTTTTTTTCACAGATTCAATTATAGACACATTACCAGAGAAAGTCTGGAAAGAGTCAAGGTTTTGGCCTCAATACCTCTGTCCTAGAGACCTGATATTTTTTTCAAAGTTCTACTCATTTTGTTTGAAAGACAAGATTCAGTATACCCAAATCATCAAACAGATTTTGAATATCTATTTTCAAGCGTTTATGGGAGACATTAACATAACAGTAATAATATTTTGGTCGCCTTATTACCAATCTCTAATAACCGCAAGCAATAACAAGTTTGTCTGGTCTGCCAATTAATTATTGTATTTGAGAAAATAAAGATATTCAACATATTAATTATGAATAATAGGATTACACTCATCTTAAAATACAGTTTTAACATAAAAACCATTTTTCAACATGTTTCAGTAAAATATTTTTTTGCCTTGAGGTGGGTCAGTGAATACTTTTAGTTTAAAGCGCAGTTTGATGTAGAATTAAATTCTGGGCTAAAGACATACTAAAACTTACAAACAAAACAGGCCTTTTTTGAAGTGGATTTTTTAACAAACTTAGATCTCCTACACTTCAATCTGGCAATCTTCTTCTGTACACAATTCCTTAAACATTTCCGGGTTGAGGACTTTTAGACTTTTACAGGGGCAAATCTTTTTTCCACCTTCTTGACAAAAAAGTAAAATTTATAAGTTGGTATTTCTACAAACAACTCTTAATAAACTCTTTAAGATGAATCGAGTTTGACTAGGCAAATCGACCAAGCACAAAACTTTCTTTAACTTTTAAACGAGACAAAACAGGACAAGAAGAAGCGGTTGCTTGTTCTTAAAGGAACTTTTAAATTACCTAAAAACAAACGTGGTTCTATTAATGAAATTACAAAGCCTCCCGCCACGACATAAACGAGGATGATATAAAAGATCTTTATATAAGACTCAATTTTGAATACGGCCAAATAGAGACTTGAGGATAGACGTAACACAAGTAAATTACTAAAAACTTTATTAAAACTAAACTTTAATATGCAAAAAGTGGCCACAATTTGCTGAAGGCAAAATAACAGATAAACAACTGTAAATAGACCTAAAATGCAAATTGGCAAAGGCGATGAATAATATTAAGAAGATTAAGGACATAAATGAATAACGAAAAAGAGACATAATTAGGGTTAATTTGGTTAAACATGGTGATAATTTGATAGGAAGTACAATGTGGGGTAAATGACGAGTTGCAACTATCCTTGCGACATTTGAAAAACGAAGGTAACAGGAAACAAGTAAAAAAAGACTTTCAAAAGGCATGAAAGATGGTAAATCTTTATTTGTAACATAATGGATTAATTACCTTGAAGTCTAAGGGGTAACCGTAACAGTATTTTTCCACCAAACAGAACTGATTTATTTGGTTTTGAGATCCTGAGTAAGTAGCTCCAACAAAAGCTTTCTTGATTTGGGATTGAGTAAGCTCGTTTCCTAGAAAATCGAGCCCATTTACTTGCTTCAATCCTCTTGACTCATGAACTAGACGATAATTGCCATAAATTGTCTTTCTGTAAGCATCTGTGATCTTTGCTGATCTGAAACCAGCTAATCATAATCTTTATTCGATTAGACGTCTTGACTCCAAGTGTTTCCAGAAGTATTTTCTGTATTACGGATCGCTTCTTCTTGATTCGTCCAAGATGTTGGTTAGAGCTATAAATAAATAATTATGTACACAAAAAATTAGCTTACATTCAACCGTCTCGGAGTTTAAATGAATAAACTTGGCCACAGGGTTTAGTTGTTCCATTTGTTTTCCCTAACTTCATCTCTTTCTGGTTTTGAGACTTGATTTCTTCTAATTGGTACAAATCCATTAGTTGCTATTTCCTCAGCCTTTAAAAGTTTTGTAGGAATTGGTTGTCCTTTTGGTTCCCTTTTCTCTAGGAGTTATTACAACAAACTCATCCATTATCTAAAGCATAAAAATAATTAATAATAGTGAGTAAATTGAGTAAATAGAATTAAAATAAATTAAGTAAGAAACGAAACATAAAATAGATGTCATCACTCATGTAATAGACGTTTATTGCCTAAAATGACGATGAAATCTAGTCGAGAATTATTAGGCACCCTAAATTTACGGTAAAATATACTTTCGCCCTTTCGCGAGAATATATATATGTATTTTCGCGCAAAATTAAAATTGCGTGAAAGGTAATATGTTCAAATATATCATCATTCCCTGTTTCATTTAATTTGGAATAACTATACTGGATTTGCCATCAAAGATCTTTTTACCCTAAACTCTCTTTTAACGAATAAAAACAGCTGTTAAGTATTTCAATTTGGTCTTACCTTGACAATTAATTCAAACCATTGGAAAGTAGTGCATTTGACGATATAAATAATATTATAAGATATAGTATTAAAAGCTTTGCTGATGTTATCAATTTTCTATCAAACAACATAGTACACAGTATTTGTATAACTTTTATACGTCTTTTTCTGTCAATAATATTTCGCCGCTTTTTAATATAAAAATGATTAATCTAAAGGATAGAGGTAGTGGTTTCTCAACGAATGACTTTCTAGAGTATTTCAAGCCTCCTGTCCCTAGTTCATTTCAATGGCATCAGGTAAAGGCACCTGTGCAATTCAGGTAACGATTTATATATTAAAAAGTATTCCTTGTAGATGTCTTATATCCACGAAAATGTCATTTATTTTGCATCAGAAAGTTATTTGACATTATTGTGCAGAAAATGATCATTTTATAATACTATATTAAAGTTAAAAATGGAAATGGGGACAAAACAAATTTTAGCAAATTAAATGAGACATAATTAAAGGATAAATGACTATTTTTTAAATTTGTTGGCGCGGCAGCATTCGTTTTTCTTTTCATCGTTCCTTCTGATCGCGTCAAAGTCCGTTGGGTGTCCATTGAAATAAACTTGCTTGAAGTGTTGGATACCATCAGCTTCAATAAGTAAGTTTCTTCCAACACAAAAGTCGAATCTAAGCTTGTTTCTGACACCTGAAGGTGGTTTTGACTCCACTAGCAAATTGAAGCATCTCCTTTGTGACTTTATCACTTTTGACTGAAACCACTTCACCGTAGATGTGCTTGAAGTACGGAATTTCCTTGACAATAGCCGCGTATCTGTATTCGACATCCCCTAGTCTGCTTTCATCGATGTCATAGTTTGAAGCTGAAAAATGATTACATTAATAACAAACTTTTAATGACTATAACTTACCTTCCAATCGTTTACGGTTTTTAAAGACGTAGTTGTTGATTTGTCTTAGTCTGTAAAGAGTGCTGTTTGAAATAGGCACACTACTGAAGCAGGCATTGAAATCGTTGTCAGGCATCGGAAGGTCCTTCTCTGTCCTCAAGAACGTATGGTCCTTTTTCTTGTTCATTTTCCTAAGACATTGATACTTCGATTTAAGCTTTCACTTAACGACGTTCCATAGTTGATTTCTGGGCATCCTTCTTCTGTTAGACTTGCGGCATCATCCACATCAAAGACGGCATTCTTGGCTTTGGTAAATCTCCTTTGCCACTTCTTTGGAGCACTTTTCACAAATTCAGTTCTGTAATCTGAACAATGTGCTATCCGTGATTGTTGAAGTCCTTACAAAGCATGCGATGAAATCATTGATAGTCATTGGAGCGTTCTTTTCAGACATCAAAAGGAGTGATCTTTATGTCCCTGAGATCTTCTTAAGCAATCGTACCTGAACTTGAGGCGTTGTCGATCATCGAAGGTTGACTCCAATGTAAATTCTGGACAACCTTCTTCTGCTAAATCTCTACTTCATCTGAGGCAAAAGTAGCATGCTTTCTCTTCTTTGTCTTGAGAATCTTTTCTTCATTAATTGACGTTAGTTTTCGCCCATTGAAGATTTCTCTTCAGTTTGATTGGCGAGAAGTCTTTTTTTAGTCATTTAAAAAAATGATTTAGTACTTATTTTCTACCTCTTATATACTAAAATATTACGGGCACGAAGTCCCTCGAACATTGTCATCATTATTATTAACAGGGCAACGTCTTTGATGTATAATTTTTCTTGACTAGTGCGTCTATGTCATCATTTTGTCCAGTCTTTTTTGTGTGTAACAGGGGTTATTTCCTTACAATTAAAACACAAATCCCGTATCTTAGTCCGTAATATTTTCACAATCCAAATCATTTCCATTATTTGATCCCAATATATAATCTCACTGTCATCGGCATTATCTTCTCTGAATGAGTAAGCAATTCCATTAGTTTCATCACTGTCTTTTACTCCAATTGAAGATCACTTAACAAAGATTCTTCCTTCCGTGAATCACCAGAATTACTATTTACACGACTCAACGCCTTTCTCTTTAAGCTTTACATTTTCTTAAAAAAGGTTGACTAAAACATTAGTTGATTAAAAATTGATAAAAACGTTAAAATGTTGTCATATACGGCATCTTATATCAACAGATATTAAAACAATGTTGTAAATTTTAAATTTTATATTTTAAGTTGCTACAAAGTCTCTTCACAAAAATGTAAATACTCTATTTCAACATAAAAATTTTAATATCACAAAAATATTTTTTGAATCTAATCACATTTATCTTTCAAGCCAGAAAAAAGACTCACTTTCATTATTATCTTTTTCTTTTCAGATTTTTTGGGCGCACTAATGATAATTGTTCCATATTCGAGATAAGCTACTTTAACGACACAGACTGTCATTTTCAATTACATATAAATGTGGCGGAAAACATAGCTGTTGGGAGATGCTATCACCTCAACACTTGGACCAACCAAGAAAAATATTCTCTAAACCATCAATTAAAAAAAGCTTCTAACTTCGTTCTAGACATTTACCTCCATGAAAGTGTTGCAATCGTAAACTTAGATGGGCATAAAGTGGCTATCTACTCATGTGTAAAGCATCTTCAGCAAGTCAGAGAATGGAATGTCAAAGGCGATATCTCTCTCAATTTGATTGCCGTTCAAAAGCAAGAATAAATAATATACCCAATATACCATCTTTCATTTTGTATTTTTGTATAAAAGTTGTGATCCCCTATAAACCAAATAAAATTAATCTCACAAACAATATTCGATATTGACATGTCATTATTCTTAAAATAACTTCATTTACCCATCCCCTTTTCGATTAACTTTCAGCATTGTTTATTTATAAACAAAAAATCGAGCTAAGTAAATGTTAAAAAAGACTAGTGATGACGAAACTGTGGCCCTGTATTTGCTACCGATGACTAAGGAGTTACTATAAATATGGAGCAGTTAAGCTAAATTACCATCAATTCTGATAAACATGAAAGCTGGTGCTGGCTCTTTGCAAAATGCTTCGGTTGAAGTCTTTTATCCTGTAAGTTAATGGCTATATTTATTTATCGTTTTTGTTGTTATCATTTTAAGAAGCTAAAGTACACCACTCAACTTAATTTACGTACTCAACCACATATCAGAATTGTTGGGCAATGCCATAAAGGAGCTAAGAAATTCGAAGTTAACCTCAACACTGGATCCGAAACCACCTTCCATTTCAACCCTCGCTTCAACGAAAAGGCAATAGTCAGAAACTCCACTAAAGCCGGAGTCTGGCAGAAGGAAGAACGAGTGGAGAAAGATTTTCCATTCCACCACGACAAAGTATTTACCCTCGATTTCGTCTTCCATCCTGATCACTTAGAAGTGCAATACGACGGCAAGCACATCATTCGCTTTATTTTTAGAGACGATCCAACCACTGTCAATACTTTAGTCATCGATGGTGATCTTGAACTTCATAGTGTTGCTCTTTACAATGCTACCACAAACAATTTAGTCAACGACTATTACCACGGCGAACCACAACGATCTAACACATTCAACCCTCAAAATCAGCCATCTTCCTACCAAACTTATCCTGAGTTTGGGAATCAACCACTACCCCACCATCCACAACAACCCCATCCACAACAACCACACCAACACGGTGGTCATCATCACCATTGTCATAACTAATTGACATGTAACTCTTAAGAATGAATGATATGTAGTCACTACATAATTTATAAAAATTAATGACAGCTAAAAACATTTTATTTATACCAAATATCCCTTCAATAAATAAATGAAACAATTACACATTTCCTTAATAAATACAATAGATCCAATTCAGTCACTTCATATTGTCATACAATCAAGCGTTCTCTATAAGGTTCTTTGTTAATACAATCATTCTCGATTTTAAAAACCACAACATCACAACTTCTCCTCCTCGTAAAATGTCTTTCCTTGTCCAAATTTTTCTGGAGTTCCCTCCGAATGAAAGCCTCACTATAGGGATTAAATTCCTCGTCCACATTCCTCGAATTGACAACAAAGGAAATCTGAGTTTCAGTGGGGTTTCTGGAAACAGCCACCTCTTTTACTAATACTTTTCGCTTCCTCATTATGGCAGCAGGCGACATTCTCGCGAAAGGAGTAGGTGAGACAGGAAGAGGGGTGTTTGGATTAGAGTGAAAATTTATTTCCTCCGCATTATTTACATCTAGATGAATTAAACTGTTGGACAAGTCGATGGACTTTTTGGACTTCCAAGGAAAAGCATTTCCTAATTTTTTTGCTGAATTTTTGATTGGCATCAGAATTTTTGATTCGATGCCCTTCGATTTGGACCGTTTTCTGTCGGTAAATTCTTTTTCGGGCAATGAGTAGTCTCGTGGGCGCATGACAGCTGTGTCGCTGTATTGGTGGTGCAAGTTGTTTGGGCTAATTCTTTCCTTTTCATGATTTAAGCTTCCTGGCATTCCTTTTATTGTTAATAACTTTTCCTTACGATTGTGGTGGAAGGGGTTTTTAAGGTGGAAGAAAGGTTGTTTTTGGGTGCTTGAATTAGATGCTGAGGTAAAAGCGGAAGTTGTAGATGATGCAATAGACGATTCTATTGTGTTTCGTGATGTTGATTCACCTGAATAGGAGTTGGAGTTAGAGCTGGAGCTTTGGTGACGCAACAAGCCTTTCCAAACATTTCTTTTGGACTTTGCAGTCATTTCTATGTATGGGCTTACTTCACTCTCAACATATTCATCTTCGTCTATTGTTTTCTCTTGAACAAGCTAAACAAAGACATTAAATTATATGCACACACAAGTATCATTACCTTATTCTTTTTTGTCAATGCTAGCCTTTCCTCACTATGCTTGAATAGTTCAAGAAGCTGTCTTTCTTTAACAGCCAAATCATTCATCGACCAGGACAAATTCATGTAATATCTTTTCGGTTTTTCAGGTGGAGCAGTTGGGGTGGCTGATACAGGTCTTCTTGGTAAGTCGGCTGATAACATTTTATCCTCTTAAAAATAACCTCCAAGCCAACTGCAAAATACTTCACCAAAATTAATAATAGCTAATAAGAATTACCAATAATTAATGAGAATTAATAACTAATAGGAATGAATACGTACACAAAGTTCAATCTACACCTGTAAAAATGAAAAAAGTAATATTATTAAAAATTAATTTTTAATCTTGCTTTCGTTGTGACATAAATATTTATTATGAAAATCGTTCTATATATTCCACACTAAAAGACACACCTTTATTTCTAGCTGCAAGTGTGGTAAACAAAAAAGGATGTAATTATGGCCATAATGAATAACAATTAGTTTAAAGCGGTAAATGCTTTATATAATTTAATTGTTGCTTTTTTAGAGCTGTTTTTGTCATACTTTAGTACATAGCACTCCTGGAGATTTAGTTATTTTTTGAAGATAATTTATAAATTATATGTGGCAATCCCTTTTATCACAAAAAACAGATTAATGTGATGGGCAAGGTGGTGGGAGGGCGTGATATTATGTAATAAAATATTATATATTTGTTTATCTCAGCATCAAATCACAACGAAATAGTGTTTATAATATACAATAACTCAAAAAAGTAATTACATTCCTCAAAAATATTATATCATCGTTCAAGAAAATGTTTTTGTATGTAATATACATGATATTAACAACAACAAAAGTTGTTCTTTAATGGAGGCAAAAAAAGATGTTGAGATGTAGTCATGGAATGAAATTATTCAATTTACCAAATTCGCCTAAGATATTCAATTAGAGGACAAAATTATTATATACTTTCTTAATTCCCGATGGTACAAGTGGAGACGTTAAAAATGGGGGGACTCTCATTATGATTTAATTTTGGAAATGTTTTATTGATACATTTGACAATAAAAAATAGCATATTTAATACTCTCTAGAAAAGTTGGTTCTAAAAAAATCAAGTCAATAATGGTGCATTCAACTTTAGGGCTGAAACACTTCATGACTCAATTTAGTTTATTCGTTGTTTGTTTCAGTGAAACGTTATAAGATGCATGACTCAATTTGTGAGTAATTTTTGTTGCGATCAGTATCTGCATTCAAAACGACATAATACTTTGTATTTTTAAACTTAAATCCAACAAAATATATTTTTAAACATAATACATATGTTAAGGGAATATTAAAATATCATTTATATTAAATTATGTTTTTGTATCAACCAAAAATAGATATGCTTGTATGCATCCAATTAAAGTCTATTCATCTTTTTGTTCTTACTAATAATAATTAAATGATGCCTGAAATGAGAATGGATGTTTTCGAGTGAATTATTTTTTTGAATAATAAAAAAAGATTCATGATGTCGCTTCATCAATTACTTTATGACTAAAATGCCATAAATTGTGTTGAAACATATATTCCAAAAAAGATAGAATGTACTTGAAGTCAAAAATAAAACTGAGTTAGTCTGTATCCAAAATAACATATCAAATTAAAAATAGTTAATATGCATTGTTTAAAACAATTATCAAAACAACTGTTTAGCTAATATCTTTGGGAGAACCAATTACATGATATAAATTATGGAATATAAATGATACACAAAACATTTCCATTATTTATAAGTGACAAGGATTAAAAATGTTCATTTGAAAGTATTTATGGAAAGTCCCTTACGAAAATTGTTTTGACATGTGTATTGGTTTGAAAAAATAAAAGTGTACTATGAAATTTTTAACATATCAGTCTGTATCAGCTTAGTGATCTCTTTTTTAAGACTAAAAACAGATATTAAAACGTTTTTATTTATTTTTAGTATGTATTTATGCTAAAACAAATATCATACGGAAATCTTTAACTAAAAACATATTACAATTTTTAACAAAACAAAAATATATTTCAAATTTAAAAAATGGTAAGCTTACGTCTATTTATGTATCTTTTTGAAGGGTCCTAAGATAAATAAGCCTTATAGAAGTATATGAAGTATGAAATATGAAAATATGAATTCAGTTCTTGAATTCAGTTAATAAATAAACCTTGCCTGAATTTAAAATATCATTAACTAGTAACATTAATAATGTGTGAATTTTTTGCAATAAACTATAGATATTACAATATCGACATACTTATTTATTTAATGTTTTGTAGTTTAATAAAAAGATTGGTGTTTGAGTGAAACCGCAATCTTTTCTTAATCATATCCACATTCATAAAAATGAATATAAATCTTCCCAAAACTGTTCATAAACGGAAGTTACACATTCGAGCTAAGAAACATACAAAAAGGATAATACGACTTATGGTTGTTTAATTAAAAGTTTAATGTGTTAAATTATTATAAATCTTAGGGAAAAAGCTAGAAAAATGTTAACACTCAACAAAATAAAAATCATTCACCATATCACATTTATTTAATGTTTTTGTTAAACTTAAATATTGCATTAAAAGTAGTGGTGTTAAATATAAGCAAATAAAATTGTTCATTGGATATCCTTTCTTCATATACTATATGAGGATTATAATATTGTTGTGGATAATTTTTCCGAACTTTTAACAAACAAAAAAGTATTTAAGATTGTTTATCTGAGAGTCAATTTATTTTTGGTGACTCCAGCTAATACTTTATTTTGAGATAGATATTTAAGGGGAAGAGGATGGCGATAGTGAGTATAGATGATAAATATCTTTGGTCAAGGCAGATATGGTAAGTACTTTTATTAATAGATAGATATATTTAGAGATAAATTTTTTATTTGACCACAAATATTATGCACGTATACATCCAATTGAGTATCATATTTGATGAGACAATCAAAAATTATGCCATTTTGCAATAAGCTAAACAACTTCCACCCTTTAAAATTAAAATGTTAGTGGGAGGCTGGAAAAATTGAAAATAAAAATATATTTAATATATAGGTACTTTCGCAGTAAAAATGTCGCCTTGGCGTGTTGAGCTAACATAAGATGTAAATTACTTAATTAATTTATAGCAATTATTTATTTGAAGTAGAAAAAAGTTTTATCTCAAAAGACACTGAAACACACTTTTGTTAAAACAAATTATTAGTATTCACTCAAATAGTTTTCAAATTATGTATTATTATGGATGAATATTGAAAGAATACTAATGAAGAAAGTTGTAAGAGACTTGATGATACATGAATCAAAAGAATCATGATATCATTTACTACACCCAAACAAACCAAGAGTACTATCGTATTAAAATAAGATACGGAATTACTAAGCTAAGATTTATTAAATATTTCCAAACAACTTTTAAATGTGTTTTTAAGCAAAAAATAAACTTAAATGATTTCAAAAAGTTTAGCAATTTATTTTTATTATAAAATGACAATATTTAAAAAACGATTTGTTAATACTTCCTGCCAAACACATAAATTCATATATTAACAAAAATTTACAAACTCACATGGACATATAATAAGCATGTGTATATAAGGAATACTAGTAGTAGTTAGGTTAAAATTATTATTGAATAAAAAGTAGTTTCATTACTATTCTTTGTATTTTATGGTGTGCCATTGTTTTAATAAAAAGAAGGAGCAATTTCAATATACATATTATTAAAAATTAATGCCAGTGTAGTTTATAAAAAAGGACAGAACCAATTCATGCATCCACATATATATTGTCACTTACAGAATATACAATAAAAGAACTATAAAATATTTTCAAAAAAGGTTTTCGTCTGCGTTTAAATATGACATCAATTAGTTTAATACAAGAATATTATCCTTTTTCCTTTAAATGGAGGAAGAAGATCAACTGGTGACATTTTTTGTTGAATTTTCTATTTATTAAGTATTAATAGGAATTCCAAATAATACTACCAGTTTCTTTGATAATTATACTATTAATGTATCTTTAAAAACGATGTCTATACACTTTATCCGTTTATAAATAACAATATTTATTTATTCATTCATTCATAGTAGTAATAATATTGGTCAAAGTGCTATCGACATATAATTTTATCTTTTTTATAAATAACTGATTACAAGTGACAAATTTAAAAATAGCTTCAATTGTTTTAATGATATATCATTTATTTTCAAACACATCAATAGATCTCTATTTTACACTTTTATTATTCAAATAGCACACAATTTAATGACCGGAAATACAAGACTAAAAGCCAGGTATCATAAGAATGCCAGAGCTTGATTTTTGTACAAAATTAAAGTTGTTCCCATAAATATATTAAGATTATTGAATTATTTGATGATATTTACAGATAAAATTAACCTTTTACAGATGTGTTACGATCCTTGATTTTGTAGGTATTTGTTGAGTCTATAAAATTGGGTCAATAAACAGATAATAATTTATTTTTAATAAAAATAAAGAACAAAGACATTCATCAAAAAGCACACAGGAGGACATAGGAAAAGGACAAATTGAGGTAGTGTTAAAAAAGACAAAGGTGAGAAAGAATTAGCACGATCAACTAACCCCGACAGGTCTGAGCTTAGGTATTTTGGATCCTTTATAACTTACACCGACAGGTGTTGATGCTTTGTTGATGGCACTGATTTCGATTGTGGTTATATGCCTGTCTTCAGCTAATAAATCGTGAGCTGATTGGAATTTTCTTTTGGCCAAATCTGGGGGTGTTTCATTTGGTTGTTGGGGTGGTGGTGTGGTCCATAAGTTCGTCGGGGTGTCTGTTGAAGACACTGCACCATGAAGATGAGTCAATGATTGACTCAGGTTGTGCGAGCTTATGTACCCTGAAGAGGCATGGCTTATTGGGGACCCGGAATTGGATTTTGGCATGCATCCATCTGATCCGGTAGCTTTTTCTTGGACTGGAGGTAAAACCTTAGCTTTTCCAATTCTTGCATGGGATTGTCTTGGATTATACCTCTGTGAAGGTCTTCTCTCAAAAGTAGAAGTAGTCCTTCGTGACAATCTTCCCTGTTCACGGTGAACATTCTCATATTCTGTCTTGCCTCTATACTTAAAAGTACTTCCCAATCTAAACAACTGTGTCTTCGGACCTCTGGTAGAACGGTGGAATTTTAGTCTGTAAAAAGTGTGAAATTCTATCGCTGATTTCCAAAGATGTTTACATGCTTTATGTGAATTAAGATTAAACACAAAAGTATGCAATTGAATTCTATTTTTGGCCACAGTACTATCATGATCCTCCACAACAAGTGTGATTCTTTTCTTGGCAAAGTCTAAAATAAATAATTAAGAAATTTGTATAAGACTCAAAAATGTCTAGATAACATGAAAAGGGTATAATATTCTACAGTGAAATCATGATCCAACAAAAAAAACTTACTAAGTTTCTGCATAAATTCCCATCTAAAGAATCCGATCATTTGTTCACCGTCAGCTACGACCATTCCAGTTGGTGTTAAGCCTAATTTGTATTTATTACCGTCTTTGCCTTGAACCATATGGGTATCGACACCATACATTTGTAATTCTTTGGCTCTATTCAAAAAGTTCATCTCAGCTTGAGCCGGGGACTGTCCTTTGCATCTTTTGAACTTCTCCAAAATACCAATTTCCATTTCTTCATCTTGCTGAAAGAATATGTGTTGTTAATAGTGTTAAAAGTTATGTTTAAATTTTAATGAAAGATGCTTTGCACCAGTTTTGCCAGGTAGGATAATATGACCCCGAAATTTGTTTATAACATAGCTTAAAGATGATCTGTCACAGCATTCTTATTTTGACGAGATTAATGCGTGTTATTATTTACTCATGAGGATGGTCAATACGTACTCTTAGGAATACAGCAAAGGATGAAGGAAATTACAAATGTCAAGAAAGACGATGGCTCTTGCTTTGAGACAATTGCAGTTAAAATGAATGTATTTTCTAAGAAATTGGCCGAGAACCTGGAGTACATTCTTACCAAGTACTTTGGTGATCAAGTTACGAAGCAGCAAGAAATAGTTGCAATCGAAAACTTGCTCATTTTTAATATTAGCTTCAGTTAGTGTTTTAGCCATAAACGAATCGGCATTATCTCCATGCGAGGTGATATTTTGAGTAAAATTTGCACTTACCTCAGGATGAAATCTAAATTCAGACACAAAAAACGCACTATGCTTGGTTGAGTCATAATCACCGCACTCTGATTGAATCGCATACCCAGCCAAGTCGATGGCTGTACTTTTGTCGCACTCTAATTTGCCGATTTGAATGTCATTTTTTAGTTGGAGAAAAAATTGGTATTTGGTTAGTTCTTCGCGGAGATTTGAAGGTTCAGAAGAGAAGAATTTGACACGGAAAGAGAATTTAAAAATAACCCCATTTTCATTTACTTGTTTAGGGATCTTTTTTAGAGGGTCGAGCCAATTTTGAACGCGATATGAGTCAACAAATGTGAGGCCAAAATAATCTTGCTCATCTAAGTCGAGTGTGTAGTAAACGTGGTCATATAATTCTTTAGCTTCGCACTTTTTCTGAAAATATATTGTTGGATGAATATAACTCATGTAGAGAAACTTACATTCAAAACAAAATCAACCGTTGTTCCATCCAAGAACTTGACCTGACACAAAATTTCTTTCTTCTTATCAAACTTTTTGTCCATGACTTCATAACCCTTCTTGGTTCCCAACGGCTTTCTCCCTCCATCCTTAGACGACCCAAACATGACCATGGCAGTGTTTTGCTTTCCGTTATCGGTAGTAATAGTTTGCTTGCGATTAGATTCCCCACCAACCGTTCTGCGATTTGTCAATCGTTGACTGAGACTTCGAAAAAAGCCACCACCAACCATAGCCTACAAATGTTAAGAATAAGGTTTGCAATTAAAATTCGATAAGATAACAACCATCGCCATCTACATCACTTATTACTAGGTATAAATATTTGGTGATGATGAACAACATTTTAGTAGTTCGAAGGTAAACATATAATTCTAATGTGCGATTTGTCTGTTAACAATTTAGATTTATATTCTTATTGGAATAAATATTTTTAACCTTAATTTTACTTATTTAGTTTAATACTTACTTTTAGATTTATAATTTAATAAAATAAAATACTTTCTCCTTGGTAGACAGCGCGTTTGATGATCTGTAAAATACCGTTAAAATAATTCTCCCAAAAAGATTGAAAAGGCAAAAAAGGGGGAACGATCTGTGAATGCTCTTTTTAATCATACATATAAAAAAGTAAACAATACGAATGAAAGAATAAAGCCATTGAAGTGGTGATAAATTATGGAGAGGGAACTCATTATGGGTACACACAGTTGCCAGTCACACGGGGTAAAATCATAACGCGATTAATGAAATAATGAGGGTGGCACAGCTTTACCACCAAATATGGCAATACCCGCAACACCGAGGTCAAGTCTTTGTTTGTGGTGGTAGGAACGGAGTGATAGGTATCTATTTATTTGTTCATACATGTATATGTCTTTATATATTTTTTGATCAACCATTGGATTGATAAAGAAAAGTTATTAAAAGAAAAGATTGTAAGGATTGTGTGTGTGGGGAACAAAAACAATAATTATTTTATAAATATATCGTACTATAGATATCATTTTCTCAATATTTAAATGTATATATCCAAATATTTATGTATATTGAGGTTTGTGCAAGAAGATCATACATAAAATCACGTTCCTACATTTGATCATAGAAGTGTACTCGTTTTGCACTACTATGTTATGAGTATATATACACATTTTCTTTAGCTAATTAAAATGAGGTTTAAGTAGTAGAAAATTGTTGGAGATCCTCTTGTTGCTTACAAAATTAGAGATAAAAATGTGGAGGGTTGATTGAAGAAGTGTACACTTTTGTAAAAGGTAAGTAAATAAATATTATAGGTGAAGTGTAAATAAAAATAGTCAATGTCCAAAAGGTTTAGATCATCTTCTTATAAGTAAGGGTAAATGGTTGAGACGATGGTGTGGTGTGTGGGTGATAATTGGCAAAATGATAATTGCATGGTATTAGGAAAATTTTACAACTTTGAATAATCATTTAACAATATTATTAAAAGGAAGTTGTCGTGAAGAGACAAAATTATGGGGAGTAAACAAAAACTATGGTGCAAAGACAATAATTGAAAGGTCAAAAGATCCTTTCTGAAACAATTTATCCATTTCACGATTCAATTGTTTGTGCACATTTAACTTTTTTGTAATAATGAATGCTCCAAATAAAATGTAGGGATTATATGGCAATCAAAAAATACTTGATAGAAAGAATAAAAATAATGTGTATGAATTAATAGAAAGAATAAATATAGTGTGAACATTTAAATGAATATCAAAATATCTTCTTCTCCACCATAAACTTGAATACTTTATTTAGTTTACGGCTAATCCTTAATCTAAAGCAATTCAATTTATAGAAAACGCTTTTGAAACTGCTGCACTCAACCATAGAAACAAATAATAATCTAATATGAGGTGTTAAATTTGTTTTAAACAACCTAACTAGTCTCACCAACCAAAACATCTACCATTTTTATTCACCTTTTTTTAGGATCAAAAATAATTTTAAGAACAGCTACAAAAAGAGGTTTCCAAAAAGTTGAATCATTTTTGACTTAATTATGAAGGAATGTCGAAAGATGTTATAGTCTTGAGGACACCACCTTTTTGCGAGGCAAACAATAATGTATAGTTATTTAGATATGCAAAAGAATGACAAATGAAGAAGAATAATAGTAAATGTAGTACAATATATGTCCCTTTTCACCTGATACTTACGATCGGTCTCAAATATGATAAAATAAAGTTTTGTTGCTTTAAACTTATTTGTCGGTGTAATGTATAGATACATTTAATTGTTCAGATTAGAAGCTATATCAATGTAAAAGAGAATCTTATCAAGTGATAGTTGCGCAAGTCTCTTTTCTTTTGTATATTGTTATGGAATAAGTAAAGTAAATACATTTTAGATGTTATTGTCAATTAGATGTGCCCAACAACATTAAATATTCTGTTTAAATCAAAAGTCTGTTTTCGGCATTGTCCTTTGTAAACTGATTCACGAAAAAAGAAATAGATATAATGAACCTAATTAACAGATCAATCCTTTCTTTTATTAAATAGCTAGTCCAATAAAAGGATATAATAATGAGATATATAGTGATGCTAAAAAGACATATCACAGCTTAAAAGAATTAAAAAGTTATAATGAAAATCTGTTATTAAATTTATTCAACTGTGTTACTAAATAGAGTGAACTACCAAAAAATACACAAATGTAACGGAACTTAAGATTAAATCAAACAAAAATTTGAATAGTTTATCTGTTATAAGATCAACATTCAAATATTAATCAAACAAAGCATGTCTTTTCCTTTTCGAGTAAATGGAATGTGTATTGAATAAAGGTTTTGGGTGGATGAATAAAGTAAGTAACATAAAAAATTGTAATGAAAAAATGAATCAACCAAACCTTTTTGGTAACAGAAAGGAGATAAAAAATGTTTGCTTTTTTGTGAGTGAGTGCAAAAAGCAAGCAAAAGTGGTGCGTAAGAGTTTGTGAATAGGCATAATTGTTAAGGAAAGATCTTCCGGTACAGGTCAAAAGTGTCAACATCTGCTTGATAGTACTGTTTATGCCAGTTCGTGACAATTCCACCTAAGCATTAAAATCTATTATAATAAGTGGTATAAACATTAAATTGGGGTCGTAACATCTGCTTACTTGGCAAGAATGGTTATTTGCAGATGGCAAAGCAAATATATAATATATTAATTAGGATATACGAGTAATGAGAATAGAAATGTAGACCTAATAATTTGAAACTAATTTGCTTGCTTGAATGATTAGTCTACCCATCATTTTTTTTGATTCACCTCTTAAAAGATAAGTAAGTATTAGATAAGTGAGTGTCAAATTTCGAAAACAAAACGGTTAGCAGATCATTATATTACCCTTTAAGACAAACCCTTTCACAACAGTTATGACTAGGCAAAGACTCAGATTGGTGGTAAGTATGTCTTTTGCAAAATGCCGACAAACACACGCGCACGGATCACTTTGATTAGGTGCACCTAATATTATTAAGATATGTACTGGACTAGTAGTTACTTGTTTGAATTAGAGTTAAAAGGATTTTGGCCGCCGCTTCCAACTTAACAAAGTCTTATTAGTAAAATTGCAGCTGAAAGCAAGTTTTAAATACTACTTAATCATCAAGCTTTTTAATCAAACCATATATGAATGATAAAAGTTAATCGAAGCTTACTTTAATTGCCGAAAAAAGATGCTCCTAGATAAGTATGTATTTGGTCGTATTTAAGTATATATTTATTTTACGTAAATCTCGTTTAACAAAACCCCACTAATTGGTTCATAATTATGAACACATAAATATATACACATATCTGGATGTTGTCTCAAAAAAGATATGTATTTCCATGTACATAAATATTTCTAAGAATACATTAGTTAATGAAGGGCACAATTAGGTGTCAGGTAGAAACCTTTCCAAGGCCAATCTAAATAAGTGTTATTATCACAAGTATATGTATGTTATTATTACGGAATATAATATATAATAGACAATTAAAATTGGTCTTCTTTTAATTTATAATAAAGTGTCACTACCAATTTATGTATTTTTTATAAAAGAAGTGTTGCTTTGGGTAAATATGTTGGATTAAGTGGTGGATATGTAGAAATGTGATTGATTAATCGGAATAAAAAATATAAAATATGGTGTATCAATCAGTCCAGAGACTTGATTGTAGGCAAAGACTTTTCATAAAATGCATATGACAAAATTAAATAAACAAATAAATATTATTTAAAATAGTGAAAGTTGCGCTGTCCATCTGCATATGTATAATGAGAAATAATGAAGTAGTAGATATATAATTACGCAATCAACTTGAAGCCCTAAATAAACATTTGGCAAAGTCAACAATAATATCATATTAAGATTAAAGTGTCAAGAAGTTGGAGCATGGTGTAAGTTTATATAAGAAGCAAGTAGTCCAGTAGGACCGGATATGGCCACTTTTACAACAGATTAATGTCTAATTATACAACTTTTGACAGGCCAGCAAATATTTGGTTTAAATAAGACAAAAAAGAGACACAAGATGGTTGTTAACAAACAGATGACCAGTTATTTTTTATGTAATCAACAGAAGTTTTAAATGTAAAGAGATATTATTAAACTAGAAGCAGACACATCCTTTTATTTATGGGAAAATGTGGTGATAAAAAAATGAGATCAGTTCACAATTTTATATAATTAATTATGGCAACGGTTTTTTTGGTGTTGATTAATGTTCCAATAATTGTTTTTTGATGAATTGTGGAAGTGGTAGTTTGGTGGTGTTTACCGTTTTAGCGTACTCTTCATCTTTCTTGAAGGCTAAAATGCAGCAATCCAAAAGAGATTCAGGCTTTCCTAAAAAATAATGTATCATTTATTAACTATACCCAAACTTTCTTTTGATACCGCCGAGGTAAGTAATGCCAACGTGTGCAGTTGGAAATCCAGTGGTAGCCAAAGGATACCACGTTTTTCCACTAAGCCCAACAGCAGCGAATCCCAAAAAATAGTCGTTATCGACAAAAGCCATGTATCCAATATCCAAATTAAGGAGACAATAGAAAACATACGGAGCCCGGTATGTATCCTCATCTTCATAATACCAACTAGGAAAAATACGATCCTTCACAAAGGAGTTAGCGAGTTTCCCGGTGCCAATATTCCATCCATAGGATTCTGCATCAACGCCAATTAAGGGAACATTACTTCCATCCGCGTGCAAAATGGCATTCTCCGTCCCAATCCCAACAACAGAATTATTATCTCTATTTTCAACACGCCAATTAATTTGGAAGATATGGAAACCTTCAGAAAAGCCCATGCTACCTTTGATGGCATCAGAACTATTAGGAACATCCAACCTCAAAGCCGCGCTCTTATTACTCTCATAAGTATATGCATGGTTGTTAATATCCGTCTCCCATCCCAAGGAAAAAATATTATTAATCAAATTGCTTCCACTACGAATACTAAACAATCTCGTCATGCACAACTTTCCCTCTTCCTCAACTTGCTCTTGTGTAAAAACAACCATCCCTTACCTATAAAAATGCAAGCAAATTAAATACTTTAATTTAATCTTAACGTCGAAATCAATATCTTCAAAATAAGTAAGACATGCCTATATAGATATTTATTTCATCGCAAGCCAAGTATATGCATATATTTTAAATTACAAAGATATGTATGCCTCTCAATATTACAACCAACTAACTCAGGAATGAATAAACTCTCAGAAATTCAAACTAAGCAAACTAAATTTAGAACTCGTTATTGTTGTAAGTGCCATGTTTAAATGTGAAAATATATAGTCGTTGAATATAATTAGTAATAACTGATTTTTTCGGTAATGGTAACTTTGACAACTGGGGAAAAGCTTTTTAATTAGCGGGATTGAGGTAGGAAAAAGTCAAGGTTTGACAAAGAAAATTGCTTGTAAATGTTATCTATTCCAATTTGACATTTAGATATATCCCCACATAAATTAAACACGTTCTAAAGCTTGTGAATAAAGAGTATGAATCATGATTATAACTTGAATTGCTAAATGATATCACTTTAATGAAGATTGTTGTTTCTGTTATTGGATGATGTCAACAAATACCATTAATTGCTAAACTATAAAATGAAATTTCAATAATTATAAAAAGTGACACCATTTCAAAAGGTGTAACACATTCCCGATACTCTTTCCACTTGTTGACAACAAATAATTACCTTTAAATCATAAGCATCATCAACTCTTTTTTTAAATATAGGGAAGTAAGTGTGTATTTTTTATAACTTTTTTGATTGATAGGTTAGCGTCATCACTTAAACTATATAATAAAAAATGAATGGAATGCTCTAAATAAGTATTAGATCAGATGTTAAAATACAGAAGGATTTACTTAAATATAGAAAAACAACATGGAATTTAAATAAATACCGAATTGAATTTGGAGTTTGTTAAAATGGATTTGTTAAAAGGGTTTGACCAGTGTAGATTCTTTCGACAAGTTACCAGTAAGATCGGATGCAGCCTTTGTTTCAAAATTACAAGAGGTTATGGGTTTTGTGATTCGGCCAAGTGATAAGGTTATTTTCATGCATACAGGGAGAATTAGTTCATCTGTCAGGACTGTCTTGGTGTCAGGTCTTTCTTTGTCGTCAATCTTCAGTAATTCTTGGATCATTCGATTAATGCCAGGAGACAAGTGTGAGCCGTATGGACTACATGCACCCTAGAATAACATAAATAATATACACAAGCAGAATAAATATTTGCCTTTGTAATTTTCATAATAACAGCTAACATAGTTTCTGCTTCAAAAGCCCTTCGCAAGTGCATCAATTCATATAACACGCAACCCAAAGACCACATATCACTCTTTTGGTTATATGATCTTCCTAAAATGACAACAATAAACTAAAATAAATAAACCTATATCGCTTACCTTCACAAATTTCAGGTGATAAATAATTAGGAGTTCCCACCACAGTCGACGCCACCGACTTTGTATTCAATTGCTTTGAAATCCCGAAATCACTCAACTTAATCACACTTTTCCTTTTATTCATCAAAATATTTTGAGTCTTAAGGTCTCTGAATGTAGCAAAAGTTAGTATAAATATTATTTACATTTATGTATGTGTTTAGTATATATTCCAAAAAAGAAAAATGCATTGCAATTTGGGGAAGAAAAGGAAAACTGTTGGCGTTTATCTTTGAGACTTGCATCTTAATGGAGCCCTTGGAATCAAATGTGCTAGTATTTTCAAGATGCTAATATTGAATAATGCGTGTGCTAGACTGTCATCAATTGAAACAGTTGTGTGCAGACATCTACAGAAAAGACCGATCTTACAGGAGTGTCGACCTCTGGGATAACCTAATGGCTGAGTTACGAGTTGCTAGCGGACAATGAAACGAAATAATGTGGATCAGGCATCCCTCCATTGTCACTCAAATCGCCAAAATTGCTCCTCGCAAATTACACCAATCACCCCTTTTTATCTTATTTTAATTTTTGATTTTATATTTGGTGAATAAAATGATTTCCCATTGCACCATCCCGAAACTATGCCTATGTAGTATATTTTTGTTATGCAGGTAGTCAACAGCCATTGTAATTTGTGTAAAGTAGTCTAAAGCAACATTTTCATCAATTAATCGTTCCCCTTGATCCTGGATAAATTTAGAAAGGGTTCCCCCTTCAGCATACTGCATGACGATACAAACTGAGCTATCATAAATAAAGTAGTCGATGTAGCCGATGATGTTAGGGTGATTTAGACTGGATAGTAGTTTTACTTCTCCTAAAAGTGCTTGATGAAATGAAGTGATTAATCTAACTTACCCATTATGCTTTTTTCTTCTTTGTCTTTTAAACCGAGTGTGGATACAGATTTGATAATAACTTTTTGTCTGAATGGGTCTTTGGATATTCGGCACAGCCAACAAACTCCATGTGCTCCACGGCCCACAACACATAATTTGGTGTAATCATCCATCTTAGGCCTGCAATGACTAATCGTCCCCGAGTTGGTCATGTCTTGGTTTGAAGCCTCTAAAAAGGATAAAATAAATGTCCTTTCTGCAAAAAATCACACCTAAATAAAGACACAACAATATAGTATACAAATAAAGTATCTTAAAAGAGAGATAACCAAATGATGATAGTAGTTATTGGTATAGGTAAGGTCGTCTCAACTATAAAACCAATTTTGAAGTGTAATAGTATTATACTTTTTAAAAGAATGTTTAACATTTTTTGATAAAGTAGATTAATTTGGTGATTTAATGAAGTGTGTAAGAGGAATGGATGATAATTATAAAAAGTTATGTCATGTTATAATCAATAGGCATCAAATAAATAGTTGTCTTAAGGGAAGGGAATACTTTATAATGTTTCATGGGAAACTTCGCGGCTTTTGAAATTTGTTAATAAATAGATAGAGATAATGTAAGTGGAAAAAATCAATCTTCAAAGGGTGTATGAAAAACATGTGTAAGTAATGATTTTATTTATCTAAAGAAGGAAAATGTTTTGTTTGTGCAAAAATAGTTTTATATAATATCATCATCATTAATTTTCTTTATTGGTAGGTAGGCAGAAGTTTTAATGGATGCCTTAGGCGAGTTTGATAGTTTTAAATCATTCAGGAATAACAAATAGGGTCTTTTAATTAAGATTATATGCAATGTAAATCAAGAACGTTGAATGAGTAAATGCTCCGTTTGTGCAACTAGCTTAAAGTTATTTCTCTTTTGAAAAAACGTTTGGATACTGCGTTGTTTGCTTCGTTTTGATACAAATTGCTTAAACCGATTCCGTATTAATTTCATATGTTCCAAAAGTGAGTTTTCGCTTAAATACTTGGCTTTGGATAATTGTTCGGAATCTAAAATTGCTGCTTATTTATTGAATGTTTTGTCAATTTCTAATCTTGATAACATAATCTAACGGCCACGATTAATAATCAGTATTTGTAATATTTTTACAAAGTTAATGCTATATTCAAACTCCTTGTTGTGGCGAACGCATGCGTTGGCTGATTGCCTTCTTTATACGATGTGATTCATGCTGTCACATTTTTGGATTATTGAAAAATGCACTCAATATTTATTTACCTTTTTATTTAACAAGTGTTATATTGTATGGCCTATATTTTTGCATCTTCGTTTGGACGGTGGGCTAAATTTTGCATCGACATATCCGGCAGATCATGCATACAAAATTGATGATTTATTGTAACTTATTCATTTGATGCTTTTTGCTTTCTTAATTGATCAAATGCCTTATGCTAAGCTTGTTCTTGTTTATGTTATGCTTAAGCAATCTCAAATTAGCTTGCCATTCCAAACATTTTGTAAGGAGGTAATAAAATATGCAGTTTTCATCTTTCGATTTTATAAGATTGTTAAATTTGGTCGACATATTAAGTGAAAATAATGGTGGATTTTAAATTTAAATGCAATACTTTTTGATAATATTAAAAAGTTGAATATGAACGCTTGGATGCTATTAAAAAGTTGAATAGAAACTCTTGTTGCTTCCTAATGCTTTATTGATGTATTCTGTGTATATTGCTAGAATTTAAAAATGCACGGTAACATTAAAATAGCTGTTTCATTAAATTTTTGATTTTTTGAAAATATGATACTTGAAACAACGATGATTCAATATAGAATATTTGTCAAAGACGGAACATCATTTGGCGGCCACAATCTGTATTTGTACATTATGTAGCTATTTAAAGAAGGCTTAGTTCAAGGTTGTTTTGGGACAATCTCCATATTAGTAGGTAATTGTTTCTTTTACAAAATGAGGTTCAGAGTGCGGTTGTTTTGAGAAATAATTTGAAAAAATGAATGCTCTGTTCAAGTGATGTAATCTTATATTTTACGCATGTACTATTTTTGATGACTTGTTTGTTTGAATATTGCACTCGATTTTTCACGCACATTTAACAGTCTTTCAATTAATTTGCATTAACATGCATGTGTTCGCACCAAAGTTTTACATTTTTAGTCTTCTTAGTCAATGTAGTTTGTTGATCTGAGCCTACCGATTTTAACTGTATGTATTGTGCTTGAATAGGTTAAAAATTGCAAGATTTTTGTAAAAGGGTGCTCAAGTGCTTTTTTAAAATATTTTATATGATTCTTAAATTCCCGGGCATGAATAAAGTGTAAGTAGTTGATAAATCCAAAGTTGCACAATAAACCAAAAGTTAATATTATATGCATTCATTAAAAGTAAAAATGCTAGTTAATTTAGAGGGTTTCATTTAATTGCTTGATTTTCAAAGATTGATACGCATTTAAAATAATGCTTATTTTGATGTAATATATTTGGCAAATGCAGGAAATTAATTTAGCGGATACGGTTCATGATCAGTATGCTTAATGCAGTTGCAAATTAATGTAAATTAATGATTTTTCGAGGAAGTTATTATTATTGCTTAATTATGTTGCTTGGGAAATTTCTTTCATCTTGCTTTTCTCCTTTCTTCAATGATAGTTTGAGAAATGCGTAGCAATGTGTGCAATTTACTATCATTGCATTTTACGTTAATATTGATGAATTACATTTTATTGAATATTGCTTATAGTATTTGCACGAAATACATTTCCATACTTGATTCAATTCTTTAAATATGCACATATGATATCATTTATTTGATACATCAGTTTTTCCTGTTTAATATAATTTCTTATGCAAGATGTATAAATTCCATTTTTATTTTTGCATTCGGAAGAGGTAAAAATTGAGGTTGCAATACATAAAATGTGCATTGGCGTTGAATTCAATTCTTGCTGATTTTTAGTTTTACTGCTGGTAATACACAAAATGTACATTAGTGTTGAGTTTAATTCTTGCTGGCTTTATAGTTTTGCTGTTGTTTGGGTCCTAGATCGTATAAAATTGAGGGCAATCTGGGCTTGAATCTTAAAGTTTAATACTAATTTTTCAGAATTTTCAAAAACATGGAACATATTTGAAATGATGTTTTTACTTAGATCATTATTGTATATGCGACAAGTACAATAACATAATTTGACGATTGCAAACAATTATCAACTTTCGTAATATGGGCACAAGTTAAGGCCTGAAGACTTACTTTCTGATAATCTCCATATTATTTGTTAATATTTTTTCTTTAGAAAATGTTTGTGATCGTGTAGAAATTTAGTTTGAAAAATGCTTTCTAGCTTCATCTGTTTATATGTAATATTTGATGATTATAGTTTCCTAAATAATGAAGCATTTATGCTTAGTTAATCCATATATGTTTGATACTTCGACATCTTTGTGATTGATAGCTAGCTATCTTGGAGTTTATAAGACTATGCGTGGAGAACGAGACTTGTTCTTATATTAGTCTTGCAGTTTTAAATTCTTGATCAAAATGCGAAAATAGGTATACCAGTGTAAATAGTTGTTGTACATAAACCTGGTTGATTCTTAAAGTTAAATGCTCCATTTCAAATTGTTTGAATTTTAAAATTGCGGCTTGTTTCAAATAATGCTTAAAACCCGTAGAGATAATTCGACGACCAAGAATCATAATCAGTATGGTATAAAATTAACACTATTAATTGTTTTTATTTTTTTACAAATTAAATATTATTTGCTAATCGTGTTTCTTTACAAAATGATTCTTGCAATAGATTTGAATTTCCGAAAATGAGTATTTATTTAAAATAATCATATTTACTTTAATCATTGTAATATAATTGCCAAATTTGGAAATAACTTACGACCCCGATTCATAATCAGTACTTGCATCCAATTTGGCAATTAATAATTGTAAATTCTTTCTCTTTGAGAGCTCCATATTATTTCCTACTTGCATTGCTTGTTGAATAAGTTTATCAAGCAAAATTCAGAATGCACAATTGATTCACCTTTAGAATAAGTATTATATGGTATGCATCTAATATACATGATTGTTTAAAATACGAATTGTCGTTTAATAGTATTTTGCACATTTTTTGATGAAAAGAGATTTTATTTAGCCAGTACTTAATCCAGTCATACAATTATTTGATACTTTTACTTATCTTAGTTAATATATTTTTTTGTTCAACGGTTTTTCATTGTATTTTAAGAAATCACTCAGAATTTTATATAAAAATGCTTTCTTTCCAATCTAGATGCGTATAATAACTATTGCTAAGATTGCCGATTAAATATAAAGTGTGAATATTTTTGGAGGAACTTCTGGGAAATCTTAAAGTTTAAATGATATGGTCTTAGCGTTTGGATAGAAAGTGAATGCAAAATTTTGATAGTTCTTAAAGTTCGAATTCCCTGTTCTACGTATATCGAGATCAAAAATGCTTAGATATCCATTATTTCTTTATAATAATGCTTTTAGTATTGCAATATATTTGCTAATTCCAAGACATACTTTAACCACCACAACTAATAGTCAGTATTTGTAACATAGTTATGTAATTAATGCTAGACGATTAGTTTTAACTTAACCTTATTTACACTCTTCATTTTTCTAAAAAATTAGCTCTATCCTGCAGCAAAAGCGAAGTATCACATATAAATTAAAAATGCTTATTGGTTACATTTCATGTCGTCTAGTATTATAACTTAGGATATAGAAATTGTTTTTCATTTGAAATGCAAGATTTTTTGTATAAGCATTGTTAGGAGAATCATTTAGTTTAATCAACACTGGATTGATATATTCCCTTGTTTGATGCATTTGATTTTCTTGGTAAGTATAATTTCTTATTCAAAATATAATGCTTTCTTGTTATACTTTGTTTATCCTATTAATTTAATAGCTGATTAAGCGATACATGCAGAAAGGTTTAATAAGTATTGCAATACACAGCTAATGTTCTAAAAACTGCCTAATTGATTTAGAGTTTTAGTGTTTAAGCAAACATTGAATTCAAAATTGTCTTTGGTACTTAAAAATGAAATGCTGATATATATACGAGTATTGTTAGACCTTACAAATGCGAATAGGAGACCGTTTGAAAAATTAATTTAATAGCGATTGCTAATTGAATAGTTTTATGAACTAAATTATAACCAAATGAATAACATATAATAAATTAATTTACCTCAAAGCGATTATGCAAGTACATAGTTTATTTTAGCTGCAAGCCTCTTAAAACAAAGACACGAGCGTAATAAATATTTATTTCTAAAATTCATATCTTAACGTAAAAGATGTTTATATTAATGTTGGCATATATAATTTATAAAATAATGATAATAATTAGTTGTCAATGAAGGATGTAATATATAATTTATGACATGATTGATCTGATTTCACGGTGAAGGGTAACTAGGCCATCAACGTAACTTCCAACCTGTCCAGAATGTCTATCTTCAACAAGGAATTTTTTCATCCAAGCTTCGAGGCCATCCGCTTGTCTGATGATGTAGGTCTTGCCATGGCGGATTGCGTCTTTTGATACTTGGGAAATGGCTGTGCGGACGGCTAAGGAGTGAGGGTTGTCAAGAACAGGAATGTTTCCCTAAAAATTGAATTCAAACAAAGAAAAATGTAACTTACAGCTTCAGTATCCAAAGACTGAATATTATTAGCACGGAAAACATCATGCAACCACTTAGGATCAACTTCATGTCCAATCCAAATAAACATAATCATACCAGACGCAATAAGATAAGCTTGATTACTCTTTAAATTATCATAATAAGCACGTACTTCTCCTGGCAAAATTAATTCACTATCAGGCCCTTCCATAACCAACTCAGTGACAGGGAGAACTCTTGGGTACAAGAGTCTAACAATCTCTTCAGTCTTAAGACCAGCAATCAACTGGAGCATCCAAGCTCTGTCATCAACAGACATATCTGAACCTCCAGCTAGGCCATCATTTTTCAAGATAGAAGTATAATACATTGGAAGGAGACGTAATGTTTCTGGAAGAACAAGTTGTCCAATCGGAGAGTTGATAGAACATTTGTCTCTGTAGACTCCGAGATTGTGAACGAATTCGCCTGTAATAAAAAATAAGTTAAAAACCAGTTGTTAATTTTTGTTATCAAAATGTCGCCATTCAGAGCACATTCTGAAATATTAACATGTCTTTTGTGTTTATGAGAAGTATATTTTGTACTTTTCGATTGATAAAAAATACCTGTAATATGATTCTTCATGTCTTTTAGAGACTTCTCACGATATACTTTTTCTCCTGCTTTGTACCAATAAGCCATGAAGGTATCTGATTCGATGAATCTATAGATTAGATTGAAGTCCGCAGTTGTGTTTAAGGCCAAGTTGTGGATACGGAGACGACGAGAACCAGAAACACTGGTAAAGAGAGTTGCTGACTGAACGTAGCAAGGCTCATTTTCAACTAACTTGTCATCATACTTGATCTCAACAAACACTTCCTTATTTCTATCTAAACAACCGAATTCCATGTCAGTTGAGTTTTGCATCAAGAAATGCCCCAAAAAGCCAGTCGGTCTGATTCCAGCAGAAGTTCTAACTCTCATAATCGCATCAAAGGCCACAGTGTTACGGACGGCTTTTTTCAAATCTAGTACAAAACTGTTTCCATCCTTTTCAGAATCGAAGTATTGATACTTGAACAAATTCCCACTTGACAAAGAAACCAATGGGGAGAGAGTGGCGACGTCGACGAATGCATTTGGAAACAGGAATAAGTCGACTGAAACTCCAGCCTTCACACAATCAGAACCTAATTTCCCATAAAAGTCAATAGCTGGTGTCAAGATTTTTTTTTCACCATCTGTCCCGAGAGCTTTTCTGTCATCGCGGTTGGCTAGTTTTCCAGGAGCTTCGACTGTTGGCAATGAAGTGTGGAAGATCACTAATTTTCCTGCTCTATCAGCTGACTTCAGAGCATCTAAGCCTCCTTGGATAACTGGTCCGAGGACAGTGTCAGTAATTCTCGTTTCGGAGAATTGTTTTTGGAGTTCAAGTGTAATTCTGTCCACATTACTCAAGGCAACATCAACCGAAACCAAAAAGCCATCGATGAAGGGTGCAAAAACGTCATCAATGTCCGTAACAATAGACATCTCAACTTTCTGTGTTTTTGAGTCAAAGTTATAAAAATGCAATGTTTTATCATACGTGACCAATCCTACTTTAGCAGGAGAAACAACCTGAGTTGGGTCATCTTTTGGTAAAGCCAGCAAAACATCTTTAAAATTCTTACAAAATGTAGCAACAAGCCCAGTCTTAATAGCATTATAACTGACATCTAACATGAAGATAAAGGCAGGTTCCTTAGGTGGAAGTGAATTTTTGCAGTAAGATTTGGTTGCGAGCATATCGTAGGTTCCAAGGCAAAGTTCAGCGCGATGACTGATGTCAGTACGACGGCCGGTGTGGTCAAGGTGAGCAAAGTAACTTTCCTCCACAGTTGTTTGCCCATTGCAGAAGGCACATTTGAACTTTCTGCCTCCATCAATAAACTGCATCGAAGGACACATATAGGCCTTGCATCTATCACAACGAACGGGCCCATTAACACCTAAGTCAACTACAGGTGGAGCATACTCGTCTTTTTCCGTTTCAGCAAATGGAGCAATTGAAACAGCAAAAGGAAGGTGAGATGTTTTGATCAAGTCATTTGTAGTTGGAACGGCATACATAGTACTTCTCATGAATCTGGGCGATGAATTACCTTGGTCGACAGCAACGAATTTCGTCGTTGTAAGGGGAGGAAGTTCTGCGTTTGGGTAACCTGTTTCGAATTTTCCACCTTTGGATTGGGAGTCGTCTTCGCGCACTTGGACTACGGAGGGCATTTCGGAGAGGTCTAGCTTCGCTTTTGGAGGTTGTGGACCCATTCCCGGGGGCATTCCCATTGGTTGGTTCATGCCTGGCTGCTGGGGGAAGTTCATGCCTGGTTGTTGGGGGAAGTTCATACCTGGCTGTTGTGGGAAGTTCATGCCTGGTTGTTGTGGCATATTCATACCTGGCTGTTGTGGCGGCATATTCATACCTGGCTGTGGCGGCATATTCATGCCTGGTTGCTGTGGGGTGTTCATGCCTGGTTGCTGTGGGGTGTTCATGCCTGGTTGCTGTAGCATATTCATTCCTGGTTGCTGTGGCAAATTCATACCTGGCTGTTGTGGGAAGTTCATGCCTGGTTGTGGGGGCAAATTCATACCTGGCTGTTGTGGGAAGTTCATTCCTGGTTGCTGTGGCATATTCATACCTGGTTGTGGTGGTAAATTCATACTTGGTTGTTGTGGGGTGTTCAAACCTGATTGTTGTGGCATATTCATACCTGGTTGTTGTGGCATATTCGTACCTGGTTGCTGGGGTTGGCCGAAGCCCATATTAGGTTGTTGTGGTAAGTTGATGCCTGGTTGTTGTGATTGGCCGAAGGTCATGCTTTGTTGTTGTGGGGTGTTGATGCCTGGTGGCTGTGGCATATTCATAGCCGATTGTTGTGGTTGGCCGAAGTTGATGCCTGGTTGGCCAAAGTTTGTGCCTGATTGTTGTGGTTGGCCGAAGTTCGCGCCTGGCTGTTGCTGAGGGATGTTCATGCCTCCTGGTGGTTGGGGGAAATTCATTCCAGGCGGTTGTTGCGCAAAATTCATGCCTCGTTGTGGCAAATCTAAAAGTAGACAAAAATTAGTAAATCTTTAATCAAAAAATAAACACAATATACGCACTAGGTAAAAAGACGATGTGGCTTTACAAATCTGAACAGATGGAACAAAATGGGTTTGATGACGACGCAATTGGTAGGGCGTATATTTGGGAAGTCAGTGTTGTGCAGATAAACAATTTATCGCGATTTTTAGGACATGTTCAACGTTGACATAATTTGTCTTTAAAGTTGAATGTCAACTTATTGATATTATGAAATGTCTACTTTAAGAAGCAGTCAACAAGATAACAAAGAATAGTGAATTGATTAAAGTAAAAATAAATTAAAATTTATCTAGAGAAGCAAAATTAAATATGTGTAATATAATCTATGATTTATAGATGTAAGTACAAAAAATATTTGGCGGATGTATTTCTTGCTTCACTTAAATTTAAATGACATTCTTTCAATGCTCCTTGAAGGCTTTGTTCCCTCTTGGTGGCTAAAGCAATTCTTCCAGCTTCTGGTGTAGGTTGGTTTGAAAGAAGATTTTTTGTCATTTTCTAACAGATCGTGGCAACAAATCGAGATTTCTTGTCTGAAGGCTTGTCAATACTTAAAGAACCAAGACGAAGATTTCATAGCAAACATTTTCGCTTTGAATCTTTTGCCACTCCTTTTCATGTTATATTTGGTCTTTTTCATTACTTTTATGCAAATAAGAAACCCACATAGAAGTAGATACGATGGAGATTCTTCCGTTAAGTTGCATATACACTAGTAAATGCTTTAAATTTATAAGCAACACCAATCTATATGCTCACTGCTCTCGGAAACTACTTTTCAATTTCTCACCATCATTGAAGTGTATGGTAATAAATTTTGATACGACAAAGAATGGAAACCATAGGAAAAATGAACCTGCAAATTTACACGACGATTATAATATGCCAAACGGATGTTGTATATCTGGTAATGTGTACTATAAAATTTGACTAACTCAAAATAAATATTCTTTAACTTACTTGAAGATAAGGAATTATTCGGTGGCGAGGAGCATGTGTGCTTTTGGCATGTGGAATAGTTGGGATATAGATAAATTATTTACAATTTCCACTATCATACACATTTGTTATTTGCTAAATTTCAAACCAAGTAAGAAAATAAATGCTTATTAAGTAATTTAAACAAATACTAAATTTTAGGAAAAAGATCTTAACATGTCTAAGTTTAAATGTATTCTTAGATTTGAACGGAAAAATCTAAGCATGTCTAGGTCTAAGTGTATTCTTCTTTTCTATAAACGACAAAGTCTTCAAAACCAAATCATAAGCGAAGTGATTTTGCATATAAATTGTGCCGGTACTGGCATAAGCCACATTTATAATATTATCCAAAACAACTCTTGATCCATACACATTCATAAATTGCTCCGTATATGGTTTTATCGAATGATAGCCAGTTCCTTTGAAAACCTTTATCCGTTGAGGTAAAATTAATGGACTAATCTTGACAAAACCATCTAAAATTAAAACTTCGACTGTTCTCAAATGGGCATAGAAAATAGTATCAGCTATGCCGAATGTTACACTTAACAATTCAAACATTGTGATTTTCAACCGTGGATAAATACGTGCAATTGCATCAGCCATATCAATTTCAAAATTAGGGCTATTCAGAACACTTAATCCTATAATACTTTTCGGTGCAGCCAGGACAATATATTTGCAAGCTACCATTGCAAATGGAATTGGCTCTTTTACTTGATAAAAAACATTATATGAAACATCACTAATCCTTATAATATTTGGTGATTTGAGATAATTGAAAAGGTAAATGTATGTTTCTGGAATTTTTTCATGGCCAAAGTAACACATTGTATCAAAATTAATTTGACGGGTGGCAGCATTATTATTCAAGAAAGCTTGAATAATTTGTCTGGCAGTTGTTATGAAAGGATATACTTTCTCAATAGTTCCAGGTGCTAAATCAAGGCAGATTTTTAGAAAGTTGCATTGTTTATGACGAGTCTCTCAAATAAATTTGAATCTTTAAAATTTTTTGTCATACTAGAATTCATCTTACAATACTTTTCCTCTCTATAATAAATACATATTTAAAAAGTAGGATAAACAAATTAAGTGCAATTTAAAACATTCCAACAAAGGGAAATAGACAAGCGATTTCAAGGTGATGCATGAATTCGACTGCTTCCAATGTACAAGACACCAACGGCTGAATTATCAGTTTGAGACTAAAAAAGGTATATTCATTTGATGTACTATTGTTTTAGATCGTTCAATGAACAGGAACTTCGAGTAAGCGAAATACAAATTGATCAATGTTAAAGAAAGGTGAGTTTATTCAATTTGATGGAAAGCAAGTCAGAATTAAGTTCATAAATTATGACTTGATAATACTTATTCTAGCAATAATAAATGTACATAGAGTAAGTATAATTGACAGAATAAACGAAGAAGAATGAATGCATGTTACAATAATACTTTTCATAACTTAAAGGCTGTGTAAAATATTTATTTTATAATAAATCATAACAATCATATTAAAAGCCATCAAATGACACCGAAACAAAACAAAAACCATTTATTTTTGACCAGAAGTCGAACCAGCTTGTTGTAAAGCCTGAATAGCCAAAATTTTATGTAAATTTTCCTTGATTGTGATAGAAGTAAAATCGGCGTGAGCTTTTGTTCCGGACGCGGTTAGGAAAATATCCAAGAGACCATTCTTTGCACCCCATGTTGGAATTCTGAAGGTTCGCTTGATTTCTTCTAGTGGCAAGGGTTGTTCTCCTTTGTTGACTCTGGATTCGTTTTCAGTGACTCTCTTGGTCAGAAGAGCAGCCAGTTGACCTTCGGCACGGCTTTTTTCAAAGATATATTTGTTGTAGGAACTTAATTGTTTATTCAACTCATCCACTCCTGCATTCATTCCACGAAGCGACTTCTCCAAGTTGCCCGTATTCTCGAGAGAAAGATCATGTAAGGAATCGCAGAAAGCATCTTCCTTTTCAATGTTTAATTGAGCAAACATTACATTGGCAAGGTGACTGTTCTTGACGACGATTGGCAATTCTTCGAAAATGGTTTGATAAGTCAAGCCAGTACTTCTGATGGTTTCCGGACTCCAATCCCCACTATTGAACAAGTCAAGGGCAGTTTGACTTAATCTCAAAGCACGAAGGCCCATCTTTCCTTGACGTGTAAGCAATGGATCGTAAACTAAAGCAACGCCATCCTGTACTTGAGCCTGAACATTGGCCAAAGACTCAATCATCTCCTGCGTGAAACAAGCTCCAAAAGGTTGAGACTCGTAAAATCCAACTAACTCATAATCCATATTCATGTTTCGGAACTTCCTTAAAGTATCCAACATTTCTCCTTGTTTCAAATCGTCGTTTTGTTGCATAACTTGTGGATTGGATTCCTCGCCTTCAGTGTAATTTTCAAAACGTGGCGTGGGAAAACAATTGGTTACTTCCAATTTTCCGTCTTCGACCGAAATGAGACCGGTCAAGATTCCCTGACAATTGTCGCCGGAAATTTCTCCTAAGCCGGATTCTAGTTCGCTGTCGACATGCTTGACGATTTTCATTAAGACCTACCAATTAAATAATTACTTAAGGCTTCCAAAATGCGAAACTTACCAAACAATCCAATTGAACATACTTAATTTTGGTATCCATCGTTGAATAAAGATATTTTTTAAGATTAATGCAATCCTATAAATAACCAATAAAATTAATACGCAAATTTAAAATCATTAAGAAAGTCAAATTAAGGCGGGTGGTCCCTTCAACTAAACAATAACAACGATCTTTAAATGAATTTAGAATGTAAAAATTTATTATAGGAAATGCAGTGGCGTCTTGTAGAGAAGAAATTGGAAGAGTGTCGTAGTGACAAGTGTCACAAAACATCAAGCTTTAACCATTTGTTACACTTTGATTAATACATTTTTATAATTTATTTAATTATGCTGCACCGTTCAATTTTTATCTTGTTAGTGGTAGGAACTGCTTTCGTAGCTAGTGAATTTAATTATGTCACTTGTGGAAGTGTTTTGAAGTTAAAGAATGGAGCTGAGGCTATTAGGTTACATTCACATGAAGTTAAGTATGGATCAGGGTCCGGTCAGCAATCTGTCACAGGTCAGTGATTTGCAAGTAATAAATTATAGGGTATAAATGTAGTAGTCTAAAAAACTACCAGCGACTTCTTTTAAATTAAAACGAAAAAGTCTTGAAAGATCAATTCTGCGGCCTCGTCCTTATTTTCAGGAATCATTTGGTAGACAATTTTAAGGGAAGCATTCCCAGAGTCCCAGTTGGTATTCTCAACCTTGAGTAGTCGATGTAGATACCTTCGACATTGTTAGCAAGTTCTCCTGTAGTATAAGACTTACGCAAGATAATCAATTCTCGGCCAGAATTAGAGACTTTACGCATAGCTTTTTCTTTTTCAGTAAACACCTTATCCACTTCAACTGCTTTCTTGTAGACAGACATGCCCTTACACATCTTATCAATATAATCCGTGGTCTTGCCTACATAGAGGACATGTTTCTTGGTATCTTCAACAGATAGAAGTTCAGATGGAGTAATCTCTGGGCTGATCATCATATAGACGCGCATATTCTTTTACCAAGGAGAATACCCATTTCAGTCTTCATCAGTTTCTAAGGCTCAACGGTTGACTCAAAACTCTGTTGATCATTTCAGCATCACCTGATTTAGTCTTTTGTTCTTGACTTATCAGCGACTATAGAATACATAACACCAGAAATAAGGTGATGTTGTGAAACTGAAATTACTGAGTAATAAATTAAATTATGAATTAAACACGATGACACGTAAAATGCCCTTAGCAATATTTTGAATGTGCAAAGTATTAAGGAATAGTTAGCAACAGTCACTGTAATTGGAACACTTATTAAAAAGATAAAAGTTTATTTTGGTTTGAGTTACTAATAAACTTATTCCAGGAACACCTAGTGAGGATGATGTCAACTCACATTGGCAAGTTGTAGGAGGTAAATTATAAGCCATTTGAATTTAATTAAAACCAATTTAGTTGCGGCTGAACAATGCTCAAGAGGAACTCCGGTAAAATGTGGGCAACAGGTGCGTCTTTACCATCTCTCAACACAATGCTACCTCCACTCACATGATGTTCAATCACCACTCTCCAAACAACAAGAAGTTTCATGCTTTGGAAAAGATGGTACTGGCGATTCAGGAGACAATTGGGAAGTTGTTTGTGACGAAAGTTATTGGGAACGTGAAGCGGAAGTAACGTTCAAACATGTAGTAACGGAAAAATATCTCGCAAATTCAGGAAGCCAATACGGCAGACCAATCGAAGGACAAAGAGAAATCGTCGGTACTCGTTCCATCACAAGAAATACTCGTTGGGTTGGTGTGGAAGGTGTTTATATGGGAATGAAAACTCCCTCCAATAAACAAACAAAAGAAGAACTATAAAACCTTCCAGTACAGTACAAAGAATTAGGTGGAAAACAAAGAAAAAATGTTCCATTGCACTAAACATACATATACTACATAATGCTTGAAAATGTTTCTATGTATAAAAAAATGTAAATTGCATTTACTCTTTCTTGCCACTCACCTTATTTTTTGCTCTTTTAAATTGTTTTAATAAATTTTATATATTTGTAATTATTTTTTATATTTGCACTTATTTGTATTCTATTTGTACATTCAAAACTATTTGTGTTCCCTAAACTTCACGTCAACTAACAACAAACCTGCTCACACAAAGGTTGTGAAGGCTAGTTATATCAAGGTTAGGTTTCATTAATGAGATTGATTTAATTTTGGGAAGCTCACTTAAATAACCTGTAATCTTTATATTTATTGTCTATTTCAGATGATACTATATTTTGAACTTTCAAGCATTTTAAAATAAAATTTGTAACAAACATTGCATCATTTTTTGGGTTGACAAAAGGTCTGTTATCCTTCGTATCATACCTACTACCTGATCCCTTTTTAAAAGGTTGTTTACTAACTAAAGTTCATTTTCAATTTCAAATTATTTATCATTAGTCGCTAATTTGATACCCTATTTAAACAAAATTTCTTGGTTATTGAGTCCATTTGTACACGCTAATGATATACAGTTAAATAAGCCAGCATTTCTATAAATCTATTGTCGTATCTAAGTACGCGACTTTCCAAGGAACTATTTATCAAAAGCGACAAACCATTTTTAAGCATGCCACAAACACTTGACATCATCCGAAAGGCAAATATTGTGTGTAAAATGTTTCAACATATTATCTGCAACACATGTCCATGTTTGCCATTTATTTCATAATCTAAATTACTCCAACTATATAAGAGAGGAAAATCTTTAAAACTAAGACCTAAACTAAAATGTATGCATTCTGTTATTTACACCCCTAAAATATATAAGTATATCCTATCACAAAATAATCCTATTGATAACTTATATATTATTTCAACATATTATGTGCCACACATGACTAGATTTGGCCATTTATTTCATAATCTAAATTACTCCAACTATGTATATAAAGAAAGAAAAACTATAAAATTAAGACCAGAACTAAAATGTATACATTCTGTCACTTCCACCCCTAAAATATATAAGTATATCTTATCACCAAATAATCCTATTGATAACTTATATACCATTAACATATTGTATTATTACCATACTTTATGGTACTATTTAACCAAAAAATACTTTGTGCTCATCTAGTATTTTTGTATTCCTTTTGATTACCATACTTTCGTGTATACTATTAGATTTGAATAAGTAGAAGTGATTGTTTAATAAGTTATTGTCTGATGGATGATTGCGTGTAACTTATAACTTTTATTTGTTTTACTTTTACTCTAATGTTATGTCCTTTTATTATAGGAAAGATGACTTCAAATATGGAGGCATCGATTTTGATGGAACAAGGCAAGGATAATAGCAAAGAAAGTATTTTATTGGCTGACAGTTGCCACAAATGTTTAATCTCAATAGGTAAGTGATATTGCGTTCTCATTATGTTCAATGCAAAAATAAAGCCTTTTATATGTAGCAAAATATTAATATATTTGTTGACAGATTAATTGTCTCTTATTCCTGATATAATTCATTGTGATTTTAGAGGGAATGACATGCATTTCTTGCGTCCGAAATATAGAAGCATTGGTTGGTCCGAAGCCTGGCATTCTAGATATTACTGTGTCCTTGGCAAATAAAACAGGCCTCGTCATTTTTGATCCCCTTTTGTGGGATGGAGAAAAGATAAGTGAAGTTATTGACAACATGGGATTTGATGCTAAATTAATTTCCACTGAAATTGTTGCACAGTCACCTACTAAAAGATTAATTCAACTCGAGAAGGATGAACATCAAAATAATAATGAGAATACGGCACTTTTGTCGGATAGTTATCAGAAATGTGCCATTTCTATAGGTAAGTCATCTCGTAATTCTATTATTCTTACAAAAGCGCGAAAATATTGCACAAAAATATAGCCTTTTATGTGTAGTAAAATATTAATTATCTCTTATGTAGTCCTCATAATATTCATACTTATTTTTATTGTGTAGCTTCCCATCGTTAATATCTGATTGAAAAGTGTTTCCCGCAGTCTTCATCAGTGTCTTTAATAGATTCATAAAGCCCAATACCCTTCAGCACTCAAAAGAAAAGGATTAATTTGTTAATTACTTTAACTTACGAGCTCGTTCGTTGACATGATTCTTAGTAAGAAGAAACACCTACTAAGTGATGACTATTAAAAGAAACAACAATGTGGCAATACGTGCATTTTTAATAATATCAAACTCAACTAAGTTCATATTTTTTATTTAATTTCATTTAATTTGAAGGAAACATGACCTGTTCATCTTGCGTGGCTTTTATTGAGAAGAAATTGAAAAATGTGAAGGGAATCCATGCTATCGTTGTATCATTGATGTTTTCAAAAGCAGATGTTGTGTTTGACTGTGACATTATAAGCCCAGAGGAAATTTCAAAAGCTGTTATTGGATTAGGGTATAGCAGTGTTGTTCTAGATGCTCATTGCAGTTCCCTGTCTAAATTGAATGTTATGGTTGGAGGAATAAACTCAGAACAATGTGTAAATAGAATAGAATCACATATCCTCTCACTAAAGGGTATCGAGTCCTGTACAGTAAATGCGATCACCGGAATTGCTCATGTCGAGTTCACGTCATCGCTTATTGGGGCTAGAACCATTTTACAGTTGATTGAGGTAAGATACTTATACTTACGATGTTTACTGACACCTTTGTCCTTTTAGTCTCTCGGATTTACAGCCCAATTAGCAACCCACGAGGACAGACTAAAAAGAATCGACCATTCAGAGGATATCAAAAAATGGAGACAGTCTTTGATTATATCGCTTGTGTTTGGAATTCCCGTTGTTTTGGTAATGATATACTTTCATTGGTACATGCATACACATATGCATCCAGAAAATCAGACACATGTTTTTGTGCCAGCTTTATCTTTGGATAATTTTATTTTGCTTTTGTTGGCTACACCCGTTCAGTTGGTTGGTGGCAAGTATTTTTATATTCAATCATGGAAAGCTTTGAAGCACAGGACGACAAATATGGATGTTTTGATTGTATTGGCGACGTCTATTGCTTATGGGTATTCTTTGATCATTATTACGATTGCTTTGTTGTTTCAATGGCCGTCTTCTCCAATGACTTTCTTTGATGTGCCCCCGATGTTGATGGTTTTCATCTCACTTGGCCGGTATTTGGAATATAAGGCAAAGGGAAAGACTTCAGAGGCTTTGACTAAGCTGATGTCATTGCAAGCAAAAGTTGCCGTTATTCTCGAAAGAAACGAACAAGGGCAAAATACCAGCGAAACTACAATTGACGTTGAATTGATCCAAAGAGGAGACATAATCAAAGTTCTACCAGGCGAAAAAATCCCCGTCGATGGCATAGTAATCGAAGGTTCCTCCTCGGCAGATGAAAGTTTCATCACCGGAGAATCCATGCCCGTAGTAAAAAGCGTCGGCTCACCCGTAATCGGTGGTTCCATCAATCATGGAGGAATGATAATAATCAAAGCCACGCATGTAGGTCAAGATAGTACCTTAGCACAGATTGTTTTGCTGGTTGAAGAAGCGCAGACAAGTAAAGCTCCCATTCAACAACTCACCGATAAGATTGCAGGAGTTTTTGTACCTGGAGTCGTGTTATTGTCGTCGGTGACTTTTTTCTGTTGGTTTTACATCGGAATTAGTCAGGAGACTCCCGTTTTGAGGACAGAGTTCATTATAAGACAAGCATTGGAATATGCAATCACTGTTTTGTCTATTGCGTGCCCTTGTGCTTTAGGACTTGCCACACCGACAGCTCTATTAGTAGCGACAGGAGTTGGGGCAACTAATGGAATTCTAATCAAAGGAGGTGAGCCTCTCGAAAGCGCACATAGAGCCAAAACAGTAGTTTTTGACAAAACAGGAACAATAACTCATGGAGCACCAAAAGTAGCCAAAATAACAGGTTTCTTCAAACTTAACAATTTATCAGTCGACAAATTCTGCTGCCTAATCGGTGCAGCTGAATCAAATTCTGAACATCCAATTGGGGCAGCCATAACGAATTTTTCCAAAGAAATCTTGAACAATCCACAATGGCCTCAATCTTCAAATTTTAGAACTTCAACTGGAAATGGAATTCAATGCATTGTTTCGAGTGATGAAAATATCGTTGATTTACAAGCTAAGCCCTTAGATAATGAAGAAATAGGTAGCTCAATGGTGTTCTCAAATCACGCTTTGTTCACGCAATATTTCCCTGATGGGGATGCTGTCAAAGTTCCTTCATTAAGCAAATTTAGTATTACCATCGGAAATGAAAGATGGATGGAGTCTAATGGAATCAAAATCACCGAATCAGTAAAAATGGTCCTTAAAAACGAAAGAAAAACAGGTGCTATTGTTATTGTTGTTGCTATTGAATCTGTTGTTTGCGGAGTTATAACCATTTCTGATAAAATCAAGGATGAAGCTGCCATCGTAGTAAGCACACTTCAAAATATGGGAATCAGGGTAGTTTTGTTGACCGGAGATAACAGACAGACGGCAGAAAGAACTGCTTCGGCAGTTGGCATCAGAGAAATATTTGCTGAAGTTTTGCCAAATGAAAAGAAAAACAAGATACTTGAGCTTAAAAAAAGCTATGGCTCAGTGATTATGGTTGGAGATGGAGTTAACGATTCACCAGCATTGGCGGCTGCTGATGTCGGGGTAGCTATAGCTTCCGGAAGTGACGTGGCAATTGAAAGTGCAGGCATTATTCTAGTAAAAGTAAGTTTAATTTGATTAGTAACTATTTCTAAATGTTTGTCTTTAGAACAACTTAGTCGACCTTGTTGGAGCAATCAGGTTATCCAAAAAGACAACTAGACGTATTTATATGAATATTTTATTTGCAACTATATATAACTTTGTGGGTATTCCAATTGCTGCTGGCCTGTTACGACCAATCGGCATTTCAATTCAACCATGGATGGCAGCAGCCGCAATGGCTTTATCTTCTGTCTCAGTTGTCACTTCCTCCCTCTTCTTAAAAAGATTCATAAAACCAACATTCGAAAGTCTCGAACTCGAACAAAGAAGCAAATCACGAAGAAAGATATACATCGCCGACTCTGATTCAGTCAAATCTAAATATTACGGTAAAGAAAATATCAAAATGACGGGTATGAGTGCAATGGATACGGAACATTCGGTCAAGGCTGAACTTCTAAGTCAGGAAGTTTAATTTTTAATACTCTTTTTGTTATGCTGGCGCTATTATTAATAAATTAAAATTGTAATAACTTAAGTTTAAAAGGTTTTTTGCGTGACTAGGAGCAGGTCGTATTTAAATTAGGTTGATTCAAAACAAATAAGTCCTAATAAAATAATATTCAGATCAACGTAACCAAGTAAATATAAAGAGATGCATTAGAATGTAAATTTAGTATCTTACAAATCAAAAACACAATAACTTTTTATAACATTTATTGAACCACATATCAAAAAGCCAAAAAGGTCAAAATCAGGTTCCAAAAGCCTCAGCTCCATACAATAATTCTCAATATTACTTATGACAATACTCGCTTAAAAAAAGATTTTAAAAATCTTACACTAAATTTGATAATAAATTTTAACAAAGAAAGTATTTTAACATCATTAGTAAAGATGGGACTTATAATGAAGAATCGGCAGGTGAAGAATTACCGGATAAAGAACGGCCTGTGGAAGAATCGTCTGATGAGGAAGCGTATAATGAAGAGTGGTTTACGGACGCAGGAGCTGATGGCAAGATGTATGCTTATACGGACTCATCATCTGATACTAAAGAAAATATCTCCAAATCCAAACAAATTTAAGAAAGTTCTTTTCTAGCACAATATTGTTGATGTCTTTGAAGATGAGCCCAAGTACCATCTACTCTTTGATTAATAACACCAGTTTTTATTATTGATGCCAACATATTAAATTAACTTGATTTTACTTATATCATTGTTTTCATTATCTAAATAAATTATTTCATTTCATGATATCAATAGATCAAATTGTAAAAACTGAAGTTTTATTATTAGAATAAAACAAAATCGTTTAACATGATTAATAAGTTAAAAAGCAATGATAAAAACTTAATTTTTAGTAAGCAAATGTTAAAAACGACCAGTTGTGTATTTCGATGGTAATTCAACTCTATGACTTCCTTTAGCTCTTGAATGAAACATAAATCCCGAATTTGGAATGGTTTCCCAATTGAGAGTAAGAGTAACATTTGGATGAGATAGTAAATGACGTCCTTCATCGATAAAATAATACTTGGGGTTGAGGGCTTTTTCATTGATAACTACACGATCGTTTCTGAGGACTACTTGATCCCAAAGGACAACTTGATTGACGGCATTCTTTTTGGTCTTATAATTGGCTACTAGATATACAAACAACTCTTTGACATTCCAGTTAAAAAGAGGTGTTAGGTCGGCTTCGATATTTAAATTCATATGGGCATAATCTGACATGGCTCCACCATTAGCGTCATAAGGTACACTTTTGACGCGGACATTGTCGGCTGAAATTACTGCCGTTGCGGTGTGGACTTGGAGATAACTTGATAAGAAGGCGGCAAAGGTAGCTACTGCCAATACCGATGTAGTAAAGGCAAAAATATTATTTATTCTAGCCCAGATATTGTACATTATTCTGGAATTTAATAATAAAAGGATTAAAACAGCGAATATAAAAATATCGAATCTGAATTAAAACAGATCATCAAAAAACAATGTAATTCATAGCATTTTTTACACTCAAAAAAATATTCAATAATAAAATATGTGTATTTTTGCACACATTCAATCCAGTTTATAAATAGTACCATAATCATGTGTTGTTTTCTTTTTAGCTTCGATGTCATCCCACCATTTTTGAAGAAAACCTTTGTTGTAGAACATCATGAACCAAGGAGAAAATGCTTGGCCATCTTTAATCATTTTATCCAAACTTCCTTTGGAAACAAATTTAATTTCAGAAATTTCTTCCTTGTTAATTTTGTCAAAGTTGAGATCATCGTAATTTTTCAAAATTAATGAATAATCCAGTTCTTTTTCCCCCCAAATTTCATCCATTATGGCTTCGTAGGAGTATTTTCCGACGAGATTGAACTTCTCAATAGGAATATCATTAATTCCTAATTCTTGGCCCATTCGGCGTGAAGCAGCAGACTTAATCCCTTCAAACTTTTCATCTTTCAACTCCTTTTCATTATAAAGAGGATGAGAACAACAGGTATTAGACCATACACTAGGAAAAGTAACCTTTTCAGCAGATCTTTTTTGCAACAACAACTCAGCCTTTGAATTAAACAAAAAGACACTGAATGCTCTATGCAAAGTTACTAAATGTATTGTATTATATTGATAACTTGTAAAATAAACTTACATGGTCTCATATGAGCTTCGACTTTTCCAATCGGCCCAACAACTTTGTCTTCAGCCGAAACCTGAATACAGATATCTTTAGTAGCCGGAATTTTAATAGCATGTGGATTCAATTTAAACATATTAGATACTTTTTGAAGAAATAGCCATCTTAAATATATGTAATATATGATAATTTTGGCCGCGTAATTAAGAATTCACTTACGTTGACGTGGTCTTCATTTGTTGGTGTGTTGTGGAATAGAAATTATGCGTAGTGTTTGTGTACACGTTATTCCACCCTCGCTGTGGTCTGGCCTCTTCTTGAGATTCGTCTCGGCCTAGAGTTTGTTAGGGAAATGATATAATCTATGATCATTTCCACCAATTGACATGATAGGCCGTTTTAAACAATTTTGTATTTCTATTGATTTGAGGAAAGGAAATTGACATTTATGCCAATAAGCTATTCCTTATCACCATATAAAATCTATTTTTTATCAATTTTTAAACACATACACCACCATTTCTTATTAATTTGTTATCTTTTAATGAAAAAAGATAAATTACATGATAGAAAAACGTGCAAGTCTTGCTGTCAATTACATATAGTATACATATATTTGTCGAAGTACATACACACATTAACTTATCCAATTCATCAACGGCATTTTCTAGCTTTTGTTTAATTAGATATATCGATGATACACAAACAAGTGCTACTTTTGATTATAGTGTTGAGTGTTCTTTAAAGTATGGATTAAGACTAATTTGTGTCAGTTAGATCAAAATTTATATGCTTATATCTTTTTTACTCCAAATATCTACTACCCTTTGTTGTTTACTATTGAACCCAATAAACAAACCACAAAGTACTGAATTATCTTACAAAACATTTTTTCCAAAGTACTCTTTCATTGGTGTTTCATTTTTTGTAGTCATCTTTCAGACGCACACATTCAATTATTATGTACAATAAATAAATTCATCTATGGTTAGACAAAACGAAAAATAGACATAACAATCAATGGTATATATTTTTCGTTTTTTACATATTAAATAGTGTATGTGTATTTAATTGTTACCTTGTTGCTACCTGTTTCTACTAACTTAAAAATAGAAAAGATATTTTCTAATATTTAAACGGAACTTCACAAAATAACACACAGCTCTACGTTCAAAATCGCACCTAAAGTATACATTATAAAACTTACAAATGGTGTGGGTTTATTCATAATATCTATTTCGCAGTAGTAATCATAAGACTTTTCATACATACAAAAAACGATCCTACCAAGCTTCTATTTCCTATTTTTTTGTCATTTATTTATAAGTTGATCACCTAAAAGTGAAGGTTATCTTTTGTGTGTAATAAATAATTTATATGTTGTAACAAGCTATCTATTTGTATAAATTTTCAATTATTTTGTTTAGTGCATACTTTTCCTAATTTTACGACATTTTGCTTTTAGAATTTGCCTAATTCTATGGCATAAAGCAAGGCAAATTGACAATTTTACGGGGAATAGACATTGGAACTTATTCCGGTCATTAATAAACAACACCTTTTTCGTATGTTTATTAATATTCAAATTAATGAATTTTTTTAAATTTAGATCAACTAGACGTTCATTACCGAGCAAGATGCGATTTACACGTCTACTCAAATTTGCCTTTAACCCAAATGTGGTCCCTAAGATATCTGAATATTCCGGATTTATTCCACAATCCTTGACAATGCAGCAGATACTTGATTTTGGAATGAAAGGAAATGCAGCAGATTCTTTTTATTTCTTGAGAAAGGAGTTACTTGTTAGGTTGGCTAATATCATGGAAGAAGTGACTTATCTTCCAGAAAGATTAATGAAAATGAGATCAGCTATTATTGTTTGTCAATGGTATGAACAAACTTTTACAGAACTGCTTGAGTTTGAAAAATCTACTGGGGATACGAAGACTTTGATGTGGTGAGCAAATAATGCAATTAATTAATTTTACTTTTTTAGCTTTAACGACAACTTAAATCAAATACTAAAAAGGCACTCAACTGTTGTTCAAACAATGGCAGAAGCTTTGATGGAGATGCAGGAAAATGATGGCGTTAACCCAGCTAAATTTTGGGGCGTTCAATATTTTTTGGATCGTTTTTATTTAAACAGAATATCTATTCGTATGCTTCAGTATCAACATTTATCTGTATTCGGAGATCTTAAGGCAGATTCACCGTAAGTTTAAGGGAATTTATACAAATGTCTTAATTTACAACTCTTTTTCTCAAACAAAACTTACTTTAATTACGACTTATTGCATTCTATTCTTTTATTTCATTTTAGAACAATGGTGGGATGTATACACCCAAACTGCGACATTTTAACGGTAATCGAAGATGCCTACCACAACGCTAAACACCTCTGTGACTTATATTACCTCATTTCCCCTGAAATCAAAATCAAGTGCATTAACACTGTTTCGGCAAATGACAAAATAATTATTACTGCAGTGCCGACTCATTTATATCACATTGTCTTTGAAATCTTCAAAAACTCCATGAGAGCCGTAATCGAGCATAACAAAGGTGCGGATGAATTACCGCCACTGGATGTTTTGATTGTATTGTCGGAACGAGACTTGACAGTAAGAATAGCTGATCGTGGAGGTGGTGTCGAAAGAGATAGACTCCACAAATTATTTGATTATATGTATTCGACTGCACCTCCACCTTGTCGGGATGGAAGTGAAACTCCAATTGCAGGGTATGGTTATGGGTTGTCATTGTCAAAATTGTATGCCAAATACTTCCAAGGAGACTTAACATTATCCTCAATTGATGGCTTCGGCACTGAAGCCACAGTTGTATTAAAAACAAATCCCGAAGAAGCATGTGAAGTACTACCAAACTACGGCTCATCATCTCGTCGTCTACTAAAATTAGGAATTAAAGGAAGTGACTGGAGTTCTGGCTTTAATTATTCTTCTTTCTAAAAGCTCAAAATCTATCATAAGCAGTCACACCACCACTATCTTCAATTTGCTAAGCTCAAAAGTACTTTATCAAGAAAGAAATTTAATTTGATTTGAATGACCAAAATCCACACCACTTTAACATCGACAACGAAAAAAGTTAATTATTTTTTGCTTAAATCAAATGAATCTTATATAAAATAAAAATTATGTCTTTGTAAACTGTTTACTAATTATATAAAGCGAGAATACAAATACCACTTTGTGGTTTAATTAAGAGACATTTTTAGATATTTTAGATTAGAATAAACTATGAGCGGCTGGTACTGAGTAGACCTATGACGGTTTCGACTTTTAGGATCATTTGGTGGATCTCGTCAGACGAAGGAAGATTTTTTGTGTTTCCATTTAGTTCCAGCTAAAAATATGGTAAAATAAAACAAATACAATTGAGTAAGTTACATCTTTGAAGAGAGTTTGGATTAGGCCCCCATGGATAATATGTGAAGCCCAATCTAGCGCATAGACGTTTCCTTCATTACCACAACTACTTTGATCAGAACAATTTTGTAGGAGATCTAGCAAATCTTTGTTAAGCTCCAACGACTCTACTACTAATTCATCCATTTTAGCTTCCGCTCCCATTTGCAGGCTGAGCACGTGGTTCCCCTTGTGAGATGCCATCACTAGATCTTCGGTCCCATGTGCGTCTTCGACAGGCGGTCTTCCCATTTCTTTTTGACCCTCTCCATTATTAACTCTCGGAGCTTTCATATTCGTCTTATAGTTTGAAGCCAGTGAGAATGAGGAGTCACTGGAACTATGACGAGAACCCACAGACCTAATAGATTCATCCATCGTAAAATTTTTTTAAATAAAATGGTAATCAAAAAGTACTCAACCCTCTTTCAATTCCAATTCAACCGTAACTTAATAACAGAATTTCTTTCCAAGATATACAGACAACATTAGCATCAAATGCAACCTAACTTGCATTCATAAATTAAATAAAAAGTTGTTTGGTAAGTTAGTTTGAAACAAATAATACATGGCTTGTCAAAACGATCAAATATTCATTTTTTATATAAAGTTGGCATGTATATTTAAATTAAATAAATAGTTGATATGCGATGATGATAACAATTTATTACCATCTCCAAAAAGGGAAATCAAACTTGTTTTGAAACGCATTCAGACACATTCCATTGCTCCCATAAACCATCTAATGCATTTAAACATTTCCTCAACAGTTATTAACCATATTTAAAGGAAATAAGTATAATTTTATCTGATTTGAGTGAAATAAAGTTATAAAATCGTTCATAATATGAATTAATCACTGTAGATAACAAATCTAATACATTCTAAGTGCATGGCTTTTACACTAAAACGACAGTGTTCAAGGAATTATCTCATTTCTTATGACCGATTATACCAGAATTTGATATAAATAAGTGGCCTGACGAAATATCAAAAGATTATGCCATAAAAGTAGGCTTATTCACTAATGAGAATCTTCCAACTTAGAACCCCGATAAACAACTATGGATCCTTTAAATAGTTTTAGCCATTAACAAAATTACTATTCTTATATTTAATAAACGAATTGAGCATATAAAAAACATTATAAATCCATTTAATTACAATAATGGGCAACAATTCCACCTCTCAAAGTAAGTGTTTGAGATTTTTGTAATTTAAATCAAGTGCCTTTTAGTCAGATGTTGCTATAGAATCATCTTTGTTGATATCAAACCATATATTTAAATAGATTCAGTTTGCATTTTTCATTCCATTCCATTCATTTATTAATTTTTGATTTTTAAACAACTTTAGAATAAGTTTTCATTTCATTTATTCTATGATAACCGTAACCTTGTGTAATATTAATATTTATTATCAAAGACAACAATTAAAAAAATGCCTCCAACTCTCTATAATTTTACCTATCTATTTGACAATTCTGTACATTACCAAATAATATACTGATCCATCCACGTATTATTACATAATACCTTTAATGCAACATATATTCTAAACAGTTTGTAAAGAAATCAAAATTATTACAGAGAAACAGTCGACTCCTTTATTGGTAATTCTTCTTTTTGGTGATGGTTATCATCTCATGCCTAAACCATTTAAAAAAACAACCCATTGCTACTCCAAAAATGAAACGAAGAGAGAGATTTAAATCAAATGATGTCGGCGGCTATTTTTTTCTCAATATTTAGAAACAAATAAAATATTGGTGAAGATCAATTTCTTGTTTTGTTAATGAAACTTCTTCATTACAAGACATTAGAATAATTAGTGTGGAGTAGTTTATTTTTAAGGGATGGTTTTAAACAAATCATCAAAGGTACTTATATTTTTATCCATTTTAACTTATTTATTTATTTCCTGTTCATTTGATTTGAAAGTTATTTCATGCCAATTAATTTAATCTTTTTCAATTATAGCGTCACACAATTTCTTGATCATTCCAAATATATAAAGTACGTACCTCCTTTTCAATGATTGTCTTTCGAGATTGATACCTGTTTTACTGTGAGAAGCTTCCACCACTAAATGAACCCTTTTTATGCCTAAAAAAGAAGTAGACTATGATGGATGCTTTAATATACACCATTACTCTATCTAATGCAAAATATTAATTGCAATCTGAAACCATCAACAATATGCATCCTTTTTTTGATTATCAACTGATAAATTACCTTTATATACCATCTTTATGATATGCTATTCTTTTAGTAAGAAGAATTCTTTTTCTCAACATTTGCTAGCCCCTTTTACAAAAATTAGATTTCATTTGATTAAATTTGTATTATTTATTAATATGTATGTAGTTGCGTCAATTGTTTCATCAAATATTTGATTGTAGTCAAGCTTATGCTCTTAGTCAAAAGTGTTCAATTAAAACGATGCACGTATATTTTAATACTTTATGTGATAGCTAGATGACTACGTAGTATGAGATAAATCTTGCTAATTGTGGGAAAAGTTTAATAATACTTCTGGGCAGTTAAAAAGATATTCATTTTAATCTTCTACCTTTTGCCACGCAAAGTTAGTTTAAGGTGGTGGTGATGCTCCTTGTTGTTTATATCGGACACCATTAATATTCCATCTCCTCCTTATATTTTAATTATCTTGATGAAGAGCAAGATTAGCTTGAGCTTCAATTTGACAAAATGTATTCTCTATCAAAATGGTTAAAATAATATGGTTGTGGTATGCCATTGTACTAGCTTTAACGACCCCACTTTCACATAATCTTTTTTAATATTCTTTAAATACTGTGGTTATCGTTTTTTATTTCTTTTAAATAATTAATACTAAAAGACGATTTTGTTTATTCATTTCTAGCACACGTATATTTTCTACAAATATTTAATTATATTATGAAAATAGAACAAATGGACCAAATGTTTAATAGAAATCTCTTTGCTCCTTCAGTGTATCCTGAAGACGGTGGTACAATCTCACAAACTAAGTATTATGAATATCGTGGCCACAAAATAGCTGGCTTTGAAATAGACAATCAGGAGTATATTTGTATTCCTCAAGCTTTTGGAATCTTTCTGAAAGCTTTGGTTGGAGGAATCCATTCTATATATTCCAAATGTACAATTAAGTTTAGCTTTTAAATTATGACTTAGAAAGTGTTACAGTTTTAAATGCTTGTTTTTATTACTTTAAGTGCCATTTAATCGTCTCATTCTTTCAGGACTTCAAATTAAGTTAATAATTTGCAACGTTGAACAAGTGAGAGAATTAAGAAGCTTAGGAGCCATTCAACCAGGCGTAAACCGTTGTAAATTGATCAAAGTAGAAGACTTTCACATTCTATACGAAGACTGTACTTGCATGGATGCTCGTCCAGGCAGACCACCCAAACGCATGATTTCAATGGATGACTGGAATGAAAATCGCATTCATACAGAACAACCATCCGACTTCTGCAAACCTGAACCTCTAAAAACGCACGAATCATCAAAAACCAATCTACTAACAAACATCTTAACATTTTCTCAAACCCAGCAACTTCTTCTCCAACAAATGCTGACAGCCTCTATGCCCCACAACAGAACCAACATTCAACTACTAAATAACGTCAAGCTTGACAATGAAGTTACCAATCATTTTAAGACAACAAATTGGTTAAGTCATACTGTAAATAGCAACGAAATTCTTAATTCTTGCAAAGAAAATTCGGCAGAAGATAAGAAAGATAATGAAGATAAAGTTTTCATGTAAGTTTGTTTAACGATGTTTGTAAGCTAAATGTTTAATTCATTTAGTCCGCCACTAATTGTCGATAGGACCGAAAGAAGCAAGTCATGTTCTGTCGTTGAGTGTAAATCTTTTAAAAAACACAAGAAGTTTGATAACTTTAATGGAGATAATACGTTTTATATGTCTAAAAGTGCTTCATCAAATACCTCGACTGACAGAGATTCTTCGAATACTTCAACAGACAGAGACTCCTCTGGTTCATCAAGTAGTAGAAACGAATCTGAAAAGTCTTTCAATTTGCTTCTATCCAAATTAGACACTCTCTGTAATAACTTCAACTCCACATTCAAAAAGAACTTCGAAAAGCTCGAGATCCTAACAGAAACCATCTCTCACCAAAACGAATGCAAAGCCCGTGAAGATTTTTGGAAAGAAAAATTCCAGGTAGAAAAGAAGAAGTCACTAACAACCTTGAGAAGGAAAATCACCAAACCCAAACGAATTAGGACGACTGTCTAATATGATTAACTCCATTATCGTAACAACCAAAAATACACACAACCAACCACACATCATCCCTATCTTTTTTAGTAACATGCTACACCCTAAGTCCATCAAAATATACCAAAACACCACCAACTACACACATACCATCAACATCTTTTTAATTATCTCTCTCCAATCACAGTTGATATTTATTTTTCAAAAAGGAGGAAGTCCATACACATTTTTACATACTTTATGCTGTCATAGTATACTATCTCTATTTATAATTGTTTGCTAAATTATATATCCCTACTAGACCAGACAAATTGGAAATATCTAAAAATGTCAATGGTTGTTGTTATGAATAATATTATATTTTTTGTTGTAAGTCATTTTGAACAAAACAGTGTATCATTGTTGATTTAAATAAGCACTATGTTTCGTAAACAAATGGAAATTATATATAAATATTCTTAATACAGTTTTTATGAATAGTTTCTGGCAACGGCGCAAATATGATTGAATGCAAGTGACTGGAGATGGCTTTTTCTTCTATCATCTGTTTCTTTCTTGTATTTCTGAAATTACAAATTAATGCCATTTTTATTTGGTCGAATACTTACTTTCTTGAGAGAATCTCCTAAATTCTCCCACATATTGGCAACAATCTTTGAGATATCACCGAATGTAGCTTGTGGATTAGTAATCCTTACATTTTCTTGCACATCACGAAAGAACAAAGCGTAGGCAGAGACAGTCTTTGTATTTTTTTGTATTTTTCTTTTCTCAAGAGTCATTGTGTCTTTTTGAATTGACATTTTACCTATTTTTTTGATAGAATTTTCTTTTTGGCTACATCTGTTATAATTAGTACTAGGAAAAGTCGTTTCTTCAATATTAATAGTCGGTTGAATGTATGATAAGTCACAATCTTCAGGTAATTGATAAATATTAAATTCAGACTTATCAAACCAAACCTAAAAATGTCACATAAATAATACATAAAATACAAGTATCCAACTTACCTTATCCAAATAAACTTTCATCAAAACAGCCATCTTCAACCTACGCAGCTTAACAAAATAAAGACAAACTTCCCTAATTACAAAGTGAAGCCCTCTAATTCACCTAATACCAAAACATCTGCCCCTTTTCCTAATAATAATCATTCTAATTAACAAGAACTTATTACCTAATCTGGTAGCTTATTTAGGAACATATTGGTTATGACATAGTCAGTAAAGGTACTGACAACATTATATTTAATTATATGCTTCTTTTATTTATGGTCATATGCCGGTTTTTGGTACTCCTGTAATTAAAGCTAATTTTAGTTTAAATGTGACTGGGTTGACCTTTTTTTAGTAGTTCAGATGGTGCGAGGAAACACTTTTCCAACCCAAGACACAACCAGTCTTCACACGATAATGTGTTGAATAAAGAATATTGGTTAGCCCAAAATTTTAATACAAATGAATTTAATAATTTTTTGTTGATTTTTTGGAGATTTAGGATGGTTGTGGGGTATTTTTTTGAATATTATTCGTTGTAAAAATATTTTAAACTGATTCCTATCGTTTTTGCGCTTTTTGCTTCAATTTTACCGATTTTCCCAATAAATTAACTAATTGAAATATATTTTAGTTTCTAAGTAAATCATGGGTCGCGTCCGTACCAAGACTATCAAAAGAGCCTCCAGAGTTCTCATTGAGAAATACTACACTAAGTTGACATATGACTTCGACACCAACAAGAGAGTCTGTGAAGAAGTTGCCGTCATTCCTTCCAAGAAACTCCGCAACCAAATCGCTGGTTTCGTCACCCATTTGATGAGAAGAATCGAAAGAGGACCAGTCAGAGGAATCTCTATCAAGCTCCAAGAAGAAGAAAGAGAACGTAGAGATAACTACATGCCTGAAATTTCTGAAGTCGACTCACAAAAACTTACTTCTATCGAAGTTGATGCTGATACCAAGGCCATGATTGAAGCTCTTGTAAGTTTTACCTTTTTCCTCACTTCTATTATTCGGTGCTTATTTTCAGGGGTTCAACATTCCACAAATGATTGTCAAACACGAAGGTGGACGCAGATAAATTTGTTTAATTTGTTATCACTCATTTCTTCAAATAAATTGTTGATTTATAAAAGTTTTGTTCAATTTTGTCTATATGTTTTGTGTCCATTTCTTATTTAATTAATGCTTTATTCTTTCAAAGCTATTTAATTGGAGAGTAGTATAATTGTTTTAAACCATACCAATCAAATGATATTTGATGGTGTGACGTGTGTCTCTCCTTTTATTCTCTTTTACTCATCCAAGAATGCTGTTAGCTAGTAGTGTTCTCAAGTCATTTTTGCACAGTAATAGTTCAGATGAATGCTCTGATGCAAAGAATCTAGGAAAGCATCCACATATTACTGTTCCAAGTCAGAGTTTCGAATTTAAAAATGATGAGAATATTTGCAGTCACATCAACTTGTATAGTAATGATGATGCAGGCAGTGATGAAGAATGCAACTTTGATGATCATTTGTCAGTTTACCACGAAGAACCTATCCAGACTAATATATACTTTGATGATGATGTTTGGAATTGCCAGGAAGAGGTACCATCCATGAGATCTAGTACTGTTTCTTCTAAAAGTAAGTGTCACCGTTTTTATAAATGATGCAATTTTATAGGAAGCCACATCTTCAAATGGAACCCAAAATCCCTAGCCAGCAAACCATCCTCTGCTCAATCAACAATTTCACTCCGCTCTACCCTTTCCTCAACTTGCACCACCAAACGTGCCAAAAGACGCCGAAGATCTGTCAAAATCCCCAATTTGGATAATCTTCCAACCTCCGACAAAGATACCCTCGTCTCCCTGTACGACAAAGAAATAAAGCTAAGAGTATCACTCTTAGATGATTCCTTTGTCATCAAAGACCAATACATCGACGACACTTACTATGACGAAGGATGCTTCTACCATCTAGAATTCCATATATTCTAATAATTTAACGTACATTTATAAATATTTATAGAAAAGACTTTATATGAAAGAGCTAGATTATACAATAAATTGTTATTATTTACATGCCTTGCCTGCGTATGCCTTTTCTTAGATAATCTAAATCTTTCTCGAAATTGTTTTTGGATATTTTTTCAAGACGATGGATTTGAGTTGTTCCATTCGAAAGACCAAACCCGAGGAAGGGGTAGTCGTTAATGCCGAGGAATGACAGAGTTGATGTTATTGTTGCTAGAGTGCCGAAGCTTTTGCGGAGGTCAGATATTAGCAAAGGAGATTTACCTACTTGGATGTTCCATGCTAGTAATTTGACGTTGTTGTGGATTGAGTATAAAGTTGTCGGTTCAACTGGTGACCATTCTAAGAAAGTTACTGGATGTCTGGAACTAGTTGGAGGCACCAACAAAACCTTCTTATTCCCGTCCAAAGTATCACAAATAGCTATAAAACCTGCAGCCGTTCCAATCGCAAAAATATAGTTGTTAAAAGGCGAAACTTTTATAGAGATAATTTCTGTGTCCTTAATTTCTTTGAATGTCAACAGACGAGGACCAGATGCTGTTAATTTTTTGAATTTTGACAAATTTAGGACGCACCCCTTGTCTGTTCCTATGAGGAAGTTGAAGGAGTTTTTGGAGGTGATGGTTGCCATTTGATTTGCAATTACACGAGTTGAGGAGAGGATTGTTTGGGGGATAGCTTTGAATGGTTTCAGAGTTTCTGCTCTTGTTAGGAAGAGATTACTGTTTGGGTATAGTCCCATATTGAATTCAATGTTTTGAATGTTTCTTATATTTTCTAGAACCGTCCAGACACTTAATATTCCTAGTTCATCTAATGTAACAACCTGCAACACCGTATTATCTTCCTTTGACCCCATGCAATGAACACCAACAATCGGGCACGGCTCACTACCTTTACCATCCAAAAATTCGAATGACGTATCGTAAGAAGGACTCCTAATGGGGAAAGTCTTTTTCTCATTATTAAATTTAAATACAAGTTCCTCACACCCACTTTCACTTTTCTTTAAATCATACAACACAACAACTCCATTCGTCAAGCCACAAGCCAAATAATTATCCTTATCAACTGAATATCCTAAAGAATTAACTTGGCCAAATGTTTTAAATATCTTGGAAGGTATCATAAAATCAAAAATATTAAATTCAAGAACAAATGATTGTTTGTTATGCTTGTCGAATTTGCTTTCTTTCATATAGACACAAACAGCAACTTTATCAGATTCATTGAAAGCCATTGCAGTGACTGTGGATTGGACGGCAAACATTTCATGTGAAATCTCATCATAGCCATATGAAAAAGGAAATTCGGACTTGTTTTCAATTCTACTGATAGCTTTCGTTTTTTGTCGAGATTCTAAGCCAGTGATAGCTTCAACTAATTTAGAAGTCAATGAGACTAATTTAATCAACTTGTCATTTGTCATGTGACTTTTTTTGAAACTTTCATACAATTCATTTTCCTTTCTTTCCTCTTCTTCGATATCATTTTCAACCTCACCTCCCTCTCTATCCCACCCTTTGGTGTCGTTGGACGGATGTTGGACCCACACACTCGCCTTGTCAACTTCCTCACTCTGGCATTCAACCGAAACATTATCATCCCCACTTTGCGAACCAACTTGAATCTTCCCCACCTGCCCAAACAAAGCCATATAAAAGTCGTAATCCTTAATCGGCGGTATCGATTCCAAAACATTAGACACAGACTCCAACCCTACTAACTCCTTGAACTGATGAAAACGAGCAGCTGATTTGGTAGACGCGTCTAAATCTATGGTACGCGGAGCATTTTCAAAGTCTATTATTCTGGAGCCGGCGCTTCGTTGTCTTGTAGGCTTCATTTTGCGAGAGGATGCCGTTGGGGGAGGTTTGTAGGAGGAGGTGTCGATTGAGGATCTGTTGTTGAGACGGGAGAGGATGATGGAGGTTTGAGTTGTTTGGAGGTCGTTCAGGATGCTTTCTTCTTCTGATTCGAAATCGTCTGCGTAGGGATCACCCAATCTTTCTCCGGCAACTTCCGAGGTTTTAAGAAAATCAGCTTCTTTTTCAACTCTTTCCATTTCTTTTCGTTCCCTTTCATCTCTTTCCATTTCTTTTTTAGCCTTTTCAGCTTCCTTCTTTGCTTTCTCTGCCTCATTTTTAGCTCGTTCAGCCCGTTCAGCTTCTTTTCTACTCTTTTCAGCCTCCTTAACTTCCCTTTTGATTCGGTCGTCCTCTCTCCTCGCTTCTTCAACGTCCAGTTGAGCTTGTCTTTCAGCTAATTCAAATTCATCGAGTTCTTCATCAACTTCATCATCCTCGAAATCATCTTCATACGCAATAACATTCTTAACTTCTTTTGCTTCCTTTTTTTTGGAAGAACTTCTTTTGGAGGATTTTCTAAAAGATGAATTTAAATTTTATTAAACAGCAATACTTACTTTTCGTCTTTATTCTTAGATTTAGATCTCTTTTTAGTATCAGCCATATCAAATAATAAACAAAAAGCCAATCAAACAAAACCATCGCAGCCAGAAAAAATGGTTGCCATTAGCAACGGTGTAAGTCTATATTCAAAATGCATTCATCCCCAATGCCATTAAACAATTTACCAAATGAACCAATATCTTGAGAAAATCGAAAAACTGATTCTGTTACATTTCAAAAACCAGCTCCTCTAACACCATTCCTCATCATAAACTGTCACTAAGTCGCCAAAATAATTACATATCAATAAATGATCACCATGATAATGGATAATTATAAAAAATGGTGTGGGAACTAAATGAAATGACAAAGGATGAGGCAGCTAAAGGACATACTATGTAGGAATGTTAATGAGGCAGATGAGATAAGGTGTATTGTATAGATAATTTACAGTGTGCCTTGAATGAAATAAATATGATTTAGTTGATTCATTATTTTCGTAGAACTGTTTCATTCTTAATTCTTTAGTATTTGTATTCATTCTAACATTTGGATTAGAATTAATATGGAAACTTTATACAATGCCAACAATTTAACTTTGTCAACATTTGTTTGCCAAGTTTGTGAAGAACCAGCTAGAGGATTCCATTTTGGAGCATTCACTTGCGAAGGGTGTAAGGTAAGCTTTCCTTTCTTGAATTCTCAATACTTATGACAATTAAAATTGAAAGACTAGTTAAAGATTGTCATAATTGCTGACTAGATCAAAGTGCTGTTATTTAATAGACAATAGAGTTTGCTGTTGACTACTTGTCAAGTAACGAGGATATATTTGTTAAGTGTCCTACTAAATAGTAACTCTTGTATCAATTACTGCTTTTTATAAAAATGATTAGAGAACGGGTTTTGACTTTTGATATTTTTAGTCTTTTTTTGGGAGAACATGCAAAGTTGATGAGAATGACGTGAGAGACAAAAGCAGCACAAAAAATGAACCTACCAAGAAATCTAATTATAAATTGAAATGCAAAAATAATAAAAAATGCAGTGTCAGAGTAAGATTTTTAATTTTCCACCAGCTTTAAAATGCATTCTAATTGTAACTTATAAATACTTTCTAATTCAGGGCAAAAACAGAACCTCCTGCAAAGCCTGCAGATACACAGCTTGCCTCGATGCAGGAATGTCTCCTCAAAGTGAGTTTCTCGCCTCAGTTCCCTAAAACAAAGTCAAATTCAATTGTTGTCATAAATAGTATTACAAAAGTAAATAACTAAATATTCACAGTTACTCAAAAGAACCATTGTGATAAAGGCTAACGCATATGAATTTGTATAAATTTGCACAATAACATCATTTTTATAGTATCTCCTTAACTTAATTCCAATTCATTACAGACTCTAGATATGGTCGGAGGTCAAGATATTTTAAAATTTCTGCGCTTCTTGACAGCGCCAGTCAATTTGGACAATGTCTTCATAAGAATAGTATGAATAATATGAATGGTGGCAGTTATTACGAAACGTTATTTAATAATGACATTAACAATACATTATCACCAACCTACCCCCATCATTTCTTTTCACCTCCTTTCCTAGTCAATTCTTTAAACAAACTAAATTCTACTGTCGATAGAACCTCAGTAGATCTGAATGAATGTTTAATTAATCCTTCAAATCATTTAATACCAAACAACTCAAATCACACTTCACCTCATTTGCTCCAGTCAAATATCGTGCCCATAACTGTCAAAAATAATTTATCCAAATCTTATACAATATTTTCTATTGCCAACATTCTTTTCCCTATCTTTGAAAAACACAAAATTGTCCCTAAAAATGCTCCTTCATTTCATAATATTGCTAGTTTAGCTTTTTGAAGTTATCAATTTATTTTATTGTGTGTAGTTACTTATTATTTTTGTTTTATATTCGGATAAAAGAATATATTATTTACATTTCGTCACATTTATCATAAACTAAAAACATATAATTGTAAAACATAATGGTTATGCGTTGTCAAAAATGCTAAGTTCTTTATGAAAAGGATATCAAAAACAAAGTCAGGTGCCATGGCAACATACAGATTTATCTAAATTTATATGGATTTGTTATTATTGTCCTTAAATCAAAAATACCTTAATAAGTATTGTTAAGTATATTATTAGTCTTTCCCTTATCCTTTGCAAATTCAACGACATTAATCTCCATTTCAATCAAATTTATGAAATTATGCATATGTATGTGCAAACACATATAATATTTATTACATATTTACCTTATGTTAATTCTATTGAACATTCGGGACCTTTATATTTAGTTAGGTTATTATTGTTGCAACAAGACCCTTCAAGACTTGCTTGATACATGTATTTTTGTTGTTTAACTTTTAACTATTCATAATTTTTGATGGTGCAGGTAACTGGTGAGTTTTGTATATTTAGGACTATATTTAGGATATATGTTCGCATACTTTCATTTGAACCATATAGCTAAACTTATGTGCCGTTGTAATTATTATAATTAGGATGGTGGCAGCCATATGTCTTTCTTGATATGATACATCAATCAAAATGAAATAATAATACCTTATTTCTTTTAAAGATCTCTTTTTTTGTGATAAGCCGGCAATTTAATATTTCACACTTTATCCTTGATAGCTGTTAATAATCGCCTCTAATCACACCCTAAATCTCCAATCCAAAAACAAGAATCTTAACCATTTATCAAAGCAATGTATTATATCTTTTCTTAGTAAATAAAGGACATGTATGATCACATAAATGAACAACATCCACCTCTAACCGCAACTTGTTCTATACATTTTTTAGTCCTGCTGTCAACATGTTCCCACCAACCATTTTAAACTACCTACATATACAGCAATATACCTTATTATCTTAAAGTCGTTGTACCTTTTCTTATCTGTCTATGATAATGAATGTATACTACCTCCAAACACAACAAACAACCTAAAACTTAAAAAGCATTTACAGCTATTATTATTGTAGTGTTTATTTGTGTGTGAGTATATAGGACGACTGACCACTTTAAAAGATACACTTGACTGATTTAATAATCTTGATACCAGGGACCAATGCAAATCGCTCTTATCCTTTATCCATTACCCCTCAATCCATTCAAAATAACCAATCTCCAAACAACTATTTCAAAAAAAAACCAATTTTTTGATTTAATTGGTAATTAGTTGAAACAATCGCATATTTTTGTCCTTTTTTCTTTAAACTGTCAAATTAACTTTTTTTAAATAACTACACAACCCATTACGACATCATTCTGTCAACACATTTTGTGACTCAATTGCTAAATGTATTATAATATTAGATGTGTGTATATTACTTTGCAGTGTAATAAAATTTTGAATCGCAAAAAACCATGCATCACTTGTATTAAGATATTGTATAGATGTACAATTTTGACTAATTTTATTGTATCTAGGTAAGTATTTAAGTAAAAAGAAGAGCACAATCATCCTGGCAAAGATTCTCGTTTTTAATCATTTCATAGCATAACCATGTCCAAATTGTTTGATATAGATATGTATTTATCAAAAATGACTTTTACAAATTATATCTGGTGTCTCGCTACAATAATTATTATTATAACAATATTCCTTTTAATATCATGCTTCAGTGAATATTTTATAGATAACATAAGTGAAGATACTATTTTTCACCATCAACCACACTTTTCATTAAGGTGAAGGAATATAGTTGAATATAGTTGGTGTCTTTTACGAATAAATCCTTATGATTTTTTAGATAAGTATAGATAATATAATGTAAATGTTTCTATATATATTATATTTGCCTCAATTGAATAGATATAATGATAATGGGCCTTCCGTTCATAGTCACAATGGATAACTGTTATCTAGCCTATATATTATTATCTTATTCAAACATGTATACATACACACCTTTGACCATTTTTTGATGTCATTTATCACAAAACAACCTTCTTTTCCTATTATATTCCTATTTAAAATAAATTTATTTTATGAGCATGCGAACATCCCGCACACAAAGCCACCACTCCTGTTAGCCTCATTCAAATGATTTTCGTCAAAAAACCTTGATTCACTTAAAAATATGCTCTATTAATTGGCATCTTAACGATTGTCACCGTTTTTACCATTAAATTATACTCTTAATCATACTCTTAATTTGTTTAATAGTAAATGAAATTTTTGTTTAAAAGAGTACCTTTAATAGTACCAGTTTGCTTGAGATGATGGTTCAAAAATGAATTCTAATATTTTTGGTATAGTTCAGTGAATTCTGGGGATGTTTGTGTACCTTTTTTAAATAGCCTATTAGCAATTAATATATTTTATTATTTCCTCATATCAAAAGAACCTCCAAATAAACTAGATACATTTATGTATTTGATCAAAGCTTTTAACTATCTTTTAACAAAAGATACATTCTATAAATATTTTAAAATTGTTCAGAATCTTTATCAATGTCAAACAATGGTAATCCTTTTTCACTTAATGAACATGCCCATTAATCGTGATAGACTAAGTCAAATTTCGGTGAACATTGTTTTCTTCTTTTGATTGTTTCCTTTAATTTTGATTAAGATGTATGTTCACATATAGATAAAGTTCGTCTTTTTATGCTGACAATCTAAAAATTATATTTTCATTCAATCACAAAAAAGTACTATTTTATTGTTAAGTACCTTTTAAATATCTATTGTTAGGTCATTTATCAATATAAAAAAAGAAATTCGAATTATTTAATCACTTTACATTAACACATAAATACACCTATTTTAGCTTAAGTGGTACCTAAAAATAAAACTTTTATAATATTGATAAAAGACTATTGTTCTAAAAATGTTATTCCCATTACTTTTGATTGTACGCGCATAAATAATTTATACCAATTAATTGAATAAAAAATATCATTAACCGTTAAAAGCTATTTCGTGTAGATATTTTTTGTAGCGATATTTAAAATAATTAATTCTATTTTATTTCATTTTTTAGATCACGATATGGCTTGTTTGGTTAAAAACATAAATAAAGTATTGCTTTTAATTGCAATATCAATGAATGCAGCTAGTTTTGGGTTTGGAGAAGATTCTTTTTGTGGAAAGCTCACTATTCACACTCAGAAATTTTTCCAACCCCAATTTTCGAAGATTATTTTGTCGAGAAATAGTAGTGATTTGAAAGAATGCTTAGATTTGTGCTGTAATTTAGAAAGTAAGTCTCTTTGTTGAACTAATATAAAACATTTAAATAAAGCTTGCAACGCCGTAACATTTTCCGGTGTCCTGCGTCCAAACGACCCCAATCCCAACACCCTAACCCACAATTGTCAACTAATCTCATGTCCACAATCAACCTGTCAATTAACCACCGCCACTGAATCAGCAAATGGAGTTGTTTCCATCTTGCTGTCCAGGGATCCATCTCCAATCGTAAGTTTAATATCCTCATACTGTTAAGGTGTCATTCGCGATTGATAGGTATATGTTTAATTGCTTTCATCTTTCCGACAACACATATATTAGTTGACTCATTAAAGTTGTCAAAAGTTTACGATCTCTGAGAGAATGGCACTGTTGTTTAATGATATATGTGCCGATTTACCATGTTTATTTAGATAGGTAAAATAAGGTAAACATTATCATTGTAAAAACATCTGTCTCTTGCCCTCAACCAAATTATTCATTCACTTCAACAATATTAGCAATGTAATTTTTTACCAAGAAGTGTCAATTGCTCTTTCCATTAAACAAGTACTAGATAACAAGTTTTCGAAGACATTTTTTGACTTTGTTTAATGTTCTCAACAGATTATACCTTCAATTACTAGTCAACATCTGTTTAGTTAAGATAAGGAAAGGACAGGTGTTTGTTTAAGGTTCAAAAAGAACTTACTTGTTGGCCGGTATAAATAATATTATATTTTATAGATTAAAGATGTGCCAGACATTACCACAACTACGACAACTGAAATTCCCGTTATTCCAGTAGAAACATCAACTGAATTGATCACAACAACTCCCCTAACTACTAATATAAGTGACTCATTGCCTTCATTAAATGAATCCCCCACAAACCAATCATCCTCATCAATCTCAATTTCACCTAACATATTTCAAGAAAAATATACACCTGTATGGGCTATTGGTCTTGGGTTTATCATAGCTTTTGTCTGCATAGGAGCTTCATTTGCTTTAGTAGGAACATATATTTGTTATAGAAGATCGTCAAGATTACGACATACTGCTGAAATTACCACCATCAAATCTCCTACTCTTCATGCTTTTAATCCAAATATTTAAAAGATATATTAGACGAGATGTATACTCAAAGGATATTATAATTACATTGCAAAATACGGGTCTATATAAAAGTTCAAGACAAAAAGAAAGTTCTCCCACAGAGGTCACTTGATTGACAGTGTTTCATTCAATTGCTTCCAGGATCTTATTTTTCCTATTTGTCATCACATTCTTTTTTTGTAAAACAAACAAAATTTTTAATTTCTATATATTATTGTAATTCAATTGCTTCAAATGTCTTGTATATGTCTTAATGTTTATAAAATAAAACGTATGCTTATGTAGTTGATAAATAAAATTTATTTTCAGTTGTTCATAGTTAAAGGTGTTTGTATTTTGCCAATAAATTTAAAGTTTGCTTATTTTTAAAATTTAACCAATATATAAGGTATATACGACTTTTATTAGGCTTCGAGGATGGTGTTGTGGCAAATATTGAGGGTGATTGACATAAATGTCAACATCAATTTTAGATATATGCCTTTTTAGAAGGATATTTATTATTTAAATTGGATTCATATTGTTTGGCCAATATGTAATATGGGAGATGATGTTTTAGTGAATAATATTAATCTATTTCAGCGTGCTTTAAGTTTACAAGAAGACAGCGTTTTTTCATAATTCTTATTGTTTTCCTCGTCATAATTAGAAAAAACCCCTTATAACATTCCTCCCCCACATCTCCTAATTTTTTTATCTTCTAATTTTGTATCTCCAAAGCCGGCATTGATAAAGGCTTGACTGGTTTATGATGCAAGACACAACCACCAAAAATACATCCATCCATATATACATACATTTTCACATTATTGCATAGGCCTATAAATTTTTTCTAGTCTTAACGTTGTTTCTCAGCTGTTATCAGTTTTGTGAGTGCACATGCATGCTTTGAGACAATACTTTATTATATGACACTGCACTATACATGAATATTTTTTATTTTTTTTATAAAAAGATATTGTTACAGCTAATTTCAGCGCAAATATGAATTTAGTTGTGTAGTTAGAATTTAATTAAGTGCCTACTTTTTATTACGGCTCCAACAAGTTTTAAAGGATTATCTTGAAATAGTTTCAATAAATTTATACTAAGGCACTATATTTATTTGGTCTTATTGCAAGGCTTGGGAGGTCTTAATGCTTAGACTTTGAATAGGAGTAATAGAAATTGGTCCGGAAGATATTTACTACATATTATGATATATATCTACACATCATATTATTATAAATCCTATATTTATTATCTCTACTAAGACAAGATGAAAAGTTCCTCTTTGATATAAATACATATGTAATTGTGTACATAAATGAATTATTTAAATGTCTTTTTTGTGTGTATAAGCCTAAATAATTGTTGCCCATCAATGGAGCTTGATAGTATGGCACACACGCAAACTTTTTTTCTTCAGAGATCGATACCTCGGAAAGGAATTTTTTCATATTTTTCTCACTTAATAAAATGATAACAAAAAACATATACGTCTCATTACGCAAAACAAATAATACAAATTGTTTTACACTTATAAACTCCCGGCGCTAAGTCATTTTTGTTGGATGTCGAACTTTATTTTTAATTATTTATTTGAAAGAAGAAAAGACAAGACATTGGTCACATTAGATTAAAAGGACAACACTCAAATATATCTTTCTAGAGGCTGTTTTTACATTTGCCACTAAAATTACTTTTTTTGACGACAACATTTATATATATCCATATCCATGTAATCATCCCAAATATGCTGCTACTACATTTAAAATAAATATCTTTGCCTAATTGTCTCATTAACTAACTATCATTTTAGATATTTTCGTTAGTTCACAATATATTTTTTGTTTGCTCCTTACTTCTACACAAATTGTTTCATTTTTATATTTTTGGACAGCAGAAATATTTATTATTTAGTCAACATCGGCTTAAAATGCCTCTTTTGTTGTCCACTTATGAGACATTTGTTGAATTGATAGGTATACGCAATAAACTTTCGACATATATCTAAACGTTCACTATTCATGTATATTGACATTAATAAAAAATTACTTCTAGGTATGGCTGATTACGATTATCTTATTAAGTTTCTGGCTCTCGGAGATTCAGGGGTAGGAAAGACTTCTTTTCTGCACCGTTACACAGACAACACCTTCACAGGCCAATTTATCTCCACCGTTGGCATAGACTTCAAAGAAAAGAAAGTTGTTTACAAGTCTGCCAGAGGTGGTTTTGCTACTCGTGGCCAACGCGTCCTTCTCCAACTATGGGATACTGCAGGTAATTACTAAATTCGTCTGTTAAAACATTAACTAACAAACATACCAGGTCAAGAAAGATTCAGAAGCCTCACCACTGCCTTCTTCCGTGACGCCATGGGTTTCATCTTAATCTTTGACATCACCAATGAACAAAGTTTCCTCAACATCAGAGACTGGCTTTCTCAACTGAAAGTTCATGCTTACTGTGAGGCTCCTGATATTATATTGTGCGGCAATAAGGCAGACCTTGAAAATCGTAGACAAGTTACTACGGCCAGAGCTAAGCAATTGGCTGATCAATTAGGGTATGTATTTTATAAGTTGCCCCTTCATTCATTATTTAGATTGCCATACTTCGAGACATCTTCATCTCTGTCAACAAATGTCGAAAAGTCCGTGGAATGCCTCCTCGACATGGTAATGCAACGTATCCAAATTTCAACAGATGGCGACTTCCTTCCCACCGAATACGGGGGTGGAGGTGGCAAAATCACTGTTGATGAATCCTCAATTGGTTCAGTAAATGATTACTGCGCTAATTGCTAATTTCAAAAAATCCCACGCTTAATTCCAAATCAACATATCTTTTATCAATTTATATATTTCAAACAAAAAAGAACCACGACACCTACATATTATGATGTTACTATGTAGTATGATTATTTTTAAGGCATTTTATTGAAATTTTATCTCTTTTATTGACAAGCTTGCAACAATAAAACTATCTTTGTATTTACATTTTTTATAATGGCGTTATACTTTTAAGAATTAGTTGTCTTTAAGCTTAAAGATTGTCTTTACACTTTTAATAAAAAGTTCTCAGAGGCAACAGACTGTACTTGGACTTGATATTTCCTGAACACCAAGTATTGTATTGTTCCGACCACCAAAAGGAATAATAAAAAGGATATTAGCCATACTTTGTGATATTTCCGTAAAGTGAATTGAAGAAGGTGCAATAGTCTTCTTGAGGTAATCTTGATATCCAGATCCATTTAAATAAGTGACTATAAGGATGGGAGCCAATGATTGTGCTGGCTTGATAATAAAAGAATTGATTGAAAAGACAAACGAAGAAAGATACTTGGATCGTGAATGGTTGTTTGCATCTTCTGCTATGAATTCAGATAACAAAATGTTAAATAAAGGTGCAAATGAATGAACTGTAACTGAATCTATCAACATGAACGTCAATATCATTGTTGGTGAGGTTCGGAAGAAGTAAAGCAAAGAAGACAAAATAGATATCTTGAAAGAAAATATCATACTTCTGGAAGTCCCGAATCGTACTATCAATTTTTCAGATACTATTATTATGATTTGTGGACCAAGGGCGGATAACGTCATAAAGAAAGATCTTTTCCATGATCCATTTGGGAATATTGTTTTTGGTATTAGTAAATCGAGGGCGATTGAAGCGAAATTTAGGTGTGCGACTGACCTACAGGTATGGAGAAATGATGTTAGGGCAATTGCTCTGAAGTTGGATGAGCCGAATATTTGGCGGGTTAAAGTGAACATTTGCTTAAAACCCATTTCAGGTTCTTTTTCTGGGCATAATGAATCTTCGCCTTCTAATTTATATTTTGTCATGCTTGTGTTTCTTGATTTGCCAGTAAAATAGAGGAAGATTGAGGCCAGGATAGCAATTAGGACTGTGATGTATTGGAATATGTGAAATGAAACCAAGTTCTTTGATAATTTTTCGGTTATCCCTATAGATGAAACTGAGAGCAAGATAGCCAGTTGAGAGTATTTCATTGCCTGAACTCTTTTCTTGTGATCTTTTGACGTTTCAGCAAACATGGCACCCCAAGCTACGGACAAACAACTGAAAGAATCAATTATAAACAAAATGAGTATAAAATTTACCTGTAAAAAGCATCATACAAAAACAAGGAACAAATCAAATGCAACCCCTGTGGCATTGAATTATTGGGATCAACACCCCACGGAAACCACAAGCTAACAAAGGAAAGCACCAAAAAAGGTCCAAACAACAAAAACATCCAATTTCTATTCCTCATCCATGGTCTTCCAAAATCCTGAAGATATCCAAACAAAGGATCATTAACCGCATTCCAGAACATATACAAAATCTGTGCCAAATTAAACCAATACTCCGAAATATGGTAAATATTTAAAAAAACTTTAACATAATAAAACATGAAAATAGTCTGCATCAAACTAAGGGCAAATTGCCCGCAAAACAAAGCACCATTTCTTGATAGTTGTAAGTGTAACATTATATAGCAGCGTGATTTAATATAGGGACATCCTCATATAGAAAATTTTAATTGTTTATTTCTGTATTTACGTGGTCCTAGCCTAAAAATCTTGCAGCGATTGTTGTTGGATCGTGATTCCAAGTGACAAGGAGCGGGGCTTTGATTTTGGGATTGTTTGGACTTTTCTTTTTATATTAAATATATTGTTTTTATAACATATGTTTGGTCTAGAGAAATAAACGCGTGATTTTATCAACAGCTCGTATTTTATAAAAATATATAATTTGTTATCTTGCCTTGTTTGGTGTATAAAGTGTTATGGTTGTTTGATTTTAGTTACTTTTTTGATTGCTCTCACTTTGATATGATCATCAAAAGTACATGTATATTCGTTTTTATATTCACTTTCTTTTTAAAGTAATTCCTCATCAGCCAAAGTAAATTTATAGCAAGTAAACACAACTTATATTGAGATGATAATATTTTGGATTAATCTCAAATTAAAATGACATTCTTTTAAGTAATCTCATATTAAGATGATAATCTTTTTAATTAAATTGATTGGCTTATGACGTCGTTCTTTTTGTTATAAAAATTCAAAGATTAGGTGCAACTTATTGACATTTACCAAAAGCCAAGTATATTGTGGCAAAAAATATTTAGTCAAGTAATAATTTAAAAGGGTCCTTAATCGTCGACGTTCCCTTTCACCGTAATTGTATGCAACGCTCTCTAAGTCGCTACAAAAAAATAAGATCTCTAATGTTGTATAGTTTAGATAAAGTGTTGTTGTTTACCACAAATGCTGATTTAATAAGCACCCATAACACACCACTATAAAGTATGTAATGGTTAAACTAAATAGTAAGTATGATCCCTCGTATGTATTTTTTATAGCAAAAAGTACGGATCATTTTTGTCTTCTCTCCTCGTTAATAATTTAATTGATCATCATATTTTATATCCTTACTCTCTTTTTTGATTAAATATTTTGATTAAAGTGATTCACCATTGTCACGTTTAGTAGAAACAAACAAATAACGAAGGATATGACAATTTGTTTTGTTTAGTCATGGTATGAATCACGCAATTTGGCCATCCAATAATTCATTTTTTGGTTTCTTCTGTTTAAAAGTGTTTGTTGTGTAATGAGTTGTCTATTGCAACCAAAATATAAATTCGACATGTATATTGCTCAATATATCTTTGTGATTATGTGCCCTTTTTCAATAGTTATTCTTTTGTATGTATTTTATTCTATTTTTTAACATTCCCACATTGACAACTCCATAGTATTTCTTTCAAAATGCATTCTACTTGAGCAAAATAAATTAACATAGAACTGTGCATTCGCTATTAGTTTGATAGTTTAATAATCTATAAATAGAGACTAAACTTTTGATTAGGTTTATCATGTTAAAAGATCTGTCTGCAAAGTGTGATTATCCAGATATATTGTAATTTATTTTATACACTTTCAAAATTGATCTTATCATACACGACATATTGTAATCACTTTGTACTTATGGCGAATCAATTATAAATAAATGTATAGAATACTTTCATAAATTACAAGTATATTGGCATCATATTTTAGAAGAGCTTATTTTTTTGTCAAGAGGACTTTTTCCATCAAACTTTCCTTTGAGGGCAATTATCGCGTCACACTCTCCCCCTTTATTTTAAAGTATCAACATCTTTAAAATGACACGTCAAATTTTAGTTATTTTACTATTTTATTCTAAGAGATACACATATTAGTTAGTAAGACGATATTGCCGCAGAGATAATGCTCCAATCTCGATATACTCTTTTCCAATCCTCTTCTACTTTGGGCTTTTTAAAAAAATTGAATTTATTTTTGAACCGAAAATTGTTAATTTACTTGTTATTGATAGGCAGATTCTATTTTTAACTTTACCAGTCTTCTTAATTTAATTTTAAATATCCTTTTTTAATATGACAAAATAATAATATTTAAATTTCAGTTGATACTTAACAGTCAGCACACTCAAAAAGGTCAGACAAGCAGCTGTCAAAAATACCTCCGTTTAATTTGTTGAAATGTTTCTTGGATTATCAAAAGAAGATGTGGAAAAGTACGGGCTACCTGTGGTGTATATACTTATGTCTTTACTAGCCTTCAGATCCCTTCAATTCGCATGCCGTTGGTATCTTTTTGGGAAATGCACCTTCCGAACCTTCTCTTACTTTACCTTTGTGGGGCGTAATAATGAAAACAACAGAAACTCAGTGTCTTTACAAGCAATTCCACCTAACAAAAAGTGGAGAATTTCGAATGAGGTTGGTTCTCTTATTCACTCAGTTATTTCGGGACTTTGGGCATTGTATGCTGTTTTGTATTATCCAGACTTTGTGACTGATATGGTTGGATATCAACATAAAATTGGATTAGGATTGGTAAGCGAAGTTGTGTTGGCTTTCCTAATGTCTTTTGCTTTCTAGATTTACTTGTCTTTCGGATACATCCTTCATGATCTTATTGACTTGTTGGTTAATGAAAGATCTGTCCGAATTATTGAACTACTGTTCCATCACGTCGTCGTCATCTCAGCCTTTATGCTTACTCTTATTACGTCGAAGTATCTTGGACTTGCCGTCGTTGGATTATTCATGGAAATCAACTCTATTTTCTTGCACACAAGAAGTCTAATGAATTTGTATGGAGTGGACAAGAAATCAACTTCCTTCAAAATGATTGCTCTTTTGAATATAGTGACTTTTATGGTGTTTAGAAATGCCGTATCAATTTATTTACTATATTGGGTCGTTACTAATTTCTTCACGATGCACATCATCATCGCACTCATCTCATTTATTGTAATTTTGTCTTTATCTTCAACAAACACAGTTCTTTGTTATCGAGTCATGGCAGCTGATGGTCTTCTTGGCAAAAAGAAAACAAGAAGCGCCATTCCTACCGCCGAACCCCTCCCTGTTGATGAAGAGACTGAAGAAGAAAATGGGGGCTCAAGTGCTCACCTTCATCCCACTCACTCAGTTGCCGTGCAAGTCGACCCTGAACCCGAAACAGCAAAGCTTACTCATCAGACTTCTCATCAAAATATCTAATCTATCTGTATTTTTATGTATGAAAACTTTTTCAAGCAATGAACATTGTTACTTTGACTGTACAGTGTAATAGATGTGCGCATATAAATGCTTTGGTAAACGCATCAATTTAATCTCAATTTTTTGAATAAATAAATATTAATAATGTGCATATTATTTGTGATATCAATTTATGTAAAAGTGATTATTTAGAGATTAATGACCTGTGATAGGAGAGTTTTCTAAATGATGATTTTGTTTCACACATTTCTGCTTGATATGTCAAATATTTTAAAGAAATATCTTTTTTAAATTGCCAACTGCAAAAAGATTCAAGCTTGTTCTTAATTCTATGTAAATATTTTTTCCTCTGGATAAATTTCATTTGATTCCAATAATGTTTCATACTTTTAAAACCGTACTGGTGTTCTTGAATTATCATTTATTTGATTATGGAGTCTGATAAATCTTAAAGCAGCCGAAATATATTTATTAGATGCTATTAATAGTTCAAGTTTCCATTATTTACACCTTGATTTTTCCTCAGCTTTATAAAAAAGATCAGTATGTAATCAGGTAATACAAAAATAAATAACAAGTACTTCTTGCAATTGTATTGTACTTTTTTTAGTACTTAGCATCAAGTGAAACGTAAAAACAGATGGTGCGTTGTCGCAACATAAATCAACCTACTTTTACCACAAAGGGCAAAGGTTCGATGACTTGACCGGATGAATATGTATTTGCTACTCTTGAGTTTCCATGACGAAAATTTCACATGAATTTGCTGACGGTCGACATTTTTTAAATTTTTAATAATCAGTCGATTTATATTCTTTCATGATTTTAAATTGTGTCAGGTAGAATTGTTGTTTTGGGAAGAAGACACTATACATTTATTTAAAATTGTGTGATAACGACGTTTAATAATCATTAATGAATTTTGCTAATTGTAATGCACACATTTTAGGAAATAGAGTATAATAATGACTTAATCATAACTAATTCCACGTCTCCACTTTCTTATTTACGATACCTCGTTTGGCCGTAATGGGGAAAGTTTTAAATGTTTGTCTTCTGCTACTGGCCAGTTCAAATCTCCACTCATGTAATATGAGATATGATGATCCATTATATCTGGACTCCATATAAAGTTCTGCTCCCGTTCCAAATAATCATAAGGACAGAATCAAAATCGCCACTCTCAAAGAGCCGAATTCAGAAACGCCTGTGAACATATATAATCTTGGACAGTTATTTGATGTAGAATTCAGAGATATTCAATTTCGGCTTAATTCATTTGTTGATAATCCTAAAGCCTACGTCCACGTTTGCTCTATCAAATTAGAAGACTATCAAAAATTTTATTTTGAGTTAAAAATAGATGATGAATTTATCCGTTTCACTCACATTGGCTTCAACTTTTTCGGCGAATCCAAAATGGACAGGCAATATACTAAAGAAGACATCATAGCATCTCCACCAGCTTCTAGACTTGGTTGTTACGTGCCAACATGTCATATTGGAATTGTTGCTGTTTCGGCTTGGGAGAATCATTTAGACAATGTCAATAGTGACAATTTTGATGAAGCTATGGTCCTTTTACATTTGGTTGCTCCATCGGTTCATAGAAGTAACTTCCAAACAAATACGACTGGACACTACATCTACGACAAAAATATTGTTCATCAATTTGAATTCGTCTTAATCAAATGCCCAGCAATAGGAATGTTTGATGACAACCATGCTTCAATTCTCAGACCAATTGCCCCCAACTACTTTTGAAGTTAAATTCGATTCACCTACTACATTAATAGACATCGATATTCTTGGAACTGCTGCCAAATTACTTAGATTTCCTCTGAACGGAAAAATGAAGCACTCTATTTGTACATCTATTCCTCCAGTTCATGAAAATACGAAATTACAAAAGAAAATGATAATTTTATCCCTGTTTTCAAGAATGGGGAAATGGATGAAATCAAAGGAGAATCTACTTTCAACATTTATTATCCCGCTTTCTTCCAAAACGTAGGAGCAAATGATAAGAGTATTAATAAGATGTTGAATGCTAATAAGAATAGCATTCCTGTACCTTGGACCAGTAAACCAATTTTAATTTTGCTAGTCAAAGGCAGTTTATATCGCTTTGGATTTATTTATTGGAAATTGACTAAAAAGCTAGAAAAATATCAAAGGACCTGAAAGAGTAGGAACCGGAAACAATAGAAGCCTCACATCATCTAAAAGTGGATCTCAATCTGCTTCAAAATCTACTTCTAAGGTTGTAAATAAATAAACTTGTATTCTTTGTGATTTTCCTTCAATTATTTGATAAATAAATAGTCACGTTGAGAGGTCATTTAGTTTGCATTATTTTGTCGAGAGCTACTAGATAGCTTCGTTCATTTTCTAAATCTTCTGTAAATGTGTTATTCGATATGATATTCTGACCATCAATAAGGTTTCTTCCTAAAAGATTAGGTAGGTTAAGGTAGTGGTCAAACTTATACGTTGTAACAAGGTAACAGTGATGGAATTCCTTCTAAGTAAATTATTATGATTTAGAAAGTCGATATAAACAAAATGAAAGTTTAGATTTTATTAAGCATACAACCCATTAAATAAAAGACCATTATCAGCTCCGAGAATAAAATATAAAAATGGATGATCCGCTTTTACAATGATTGGAGATTTTGAAGCCATTGGCATAGACATTCGCACCATCAAAACAGCCGTTGCAACAGCTGCTTCTGTTCCCTTTTCATTTACTTCAACAAATGCCTTTTGAACAATCTTCGATATCATTAAACCATCTTTATTTGACATTCCAGAGAAATCAGCTTTGTCCGAAAAAGCATCTGTAATTCCGAATGCTTTCACTAGTTTCTCCAAATCATGAGTACTTTCAGTTTTAAACTTAGGCATACTTAGTCTAATATCTTCCTCTGTCATATCTCCCAACATATCACTAAACATTGAACTATTGTAAGTTCTCAAACCATCACTTAATCCAAACTTATGTTTAGGAACTAACAACACCATCGAAGTCTTATCATCATTATACACTAACTTAACCATGTGAAACATGAAATTCTCCGAATACAATAACTTACGGGACAAATACATCATATCAACTTTTCTTTGATTGCTTGTATTTGATGAAAAGACAGCTTTTTGGGTGGCATTCTCATTGAAAGCATACTTCCAGTTTCCTTTGAAATAAATTGCATTTGCCAATACAAGTCTAGTGCCACGACCAACTGAATCTGGAGATAATAGCTTGTTGATTTTGTTATGAGTAACATTACTAATATAGTTGTTTATTGTCTAAACGATCAAATATAATAAAACAAACTTTAATTAACAACTTACATTTACGGATTTAACATTATCAGAAAAGTTCAATTCTTGCAAGTGACCGTGAAAGTATTTATCAATTCCGGCTAAAAAAGTGTAATTTAGATCAAGACCATTCTGAATAAACAATTTGTTCGCAGAAATTAAAGTCACATTGCTTTGTGATTTTTCCATTGCAATCAAACTTCTTTCAATTGCAGAAAAATATTCACTATCGTCTTGATTGGGATTCAACACATTCTTAAATTGCTCAGCGGTTCTCCCACCCGCACCCAAATAACACATTGACAAAGCAGCTATCAATGAAAGTGGGGAGAATATAAAAGCTTCCGAATTAGAAGGACTAATCGTATTCAATGAGTTAAGAGTAAAATTCGCCTGCACAGCTGCAAAGTTTGTATCCATTGTTGTTGTAAAATGATAACACTTGGCTTTTATCGCCTTTTATATAGGCAGGATAAAAACATTCCCTATACACATTTGCATACATTCAGTAAACATCCAGTAAACTAAATAAAACAATTAATAGAGCCTGTTAATCGTTAACAAAAACGTTTGTTGATGAATCACTTTAAACAAAAATCAGTTGACAAACAGAAGGGTGACGTGATTAACCAAATAAATAATTACTCTAATATTAACGGATACGCACTCTAATCCCAAAGCTTATGAATCACAGATTGCACAATTTACTTTAAATCTTTCATTATTCAAATAAGTCTATTTTTGTTAAATGACAATAAATACACAAAATTAATCTGAGGCATAAAAAGTACCACTGAATTTGCTGTTTCTGACTTGTTCTTTGACATTTCCTTCTTGAACTTTGAATGTTCGAACTACAGAAGAGAGGGATCCGTCGTAACCACCGGATACATTTCCGTCTTGAAGATAGCTTGAGAAATCTGGGGAGATGTTTTTGCGGACATCGTAACAGATGTCTGGGGTTGGCATGCCGAATTCCCTGAAATGAAGAATTTAAATAAAAGTAATAATGTGCAAACGTTAACTTACTCCACTATAAGGGCAACAAACAATTGTAAACCAGCCCCAATAGCTACAATTTTTACGAAATCTTTTCTGACTTCAGTCCTGGATTCAAAGAATTTGTCTCTAGCCTGAACTAATCTCTGGGATAATAATCTTGCCGATCTAAACATCTTTATTTGATTGAACTAATTGTTATCCAAGTTGATTTAATCTAAAACGAAGGTACTTCATTCCACTGTATTTCCCTTTGATCTCATTTTGCTTTCTGTTTGATAGTTAATTTATTTAGTTGTACAAATTAGCTATGCTTCGTAATATATTAGCTGTGGGCAAAATACAGAGTAGGTATTTGGGCCAATCAAGCAAATTAAATTCTATTATATCGAGATCAAATCCTAATATACTTCTAAATATCCAAGAAAAACTAAATTCAATCGGAGCCTCAATATGTAAGTTGGCCAACGATTTCAACATAAATAATAAATATTCTTTTTAGTATTATCATCCAGTAGATTTACAAATAGGCACACGGAAGCGAAAAAGGCGAGGTTACATAAACTGAAGAATGAAGTTGATAATAACAGAGGCGATGGTAAAGAATCGTCATCGTCGAATGACGACAAAGAAGCCGAAAAGGATGAGGACGACCAAAAGCGTGAAGAACTAAAAGAAAGAATCAAAAAGTATTTCGCAATTAGTTTGCTTCTGTATGGCCTTTACGTAATGACAGGAACCAGCGACCATTCTTCAGAACAAATCACGGCCTTGTCATGGAATGACTTCAAAGAAAGGATCCTACCTACTGGAGCAGTTCTGAAAATTATTGCGTATCCAGAAAGAGATATGGCTTACGTTTATACTATGCCTGGAACGAAGCTAAAAAATGGGCAAGATCTAAAGCCAGTCTACTCCCTCGGCGTCCCAAATATGGGGAAATTCGAGTCTGAAATAAGAAGAATCGAGGAGTCTCTCAACTTCGATCCTACTAATTGGACACCAATCGAATACAAAAGGCTTGATGGCATTTCGAATTTAATCACCATGGGTATACTAGGTTTATTAGTTGTCGGAGGTTATTTCCTCATCAAAAAATCCAATATTTCTATTACTTCGGCAATGAGTCAGATGACGAAGGGGAATTACAAGTTTATTGATCCTTTAAAGAAGAGCAAAATGTTGAATATCAAGTTTAAGGATGTTGCTGGTTTGCATGAAGCTAAGGTGGAGGTTATGGAATTCGTGGAGTATTTGAGTAATCCTGGGAAGTTTACTAAATTGGGAGCTAAACTGCCAAAAGGAGCGCTTTTTTTAGGTCCACCCGTGAGTTATTCAGATAATACAAAAGATAGATAAACCACTTCAAACGTAGCATCAAAAAATTTAATCGAGGGAAATAGTGAAAGTAGATTATTTAAATATAATTAGTCAATGTGATTCAAAACTTTATCAACTTTTTGTTCATCCCTGATGTCCTTTCTTGTGAAGCCTATGGTGTTTCGCAACCAACATTTCGAATTCTGCAGAAGAATTCTCTTTTTCCATGACTAAGTGGATGTTTTGTTAGGGTGTCAAGTCTGCCAAAACCTTCTGCATTTTGCAACCTTCAAGAGTACAGAAAAATTTATTGCTATTTTTGTTATGCGTTTCTTCATGTCTTAATCTACTTTTAAGATCGTAAAACCCCTTTTCTTGATAGTCCCACTTTACATCGCTTACTCCGCAGAAGTATAAATTAGATAAGACTGCATGATACTTAAGGTTATTCACAAAAGTACCAATTCTTGTAGTACCCCTTTTAGCTTCACACAAAGATACAGGGCATTTGTGAGGATCATTGACCTTTAGAAAAATTTCCTCATGACAATCAGTAAGATGTGGCGAAAAATCAGCTGCATGCATTAGTTCGTTACATGCCATACATTCCTCTGACATCGCATATTGGAAGCTTGTCATGATGCGACTTTGGATATTGACTAGCCGATGTGTAGCCACAAATTTCACAAGTTGACTCAAGGAATGGTTCAGGGAGTTTCAACTCTTGTTTCTTGTCCTCCCAAGGAATATAATTTGTAAGAGATTTGTTTAGTAAAAGATTGGACAAGATGTCTGTAGTAAGCTTTCCAGAAATTCCGGGATTGTCTTCACAACTTTGGATTGTAATGCCACTTGCTGCGTTGCATAACTTTTCCGAAAATTCGTTGATAATTGAACTCTCACAAATTTGAAAAAACAACTACAATTTGTTAATAGTTTATTTATTTATGTATTATTTTCAGGGATGCGGGAAAACCCTCTTAGCAAAAGCATTAGCCGCCGAAAGCTCAGTACCCTTCATCTCCGTGAATGCAACTGAATTCATCGAAATGGTAGGAGGATTGGGAGCATCGCGTGTTCGTAGTTTGTTCAAAGAAGCCAAAGAAAGAGCTCCTTGCATGATTTACATAGATGAAATCGACGCTATAGGCAGAAAAAGAAGTGACGGCTCTGGGTCCATGGGCGGAGGCAATTCAGAACAAGAACAAACCTTGAATCAACTTCTTGTTGAAATGGATGGCATTGATAGTGCAAAGGGAATCATCGTTTTTGCCTCTACCAACAGACCTGATATGTTGGATAAAGCTTTGATGAGACCCGGGAGATTGGATAGACATGTTACAGTAGATTTGCCAACAAACTTGGAGAGGATTGAACTTTTTGAGTTGTATTTGGGTAAAATAAAATTGGATAAAGCACCTTTGTTTTATGCTGGCAGATTAGCTCAAATGACGCCTGGAATGAGTGGAGCTGATATCGGTAATGTTGTAAATGAAGCTGCCTTGAATGCTGCTAGCAACGGTAGAAAAATTGTTACTGAAAAAGAACTAAATTATGCAATAGAAAGAATTATCGCTGGTCCTGAAAAGAGAAGTCGTACATTAGTAAAAGAAGAAAAGTTAACTGTTGCGTATCATGAAGCTGGGCATGCCTTAGTTGGATGGCTATTAGAACATACAGATGCTTTGCTAAAAGTAACTATTGTTCCAAGAACAAGTGCAGCCTTGGGATTTGCTCAATACACACCTCGAGATCGTAAATTATTTTCAAAAGGTATTACAAAAAATTTTATTTGCACAAAAATATTAGGACAAAATATTAAAAGCAAAAAATATTAATATACAAGATCGTGTAATGCACGTTCTTCAAGATCATTAAACGAAAACTCTTTTAAGATCAATTGAACAACTTCTCTGTTTCTTGTTGGATTCATTTGACTGACAAAACCAAAAGATGGGTTTTCTGAGTCAGAGTTGGTTAATTGTCCACGAAGAGCATAAACTAAGATTGCTTCTAGATTCCCGGCAATTTCTTTTGATGGATAAGTTTTCGTCACAACAATTAACTCTTTACCCGTCTTAGTTACTTCGTCAAAGAATCGTCCTTTATAGCTGAAGGGATGTAGCCATTTAAGATTAAAGTTGAAATCTAACTTATGTTTAAGTGTTCTTATATGAGTGTGTAGCTATTCCCAACTTCTTTTACAATCAAATTCCCACTCAGATGTAAATTCAAGAAGGGATGGGTTGAGTTGCAAGTAAACATCACAAGTCCTTCATCTTAGCATTTTTCAAAGTCTCAATGAACTATTGACGGCATTAAATTTATTTTAATATCATCATATCAGTAACATGCAAACAAAATTTAAAAATGAAAAGTCTTAAGGTACTGTCAGTACATAGTATCTTTGATTAATATAAAATTATTTATTTAATACTCTTATCATGAAGCATAAACATTTGAAAAAATACCAAGTTTACTAACCAAAAATACTTCACATTTATTCGACATTTATTAATTGTTATTATCTTGAAAGAGGAAATGTTCGATAGAATGTGTATGATGTTGGGAGGCAGAGCAGCGGAGAACATTCAATTCGGCAGGATTACAACTGGAGCACAAGATGATCTTAGTAAAGTTACGAAACAAGCGTATGCTCAAATGAGGATTTACGGAATGAATGAATCTATCGGTTATTTATCCTTTCCACCAAATGACTCATGGGGAAACCCAGAATTTTCTCCCAAACCTTACGGTAAAAAACTGGCTATGACAATCGACAGAGAAGCTCAGGCACTTGTCGCCAAAGCCTACTTTGACACAGAAAAATTAATCAGGGCAAATATCGACAAGTTAGATATAATTGCCAAGGAATTACTTCTCAAAGAAATGCTAACATACGAGGATGTTAAGAAATTAATTGGCGCCCCAACATTTGGTGAGAAGAATGTTATCGAAATGACTGAACAAATTTTACCGAAAATAGATGAACCTTAATTTGTATGTAATTTTAATATATTTTTGTTTAATAAAAATAGATGAAGTTTCATTTTATATGTCTTTGTTTAATAAAAACTATAAAAGAAAACAAATAAATAATGCGTAATATACTTTATTTACAAAGTCTAATTAAAAAGGCAGTTAAATATTATTAATTAATTTGAAGGTTATTAAGTGGAGATAATACACTATTAGTTAGAGCTCTTGATTTGAAGATAAATAATTGGTTTTCCCAAGATCTTTAAACTCATTTTGAAGTAGAAATATTGATTGTCATTCGTTCTTTCTTCCTAACTCTTTTTGTATTCTCCTTCAGGTAAATTTACAGCTTTAATCGGTATCAATTTTTTCAAATTCTCTTTAAAAGCAGCAGAATAAAGTACCTGCGGATTATTTTTGACTTGATTGAAGAAAGCCTTCGCCAAATTGACTTTTGGACTATCTCGACATACATCGCAATTTCCAAAGCATTCAACGAGAGTGTTATCATCAAAATATTTACTCAACATGGAATGACGGCATTTTGGAGATTCACAATATTCAAACATCTTTGCATATGTTTCTTCTATTGTTCCCATCTTCTTTGCTTTCACTTCCGGTGTATCATTTCCTTTATCAACTTGTTGAAGATCATTTGACTTAAAGTAGAGATTCTTTTTCCTGATTTCATTGGAGTAATAAATTCTGCAATACGACCTCGAACCATCCCTACCAGCTCTCCCGCTTTCTTGATAGTATGACGCCAAATCGGAGGGTGGCGTGAGATGGACAACAAATTTGGAATCACAATCCACACCCATCCCAAAAGCAATGGTAGCTGTGATTACCGAGACCTCCTTAGCCATAAACTTTCTCTGAACCTCATTCTTGACTAGTGGGTCCAACTGAGCATGATAAAATGCTGACACCAGATCACGTTTGGTTAGAAAATCAGCTAAAGCCTCGCATTGCTCTCTTGAACGACAATAAATAATGCCAGTTACCGCCACGCCAGCATGATACTCTTTGTAAAAAGAAATGATTCGGTTAATAAACTTTAGGATATCCTCTTTGATTGGCTCAAGCAAAGTCTCTTCATAAATTACATCGTAATACAAATTCGATCTGTAACAAGAAGTTTTAAATTGCCTTATCTGCTGCATCCCTAGATAATTATGAATGCTCTCTTGGACACCCTTGTTAGCTGTGGCAGTAAGAGCAATCCATTTGATGTTTTTTCCTAGATTTCGTAACTCACCTAATTGGAGGTAGGCTGGTCTGAATGTTTCTCCCCAATTCGGCACCGTATGAGCCTCATCACAAACGAAGAAATTAATTAGATTTTTACTAATCAAAGAAGAGACCATTTTCTTGAAGAAATCCGTCTTAGCTGATTCTGGCGTCGTATAGACTAGTCTGAATGTTGGATAGTCTGAAAATAAATCTCTTGCGATAAACGATCTTTCTTCGGAGGTGATAGTAGAGTTCCAAGAACATGCAGGAATGTTTTTCGCCCGCAAGGACTGGACTTGGTCTTGAATCAAGGCGATGAGCGGCGAGAAGACGATTGTAACTTTCCGTACAACCACTGCTGGCAATTGAAAGCATAGTGATTTGCCTCCACCAGTTGGGAAAGACACATAAAGATCCCCTTTACCTAAAAAGAATGTTTAACTATAACATATTTATGATTACCTTCAATTGCGTACTTAATGGCCTTCTTCTGTTCCTCAGACTTATAACCTTTGTGCCCAAAGACATTTTTCATGACATATGACATTTGGCGTAGGACAGATAGTTGAGAGAGCTTTTCGTCTGCTAGATGCTCATTAATGATTAGTTCTGTGAGATCAGTTATCCGCGACTCGTTCAGGACGCTGGACTCATTTAAAGAAGGCTGAGATTCTTTTTTGATTCTTGGTTTCCTTGGTCTTTTGACTCCACCATTTGCATTAGATTTAATAGGTCCCTTCAGTGTCTTTTTGGTCATGCTAGTAAGGAGTTGTGGAATATGTGTGTTTGAAAGACTCGATGACAACCAAAAAGCCTTAGTTTGGCGCGGGACATTTTTGGAATGGAGATACTTTTACTGATGTTCAACTGTGCTAACAAGGAAAATAGACAGAAGAACAAAGTAAAAGAACTTTTATAATGAAACTTCAAAAGTCTTTACTGATTTTTAATTTGGATATTTTGTTCGATGAAAGGTTAATAATGCTAATAAATTGTTGGATATCATTAACTTTTTAAAGTAAATAGTTACTTAAAAAGAGAACTAATTTTGTCATGTTTAATTAAATATGTCTCAGTCATATTACTGGTTGGACAAAGTTTGACACTAAAAATATGAACTAATTGCTTCTTGTAACTTTTAGTTTGGCAAATCTTTATTATAAATTTAAGTTGGTTTTCGGAAATTGATATTATGAAGAATTATGGCGATTACGTTATTTTAATTTTTCAAATAAATGCGGAGTTATTACTTATGTTTATGCATTTGAACGAAGATTGGAAAGACATGCAAAAATTGCCATTTGATTCAATCTATCATAGATTTATTATTTAATAATGTACATACTATTTAGTCATTATGTTTTACACATTAGCTAGATGTGAGTATGTTGTAGACAGTGTGGAATAGTTGGAATGTTTCGGACTGTATGGAGTAAAGAGATCATCAAACTGCCGGGATTATTCCTTTTGACAGAGAGTAATTTTATTATGATCTATCAAATTGGCTTTTGCTATTTCAAAGCACATTTGGATTAATTAAAATGATGATGTTTTATTTTATTTATAAACTGGAAAAGTAAATAAATAAATGTTTGATTGTATATGTACAATTTACGTTTACTAAAGGTGCTCTGATTGCATTAGAAGTCACAGAAAGATCAATATTGAGAAGAATCTTCAAGAAAAGATTGTGGAACGAAGACACTAATGAAAGATTGCATAACAGAGATCTTTATAAGGAAAGTCGAGTCAAAAGGCCAAGGAACTATGTGATAGATCTGAAGACTCGATTTATTGGTCACCAACTAAGGAGTAGTGAAGCAACTTGACTAAGACAGTATTGCAATGGTGCCCGTTTAAGAAAAGACCTGTTGGAAGGCCACGAGAAAGATACTTGGACATGTTGAGGAAAATACGCAGTGATAAAAAGAAAAGGAAAATGAATGAGGTGTTTAGTCTAGTAAAATAGAATAAGATTTAGATCTCTACCCCAAGAGATATATCATAATTTTTGATGTATTTAATATATATTGTTTCTTTGATATAGGGTACTTTAAAATAAATAAATATGTGTGCCATTTGAAATGCATAATATTTATAGTGAAAATACATTAAAAGAGTAAATTAAACATTTTTATTTGGTTTGTCCTAAATATAGATACTCCTATTAGAAACTACTACACCAAAAATAACCTAATTCTTTATCAAAACAAGCATATACATGAATGCATTATTTTACTTTGCACATTTAGTGGTGTAGTATGCTCCTGGTCGGATTCGTTTAACAAATTAGTTATTGCAAGTTAAAACATCGAAATATTTACTAAGCATCTTTTTATTTGAACTATATTATAACGAAACTAAACTGATCCACATATATGAATATGTTAAAAAGAAATAACAACACACATAACTATTCTATTTGTTTAAATTTAGTCCTTCGAAGACCATAGTGTCCAGGGAAACTTCTGCGTATTCTTCGACAGACGAACTGTTGTCAAGAGCTTTTTCTAAATAACTTCTGGCTTCGTCTAACTTTCCTTCTTCCATCAGGATACGGGCGAACATTTTAAGAGCCATCGAGTTGTGTGGATCTATGGTTAGGACTTCTTCGCAGGTCTTTTTCATTTTAAGCAGATGCATGGTGAAATCCATGTTTCCATCAGTTGGTCCAGGCTGTAAGGAAACTTGAACGATTGGAATAACAACATTAAGTGGATATATTTGGCGACATTTGTCCAAAATCTCAATAGCTCGAACTTGATCACTAACAGCACAGAGTTGAGATAAGAAAAACCATCCGATAAATGAATCTTGATTATAACCACATCCAGTTACAGCTGTATCAAACTCTTCTACATTTTTCAAAAATTCACCATAATCACCAGTGACCATAGCATTCAATGAAACTCCATAGTATCGGTACCATTTTGCAAAAATATTATTTGGATCAGCAGCAAATGACTTGGTGGCAAATTCTTCAATTTTACCTAAATTGTTTGGCATCTGAAAATAATATTAATATATGATTTTTCTATGCAATGCTTTAAAACTTTGTATTTTTATACTTGAATGCAGGCATAAGCAAATTAATTTATATAATGTTATTTAAAATCAAGTATGAGACTGCGTACTAACAGTTCTTTACTACTTTGCAAATTTGAATTTCAGTTATTTGTGTGCCATATTGAAGACCAATTTTAACGTATATTTCCCATTTTTATTAATTTTTGTTGTTAAGAATTGCCTCAAATTGGTGTTATTAATTTAAAATGGGTAAAGAGCAAGAATATCAAGAGACCTATGGCGGTTGTTTCTGAGAAAGATAATGACAGTCTGTCTCAATTGATAGAGAGAAACTGTTTAGATCGAACTGAAGTCAAAAGGATTTGCAATCTCGCGAATTACATCACTTCTAGAAGAAGTGCAAAAAATGTCGTTTCTCGTTAGTCACGTTATAACTTATCATCATAAGAGACTTCGTTTTCATGGTGCACAGAAAAAGACGATTGGATTTAGAAAAAACGTAGAACACTGAATCAAAGATGTTAAGGAAGAAGATAAGTACAATATTTTGCATGGCATTCTAGAAATAAAAGTGGAGGAAGATTTCTTTGCTAAGAAAAAAATTGAAGATCCACTTGAAGGCCAGTATTCTGAATATTATTATTGATCTAAAAACCGGAAAACTTTGCAAGACAATGCTTGGCAGTGAAAAGTTGTTTGGTATGAAGATCAAAGTAGTCAACAGATGAGCGGCAGATTGAATGCACATTAATATGAAGCATTCTTGATTGACGCTTACCGAGGTCATATCACTAATCCCGACTCCTGAAAACCATCTCAACCATTTGTCGGTCTTAAGGATCCTAAGAAAACTAGAGAAGTCAGTAGACTAATTTTGCTAACTGTGCACCCATTGGATTTGTTTTAATATATTAGTCCCATTTAGTGTTTTTTTAATATTCACCTTGAAAATTCCGTAATTCAAAAGAATATCTGTATTGTTTTCGTATGGAGCAATATGTTCTTCGAAGAAAGCATCTCCTTCCAGTTCACTTTGCTTGAAGGCATAATCAAGTTGAAGGATCTTGAATGTGACTAAAATATTTTCTTTGCTCACTATGGCTGTGTCGAATTGGAGGTCGTCTTTTTCCAGAGCTACTGTTAGATCAGCTATCATTTGCTTGACGAGAGTGAATCGTCTTTGGACTAATTTGAACTTGAGATTCAGCAATTTGACCAAGTATAAACCTTCGATTGACTTGCTCTTGTCTTCAGATGAAAAATCATGCAAGTATTCTTCTGTTTGCTCGAGAGCTCTGTCAAACTTGTGATTTCTCAAGTTTTGAATAATTGAAAGGAAAATATCATCTCCTGCAAACAAACTTTCGCTAGTTTTGCCCCTAACGATATTGGCAATTGGATTACAAACTGAAGAATGAAAAATCCAGGAAAACATTTGTTGGTGTGGAATTGGTCTGTTTGCTTCGGGTATTTTGGGGAACTTGTAATGAGCAATGATACTTGCAGCATCAGTGTACAATTCTCTAGCCTTTGCTTGGTATTCAGCGGCATTGGCACGGTCGAGACTAGCCAAAACAATCAAATCATCAGCAGCATCTTTCAATTTTCTTTCCTTCTCATAGGCAGCTGATCTTCTTTTCAAGGCCTTGGCGAATGTTGGATTAAATGCGAGAGCATGAGTGCAGTGTACTATTTCATTGACACTATCCAGGAGATACGAGTAGCAGGCGGCAATATTTTGGTGTAATTCAGAAAGAACTTGCTTGTTTTCGCTATCGCATAACTTAATTCCTTCCTCGTAGCTCTTAATGGCCTCAGCATACTTCTTTTCCTTATAAAAATTGTTTCCATCCTGCTTCTTCAAAAGAGCTTTCTTTGTCTTATCGTCCACAGCTCCATACTTTGCTAAATTTTCCTCCGTATTCTGAGACTAAAAGAAATTATTTATAAATTTGATTTCGAAACAAACCTCATCTTCCCCACTAGATAGGTACATCCTTCCTCCGACATAAACCACAGTTCCGGCCACTAAAGCTCCAACCAAATATTTAGCCCACGTTGGAATGTTTGTTTGAGTGGATCCTTCAGACATCTTTACACAATAATTTAAAATCAAATTGGTTATTCGCAAAGATGAAAAGCAAAGTATGTCCTAATAAACTACTTTCAAATTAATTTCGTGATAAGACATAGTCAGCTTTTCAAGAAGCTTGTAAAGAATTGTTAAAGTGGTTATTATTGATGGTAATTGATAATATGCCAATTAATTCACTAACTTAAAATGATTTTTTAAATAATTTCGGATATTTTGAATTTTATATTTGAATCTTTAAGCAACTTCCTTCCAACCATTTTTTATCAATCAACACAAGAGAGCACACAAGTGGAAGTAAAGCACATACATTTCGACGTATAAAAGTGCACTGATTTTATACGTTCAATCATTAATGTCAGTCGTGAAAATGGTTGCTGCTTTAACTGAAAGTTTAACTTTGTCCAATGGAAACAAGATGCCTATTTATGGTCTTGGAACTTGGTTAGCAAGTTTTAGAGTATATTTAAATTAATAACTATAAATTTAGTCCGCTCCTGATGAAGTTAAAATTGCGGTCAGAACTGCTCTTGATAATGGTATTAGACTTATCGATACTGCTGCTTGTTACCAAAACGAGAAGGAAATCGGGGAAGTTCTAGCTGAATATTTCGAATCAGGCAAATTGACGAGAGAGGATATCTTCCTTACAACTAAGCTTTGGTGTTCTCACACATCCCCAAAAAACATCACCGGTGCTTGCCAAGAATCCTTAAAGAAACTTGGCCTCACCTACGTTGATCTTTATTTGGTTCATGCACCAACTGCATACAGCACTGACTTCAAAACACAAGACCATAGCGTCAAAGTAGAAGACACATGGGCGGTTATCGAACAACTTTACGACCAAGGCCTAGCTAAAGCTATCGGTGTTTCTAACTTCTCGGACGAACAAATTGACCGTATCATGAAGGTAGCCAAGACACCCATCCACAACAGTCAAGTCGAAGCTCACATCTACTGGCCCCAGCAAGCTCACCTTGACAATTGCAAGAAACACAACATTACCGTCACTGCCTACTCCCCAATCGGATCTCCAGGTTCGGTTTATTAAACATAACAATCACAATTAAGGGTTTTAAAAAATGTGCAATAGTAACTTTATTAAGCAAGACAATCAAATATGAGTTTAAACAAAATAGGAAATAATTAACTTTTTTATATCTTTATTAGCTTCAAATGAGGCGTTCCGGAGTTCGAGTTGTGATCTTAGGGCATTAATCAAATGTCCTAAAAATGCTGTGATCACCTCTTTTGCGTGGAGGTTTAGTTTAATAAACACCTAATAGGAGGCTATGTTGAGTACTAAAGTAAACAGAATGAATTAGTAAAAGTGTATTAGATCTTAAATATAACCATGACATGTAAATAGCTTTCAACTAATATTCAAATTTCAAAGGTACAACGTCTTAGATCAATGTTGGTAGAGCGAATTACCAACGCAATAATTTAAAATTAAAAACATGCTATCTTTTTAACTTGATATTTTAATTTACAAAATGGGTTTCAGGTAGAGCAAAGTGTGATTTCCTTGAATGGGCTGAGTCACCACTTGCCTTGGAAGATGCTTCCGCCATTGCCATTGCCAAAAAACGTGGAAAGGAAGTCGCTCAAGTTTTGCTCAGACATTTGATCCAAAGAGGATTCGCCGTCATTCCAAAGTCAATCAACCCTAAAAGAATTGTCTCAAACTCACTTGTCTTCGACTTCACATTGACTGATGAGGAAGTTGAAACTCTCAACAAAAGCACCCACCGACAAAGACTCTTCTTTGAAGACTTCATGATTGGTCATCCTGAAGATGGTTTCATTTCCGAAAGAAAATAGAAAACCGATATGTTATCATCAAATAAAATAGTAAAAATAATACTAATGATTCTGATTAAAAAAGCAATGATAGAAAGACGTCATATCTTATTAATTACTCTTTTTAATCATCCATTGTTTCCTTTACTTTTCAATAAAAAATAACATCTTCTTCTATCTGTACCTTGTTTGTACAAACATAATTTAAGATGACAACGATAAAATTTTTATTTCCCCCATCTACTTACTCTAATCTTTAGACCCCATCATAATTTCTCCGGTTCGTTTTATTAATAGAATTAGTTACAAATATATTATACTAGCTTCTTCATTTATTTTTAACCTAAACGCAAAGGTACTGATACAATCGGGTATAAAAAGGATTGAATTTAATCAAAAACACAATGATAGCAAGTATGTTTATTAATGGAAAAAGGATAAAAGTCGAGTCTGCCACGTCATTAAGGACATGTACATGCAAAAGAACAATATTCAAATAACGATACTTTAAAATAAGGGGGATACAATATTTGATAATAATATGTGAATTATAAAATATGAATTTTGTTTCTTTTTATCAAGAGCCCAAGAACGAAGATTTTGGGAATAGATACAAATAATAGTGGGAAATTTACAAAAATAGTCACAATGAAATAAGAGATTATGAATTGGTCAATGGGTTTTTTTTGCTTGTTTTTGTTTTCTTTGTTTTTTTGCATCATAATATCAAGAAAATGTTTGTGAACTCTATTGAATTCTCACACACTCCAAAAGAACATGCATTCGGTTGTACTTGTTGTATGGAAGCAACGCATGATATTTGCTATCATTATAAAACGAAAGAAAGGCATTTATTCAATTTTGATTTCGATTCTGAGAAAGGATATTATTTTATTTTAAATAACGTGGACAGATACTTACAAACGCTCTTTTCTCTTAAAGTTAAAATTACTCTTACAATGCAGACTGACAATGAGGAACAAATAAAGAGAAATCAAAATTATTTATCCGATGTTTTGAAAATAGCAACAAATTTAAAAAAATTGGATATCTCAATTATCATCGATAAATATTTGAAAAGACGCCATGCATCAACAATGGAACGGTCTTATAATGTAAGAAAAAACAAACTTGCCAAATTAGTTTTTACTGATCTAGTTTGTAAATTACAATCAAACAGTATTTATAGATTAAATTATACAACCAAATGTATTGACGAACATATAATGATAGTCAATAAATCAGAGGAATTTAAAAATATGTTAACCTTAAACTTCCCCAAATTATCTAAAGTTAATTTAATTTTTGAGCAAGATAGTTTATTGGAAAAGTTCAAATTAAATAGTTTAATTAAAACAGTAAACAAAAACAAATATGGTTTCTTTGAAATGAACTTTGTCTTCAAATGTTTTAATTTACAAGATTACACTTTTTTAAAAGAAAATGAAGAAATGTTTTTAAAAAAAGATAAAGTAAATCTTCTATCAAATAATTCTGGATTTGATACAAATGATTTAAGATTGATGTCAAAGTTAAAGACAGAAGATATACCAAAAATTTGCAGCTCAAATATATTTTTACATTTAAAGGTATTATTTATTTATATACATGTTTATTATGATGAATCAGATTTGGATTTATCAAATTTAGTTCAATTAAAAAGTTTCATAATTAACTTCACTTGTTTCTACCGGGGACTGGAACCAATTGAAAGTTTGAGATTTGTGACAAATCTATTTTGCCTAGATTACCACACTCATTAAAAACTTTAAAAATTACAAATGATTTTTATGATACACAAGCAAACAGTGAAATAATTAGTAAACAATGCCCAGATTTAAAAGAATTTCATTTCGTCTATCCATTTTCAACGCCTTATCAGTCATTTCATTTCAACTGGTTTTTACCTTTCACTAATCTCCAAGTTCTATTCTTAGGCTGCTTAGAAAAAAGAAGATTTAATTATCCAAAATCCATACGAGTAATTGCTATTATTTGTAATTCCAAAGTTGATGTCTCCAATAATAGATATAAATATTTTTATTATTCATCGAGAAATTGAAACGATCCAAAACACACAAAAATATTGCAATAGAACTAATTGTAAGCTTCCTGAAATGACTTGCGAATGTAATGCTAATATACTTCAGAAAGTTCATAATGAATTAGATATTAATGGGGAGTTCATTTGTGTTCATTATAACGATATGGAGGATTGGAATCTATATTTGCAAATTAAAAATCAAATTCGAATTGAAAACCATCAGTATTCTGGGAATAATTAATAATCATCCCTATGAAATTGTCGTTATTTTAAAAAAGTTAATAAAATTTTGAAAATTAGAAGAATTAGATCTTATTTTGTTATTTGTTATAATATAGCACTAATTTTTGTTTGACCAATAAATACTAATTCAATATAAAATTTGTTTTTACATTTAAAAAGCTTCTAATCTTATCATTACATTTTACATTAATTGAACAATTAAATTCATCATGTAAATTACACTTTACTTAACTATATTAACAACATTAGCTTAAACAATCACAACACAAAATGCTCAGATCAATCTAAAAAATAGAACGAAAGGTAAAGTTAGATTGCTTACAAAATATTAACATACTAGTTTCAATAAAAAATAACACCGTCTTCTTCTATCTGTACCTTGTTTGTGAAATAAATACATTTCTGCAATGATGTATATCAATTATTCAGAATACTAAAATTAATAAGAATGGAAAGTTGTTGCCTTTCAAATTGCATTGCGTAACTCATGATTATCTAGTAATGCGATTTATATTCAAGCACAAACACAATTATGGTGCCAAAGGATCGGTTGCAAATTGTTGTGCTTGTATAATAGCACCAAATGAATATTTCAATTATACAACCTGTCAAGATGTGCGAACAAAATTACGTACTAATTATTCAATTGCCAATTTACCGTCCTTAATTCATTATTTATCCATAACTTCCATGATCTCCACAAAGGTATAAAGAACCTTTTATTATAAACAACAGTTCAGCCACTAAAGCTCCAACCAAATATTTAACCCACATTGGAATGTTTGTTTGAGTGGATCTTTCAGACATCTTTACACAATAATTTAAAATCAAATTGGTTATTCGCAAAGATGAAAAGCAAAGTATGTCCTAATAAACTACTTTCAAATTAATTTCGTAATAAGACATAGTCAGCTTTTTAAGAAACTCTTAAAGAATTGTTAAAGTGGTTGTTATTGGTGGTAATTAATAATATCCCAATTAATTCATTAATTTAAAATGATTCCGGATGTTTTGAGTTTCATATTTGAATCTTTAAGTGACAGAAATGTAGCTGCTATATTTATAAACTAATTTCTTTAAATACTTTATTGATACTTATTTTTAATAATAACCAATGACACACATAAACTAATAATACACACAATACTAAGCACTACACGTATATTATCAATAGTAAAAAAGTAACCAATATCTATAAGAGATGCTCTTTTATAGGCAAATATCGGATGACATCCGATGTCATCTCAAATACTCAATATATTTAAGCGTTCATCATTGAGCTATTGATTTGCTCATGACATCAAGTAACTTTTTCCAACCATTTTTTATCAATCAGCACAAGAGAGCACAAAAAGTGGAAGTAAAGTACATACATTTCGACGTATAAAAGTGCACCGATTTTATACATTCAATCATTAATGTCAGTCGTGAAAATGGTTGCTGCTTTAACTGAAAGTTTAACTTTGTCCAATGGAAACAAGATGCCTATTTATGGCCTTGGAACTTGGTTGGTAAGTTTTAGAATATACTTAAATTAGTAATTACAAGTTTAGTCCACTCCTGATGAGGTTAAAACTGCCGTCAGAACTGCTCTTGATAATGGTCATAGACTTATCGATACTGCTGCTTGTTACCAAAATGAGAAGGAAATCGGGGAAGTTCTAGCTGAATATTTCGAATCAGGCAAATTGAAGAGAGAGGATATCTTCATTACAACTAAGATTTGGTGTTCTCACACGTCCCCAAAAAACATCACCGGAGCTTTCCAAGAATCCTTAAAGAAACTTGGTCTCACCTACGTTGATCTTTATTTGGTCCACGCACCAACTGCATTCAGTACTGATTTCAAAACACAAGACCACAGCGTCAAAGTAGAAGACACATGGGCGGTTATCGAACAACTTTACGACCAAGGCCTAGCTAAAGCTATCGGTGTTTCTAACTTCTCGGACGAACAAATTGACCGTATCATGAAGGTAGCCAAGACACCCATCCACAACAGTCAAGTCGAAGCTCACATCTACTGGCCCCAGCAAGCTCACCTTGACAATTGCAAGAAACACAACATTACCGTCACTGCCTACTCCCCAATCGGATCTCCAGGTTCGGTTTATTAAACATAACAATCACAATTAAGGGTTTTAAAAAATGTGCAATAGTAACTTTATTAAGCAAGACAATCAAATATGAGTTTAAACAAAATAGGAAATAATTAACTTTTTTATATCTTTATTAGCTTCAAATGAGGCATTCCGGAGTTCGAGTTGTGATCTTAGGGCATTAATCAAATGTCCTAAAAATGCTGTAATCACCTCTTTTGCGTGGAGGTTTGATTTAATAAACACCTAATAGGAGGCTATGTTGAGTACTAAAGTAAACAGAATGAATTAGTAATGGTGTATTAGATCTTAAATATAACCATGACATGTAAATAGCTTTCAACTAATATTCAAAGGTACAAAGCCTTAGACTAATTTCGGTAGAGTGAATTACTAACACAATAATCTAAAATTAAAAACATGCTATCTTTTTAACTTGATGTTTTAACTTACAAAATGGGTTTCAGGTAGAGTAAAGTGTGATTTCCTTGAATGGGCTGAGTCACCACTTGCCTTGGAAGATGCTTCCGCTGTTGCCATTGCCAAGAAACATGGAAAGGAAGTCGCTCAGGTTTTGCTCAGACATTTGATCCAAAGAGGATTCGCCGTCATTCCAAAGTCAATCAACCCTAAAAGAATTGTCTCAAACTCCCTTGTCTTCGACTTCACATTGACTGATGAGGAAGTTGAAACTCTCAACAAAAGCACCCACCGACAAAGACTCTTCCTTCAAAACTTCATGATTGGCCATCCCGAAGATGGCTTCATTTCCGAAAGAAAATAGAAAACCGATATGTTATCATCAAATAAAATAGTAAAAATAGTACTAATGATCCTGATTAAAAAAGCAATGATAGAAAGACGTCATATCTTATTAATTACTCTTTTTAATCACCTATTGTCTCCTTTACTTTTACATAAAAAATAACATCGTCTTCTTCCATCTGTACCTTGTTTGTGCGAGCATAATTTAAGATGACGACGATAAAAATAGAAACAACTGTCCCAAACACATAAATGATGATAAATCAGGAAATTAGGAAGGAAATGAAACATAAAAAAGACCTCCTCTTGCCAAAGAGAAATTGTCTTGTCCAGAATGTATTTACTACACACACACCTAGATATAACTTTATCCTCTCAATCTCTTACTTTATTATTATTTAAATTGTGTTCTAAGATCAACCATAATCTCACAAAGACATTCTGCTCCTCATTTCCCCAATCTACTTACTCTAATCTTTAGACCTCATCATAATTTTTCCGGTTCTTTTTATTAATAGAATTAATTACAATTATATTATACTGACTTTTTCATTCATTTCCAACCTAAGCGCAAAGGTACTTAACATCTATTTATTTCACCAAGGAGAGAATGGAATCTTTTTCAGATGAAAAGGTCGAATTAGCCGATGGAGTAATGATGCCAATTAGTGGTTTTAATACGCTTCATGTAAGTACATCATCAAACATGTAATTACACAGTTATTTGTTTAGACTAAAGAGGAAAACGTAAAAGCTGCAGTAGACATGTTTATGGATAAAGGCATTCGGTGCATCCACATCGAAAACTCAGCCAAAAACTTAGAAGCCGTGGGGAAAGCTGTTTCAGATTACTGCGCCACACACAACCTAACTCGCCAAGACATCTTCTACGTCTTATGGTTAAGTATCGAAGAAATCTGGTCGTCCGAAGAACCAGACATCTTCGTAGCTGACTACCTGAAGCAAGCCAACCTAGAATACGTTGACCTCATCATCCTCCGCAACGACATTCTAATCCTGGAAGAAAACGACAAGTCCACCGTTCCTTACAAACTAGCTGGCACCTGGCGTTCGATGGAAAAGTACTACGAACTAAAATATACCAAATCCATAGCCATCTCGCACATGCAATCAACAAACGCCGAAATTATCCTGAACTGTGCCACCGTCAAAATGAAGGCTTTCTTCGTCATCAACAACAGTAACATGTCCCTAAATCTAAGCAAAAAGTTTTGTCAACAGCAGAAAATTCCTTGCATCAATCATTACTGGAATACAGTCCCAGACGAAAAAGTCATCACTTCAGAAAATATTCGAGGAGCCTTTTATTCAAGAAACAGAACTCCTAGTATTTACATGACAAGGTTGCCTTAACTTTCCTTCTGCTTAATGTGTGCTTTTTATACATATAATGATATCATTCTTGTTCAATTTTTATTTTGACAAGTGGCATTTTTTGTATTTCAATAAACAATTTAACTACTTTACAATTTTTTGAGTGGTTCGAAATATTTTATTAAAACTGAAACTTTTATGTGTTTAAAGTCAAGGTCTCTACTAATTTCAAACTACGCACAATTTAAATGCTAGATAATAAAATTACAAGTTTAAAACATATTCCTAGATACAATTAACATAAAATGTTAATGAAATTACGGCTTTAAACACTTTAGTAAATATAATTAACATAAAATGTTTATGCTGTCTGTCTCGATTTGCAGGAAATGTAAGTTTTGTACAAATGTATCTAATTCCAATGCTTTATTTCTTTACAGATAATTACAATAAATAACAGTAATTAATAATAACGAAAGTATATGTTTTTGCAACAAAAAATCTGTTAAACTTTTTAATATTCTAAAAATAATTGTCTCTTCAGAGTCGTCATAATAGGGATAGATATATTTTATTCTTTGGCATTAAGCTTTTCCTTATCCACTATAAAAAATAGCCCCTTTGTCATGACTCTTCAAATTTAATATAAAAAACTCGGACTATGAATATAAAGCAACTTTGTATGTTGCCATATATTCGCGCAAAGTAGCAAATGCCTTTAGCATGCCCTCATATGCACCTTGTTATTAGTCCCTTTTTCAAGATAAGAAGGAGAGTCTACAGGTCTATATAGAATATATTACCAACACCCTCTTTGTCATTTGCTTAAAGATTATTTTTGGCGTGTGGGTTTAATATAATTTGATAATATTTTTATAGATAAATAAATGTGCACTGATATTCCACAGAATCAAACATCAATCGAAGCAACTACTCCATCAAACAAATCTTCAAGATGGCGTAACCTATTAAACTCACTAAAATTAATCAAATTCACCAACAATTCCTACTACCAACTTCCCTGTTTAAAAATAGATGCTACCTCAGCAGGGAAAGGCTGTTGTTATCTCTTCCAAGGTGGCATCATCGCATTTTCTCTTATCATTATAACAGGCAATTTAATCTTTTCCAATGATACAGCTTCTTTTGAACCTTTTACTAAAACTTTTACAACTTATGACGAATTGGCTGAATACTGGCTTAGCCGTATGTTTTGTGCCCTTTGAAGATAACTTTAAAATATGTTTTTAGCTTATTGGACGGTACGCGCATGCGTCTCAGCCATTGGTGGAACCTCTTACTTCATAGCCTTAAAATATCAATCAACTAATTTGACTGGAGTAATGATTTCGATTTCATTTGCAGAATTGTTATATTCTTTTTTTGAAGCTTACAATATAATCATGCTTTATTTCATACCAGTCTGTTCATTTTACCGCCCATCAGATATTCATTTTGAATTTAGCTATTTTATGTTTTGTGTGGTTAGGTATATTGTTTCATTTTGTAGTTTTGTTGTTTTTATGGATGTTATGGTTGTATTGTGGTTGAATCCGCAATATTTTATTGATCCTTTTGGGATGGATGGAAGAGGGTTGTTTAATCAAGATTTTGTTGTTTAACGTTATTTGGATAATAAAAATTATTTAGAGCAGATTAAACACGATCGGGTATGTTAAATTTATTAAAACAGAAATATTGTCCACACTTTATGATATGTGCCCAAACACATTAATTAGTCGCCACAATCTTCACAGGGGCTCTTCTAACCCTCTTCGGTCTAAACTTCTCATGATTATTAGTCCAAGGTCCAAGCGAGTCACTAGAATAAAAGTCCATCGGGTAGTAGTCTTTCTTGAACTCCACGTACTTCAACGCACTAGCCAATTCATAAGGTGTCAATAAAGGTACTTTGAAGGATTCACCCCAGTCTATCGAGAGTCGAGGGCAAGCAACTTGGGCGAAACATTCAATATCCTTGAAGACCGCCAGCTTGTGGACAAAGATTTCGGAAATTAGGATCCGCATATACTTTTTGCCTCTTTCCTTCAGCTTTTCTTCCAATTCTTCGAAAATTTTGAGGTTTCCTTGCCTGCCATAAGTTCCTTGAATCAACCCAAACATCTCTACCTTTTCAGCTATTGCTACAGCCTTGCTTCTATTTCCAATCATCTCCTTAAATTCAAACCGTTCTCTGCTCAAAACTCTATTGTAAGGATTGTATTGATAAGCAGGTAGAGTAGGATTGTGCATCATAGCAGATTCTAAGTGGAATCTTCCATCACCTAAGTAGATAAGAACGTCTGCTCCTTCGATTCTTGGCGATGTACAGCCTAAGATTTCTCCTGGACTCAGAGGTGAGCATTGGGGGACTTGTATTCCGTATCCTGCGTCAATTAATTCTTGTTTGACGGCGTGTAAAGAGGCGATAAATTGGACCGTACTGACTAGTGCTAACCTTTGGTCTGTCTTGAAGTTTGCTTTAAGAATAGTAAGGAAGTGAGTTAAGTTGATGTCGATACTGACAAAAACATACAACAATTGGATTCCTTGTGTATCTTGAATCGGAACAAGACACGAATGGCCATAGTGCACCAACAAATCACATCCTAATGCCCTAGCTGTATAATCATCTACGCAACAAGCCCCATAGGTAACATCTCCGAGTATAATAGTATCGCAACCAGTATTCTTCACCAATATATCAGAAATAACACATGCGTACATCAGTAAGCCTTCAGGAAACTGCAAAGCAACACATTTACTCCCCGATGAACGGATCTTCCAGACCGTTTTTGCTATTTCAAAGTTGTAGTTTGACGGCAGTGATTCACAATCTTTCAGTAGTATTGGATCTTCCGCGATCGAGGCGACTTCTTCACGGGCGCGCAACATTTTGTAGCTGAAATTAGGCAAATTAAAATGAGTTAATTAATTATTTTATGGCATTTTATAACGATAATTAAGTTCAATTAAAGATTGATTGACATCTTGTCATCAAATTTAGTTCAAATATTCGAATTTGTTTTCAATCTATCTTTGTAAGATAATCATTGGACCATACTCCCTTCATTGAATGAAGCCAACAAATAAACTAAGCAGTTTTTAGTTAAATCCAACCGATCATTAAAAGCATTTTTTATTTGTTAAAAGCCAACTTTTATACAATTACAAAAAGGGCAAACGAATTATACATAAATTAATTATAAAAAAAGAAACCATCAACTTATATCATTTATCATCATAACATTGCAACTCTCTCCCTTCTCCTTTCTTAATCTCTTTATAAATAAATAGGATCTGGTGGGCTATTTTTTGATGAGATCAAATAAAGTACCGAAACAAACTGGAAAGAAAGGATTGTCTGGTCGCGCACTTATAAAAATTGAAGGAATGTGGCGAGGAGGAGTAGTAGTGTGGAGTAGATGGTTTGGCCACAACTGTTACCTATCCAAATTGCGGAATTTCGCTTTTTGACCATCATCCAACCTTCGTCGTCGAGGGAACGGGAGGTGTCGTCTGCTTGGAGGTAGTATGAGATGGCTCCGGCTGTTGTAGTCATGACTTCTGGAATTGGGTTATAGTAAAAGTATGGATAAAGAAATTACCTTTTGGAATGATATGAATTGGATAAGTTCTGGTAGTTGTTGTCAATTCATCATATTCAGCTGTGGATAATTCTCTGACTGAAGAAGGCTCCTCGACTTTATCTATCTCTGCAGCTTGGATTACTTCTTCTTCTGATGAGTCATTGTCGGGAACTTTGTTTTCTTCTTCAGACAAATCATTATCGAGGACTTTCTTTTGCTCAGAAGAGTCAATTCTTTCCTCATCCCCAATTTCATTCATCTGACTATGTTCAGTAGATTCTGTACCAACATTGTTTTGAAAATCAAGGGGACCTTCTTTTGAACCTAAAATTATAATTTGTTTAGAATATTTGTAAGTAAACTTACTGGTCTGTTCAATTTCATCAACAATTTCCTTTCCATCAACAACTTCTTCTTTTTCCTCGGATCCATTCCAATTGACACCACCTCCTTCATCACTACCTTCGGTAGAAGTAAAAACTTCCTGTGTCGAGAATGGCTGAACACTCTCAACGACTGGCCTATGATCAATTGAAGCAGTGACTGAATTATCATGACGGGCAAGAGTTGTGGTTGTTGGAGGAATTGTAGTAGTTTGGGCCGAGTTGACTAAATAAAAAATAAAAATAAATTAAGCTACTTTACTCACCTATAATCTCGCAAAAATCACCCTCAAATTGGCCAGCCATACAAATACACTTATGTTGCCTAGGTTTTCCGATCTTATAAGCACAAACGCCAGCATTCTGACAAATGACCCTGCAAGCTGACTGTGGATTCAGAAAAGCCAACTTTTCATCTTTGTTTCCTTGAACATTACTAACTAGTAAGGTGAAGGCTGCCAAAGCATATAAAAGTAACATCTTTGTCTATAATAATTTGGTCAAACTTTAACTAGAGATATAGATAGATTTGAGTATTGTAATTAATGATGTAAAAGGGGAATGTTTTGTGGGTGAACACGATTTAGTTTAATAAGCAACAGAAGCTGCTAAAACATTAGGGGGCAGATGAAGTGTAACAGACTTGGTCTTTGAGAACGTATAGGCTTTTACTCTTTTGTAGGGATTGTAAAAAGGAATGGATCTTTGTTATGACCTGAAACTGTTTTATTAGGCATAATCAAAAACAGACTACCCTCCTCTTATCATTGTGCAGTGATATGATTGGGATGATGTCAAGTTCCGAAAAGTCAAAGGAATAATGAATAATTGGGGTAGATGATAAGAAGTAGGAGGCTAGAAAGTATATAGTTGAGGGTGGCGGCATTTTCTTCTTTTTTGACGATCAACAAAAAAACATGTAACATTGATGGTCTTTTTGGCAGGTCTCAAAGGTGGATATGTATAAAGGCAATAAAATACTCATAAAATATATAAATGTACTAAATATACAGATAATAAGATATTAGCATGTCAATAAAAGTTTAATTGAAGTTACTAATAAAAAAGTGAAGTTAAATGGAGTATGCATTATTGTTGTCTGTTGTCAAAAGCTCATTAAAATATGAAGAATGGGAAAGGCCTTTGATATGTTTGTTATCAAATGTGAATTATATGTATAGTAGAATGTGTCCAGAGGTGGTAAATTGATAGGGTGGCTTTAAGATGATGAAGTGTTACATATGACGGCACTTTAATAAGTATTTATAAACAATTTATTAATAAGCTTATTAATGGGAATTGAATTTATGTGAAAGAAGAATGAGTTGAGTTAAGGTGTGTATAAAGTGCATAAATATCACTGTTGCTCATTTGTTGAAACTAGATCCTCTGAACAATGGGGACTGATTTGGCCAGATCAGTAAGGGATTACATAAGTTGTATATTTATAAGTAATGTAAAGTATACTACACCTATTATACTTAATTTACATTTTTATAAACGACAATTCTCTGAACACAAGAGTTTGTCTTTAATTGAGTGAAAAAATGTTCCAATGTAATGAGTAAGAATGTTCTGATTAATCTTTTGATTAGCAAAGTTGGCGCAACTTGAATATAACAAATGGAGTAAATCTCGAAAGAATGTTATTTTATAGATGAGATTAATCAAATAAGATGGTCGCGGTTGGTGATTTTTTTAAAAGGGAAGATATGTTATACGCGATTTTATGTTGCAACTACATCACTTAATTGCCGCCAATCAAAGACTTCTACTCTCTTGCCATTCCCTTTAATTTTTTGGATAAAGAATTTTTCGGTAAAAGGGATTATTACACAAAATTGTATATAATTGTTTGTCATCAATTATGTGATTTATTTCTACCTCATCTCTAACTTTTAATTCTTCTTCATTTTGAAGGAAAAACAGTTGACGGTTTAGTTTAATAACACAATTGCTAACAGTTCAGTTTAACATCTTCCTGTCTTAAAAAGAATTATCATATACTTTTCAACCACAAACAATGATAAACAAGCTATAATATGTTAAAAATAAAATAATAAAGATGAATTTTAACTGACCAATTAACTAATTACCACCACAGCTTTTACGACATTTACACAAATCCTCAAAATATACATATCTTCTTTGCAAATAATTTGACTCTTTTTTGTTAAGAAACAAAATGGAAATGGTGAAAGCAATAAATTGGGAAGTTTAATTGAAGTTGAAAGCAATAAATAATTCATTTGATAAGGACAAGTGTAGGAGGTAGATTTGAGTGAATAATTGATTTGAACTTAGATTTATTGAGATTGTTCCGAAGATTTTTATAATTTTTTATTAAATTAATTTACTTATGCAATAATCGTCTTATTTAAAAAGAAGGAACATCAATGACACATTTTTATTCGGATTTTTTGAAACATTTGCATTCTTATGTTGCTGTTTGGAATATTCAGAATATACCTTTTTGAAACTTCTTTTTTTATCATTGCCTTGCAAGTGGCTTACCCTTAACTAAATGAAATTTTAACTTTCTACATAAGAACGTTGATTAATCTAAACCTATTTTGACACTTATAAACATAATAAAAAAAATATTTTTTTACCATTTGTGGTCTTCCTTTATTAGTCATCCTAGCGAACCACTTGATTTTATGAATATGTCATTAGACTCAGTTTTTTTAAAGAAGCTGTTTAAGACTCATTCCTGGAGTAAGACTGAGAAAAGTCAAGGTTTTTGACCATTTATCCCTATGCCCTGGAGCAATATAAATTTTATGAAAATTCAGTTGCAGCAGTTTGAAAGCCACGGTGTTTTTATACCTAAATCACCAAACAGATCTTTGATACCTCCTTTCTGCTGGGCAGGGGAGGCATTTAAATTTTTTGCAAAAAAACTTTTAGACTAAGATACTAATTTACGGAATTTCAGGTTTAACTATAAGGAAATAAAAAAAGTTTAAGAAAGAGACCACACAAGTAAAAACAATGTATTCGACTAGTTAAAAAATAAAGACAAAGTTAATTAAAAATTAAATCATTTATTGTACTTTTCAATTGGAAGATTGGCAGCAATTTTGCCAACTATAATTGCTACATGAATAAAAAATGTATTTTTAGCGAACTTGATTGTTACCATTTTATGTAAATGAGGGTTCTTAATACTAGCAGATGAACATTTTCTTTTTTCATTTCTTTTACAATAAATAAGTACCAAAAATGAGCAACTTGCGTCATTAACATGCAATCCGCCATCGTCTTTTTAAGCATAAACAATCAAAAATACTGAACAAATAATTTACGATTAATTACAAGTTTAATCAAAAAAAAGTTTTATTAAAAAGACATATAAATTAAAACACAGACATTGGATAATTAATTCTCTGTTTTCCCAGCTTTCTTACGATAGGCAAAGACCATGTACATCGAAACAATTTCCCACTCACATTTCCCCATAGTTCCAAAGAATCTTCTGTTATCAGCTTTGTCATACTCAGCCTTGGCACCTTCGTATTCTTCATCATCATGCAGTTGCTTTTCATGTGAACGGCAAGGATATTTTTCCCAAACCTTGATTCTTTCCATTAAATGTTTACTTTCTCCAGAAACTTCACTATAATAGGTTAAAGCATCATCGAACCTCTTGCAATAGACCAACTCCATCCCACATTCTTCCATCAACTTAGTCAACAACGGAATATGAACGAGATATTCAGGACAGTTAACAACATCATCTAATCGCCAGTCGATCTTGCTACCAAATAAAGGAATATTGGTTTCCATCAAATCCTTAAGGTTCTCTTCCTCTGATTTCATGTTGGTTTCTTCCCCAAGATAAGTAACTTTGCAAACTTTGTTCTCAAAGAACAACTTCTTCTCCTTTCTGAGCAGCGACAAAATCAAATTAGCATTTGGAATAGTTCCAACAAAATACCCCCCTTCCTTCAAATTTTCCGTCGCATTCTGGATCATTTGTCTTGCTTTAGCCTCCGTCTCAAAGGCATAATGAAGGGCGAATTGGCAACTAGCCAAATCAAAAGGCTTCTTTTCTTCAGGAATAAAATCATTTAATCTAACCAAACTCGAGTCAGCATGAATAACACTAATTTCAAAGGTAGGATACCGTGGATTCCTATTTTTTCCTTCAGTTTCTTGGTACCTCTGTACACATTGAGTCAGACTAACCTCAGCTATGTCTGTCATGACGACACTTTTGGCTCCAGCCATTTTCCATTTTTTGAGGTCGCCTCCTTTGCCGCAACATAAGTCAAGAAACTTGCCTTCGAAGGATTCTTCTTTTAGCTTACTGACGAACTCTTGTATCACACTGCTCTTGATGAAATTGTTGAAATTTCGGAGATGATAAATGACACTCTCCTTTCTTATGTCGATTCCGACTTCCTTCACACTATTATAGTGTTTTGATACACTTACACTATTCTGTTCGGTCATTCTGTAAAAAATAAATTAATAAAGTACAAGTAATAGATAAGGAAGAATTAAATGGAATCAAACCAAACATTAAATGCGTTTAAAAGGCTGAAGATGCTATTTATAAATCTTTAGAAACAATGTTCCGTTAAGGATAAACTATCGAATTTAAATAAGCAATATAAATAAAAAATAAAAAATTTAAATATCCTCATCATCAGTTGGGGCATCTTCCTCACTAGAACTGGAATTTGAACTGGATGAATCAGAGGAATCTGGTTGTTTCGAACTTTTGTAATAGCCGATTATTTGGCGCCCGGAAATTGTAATTTTTTGGCGGTTAGGAATGTCTGGCAGATCTAAAAGTTAAAAAACATTTATTTAAGCCATTGGAGAAAATTAATATTGAAATTGAAAAGAGAATAAGTTTAAGTTTGTTTCTCACTTGATGGATTGCCTTCTGGACAACCTTTCTTAGGAGAAGTTTCATTGGATGGGGCGGCTTTTCTTTTGATAACAGATCTTAGAAGAGCAGCTTGTTTAGACACCTTTTTGACAACAACTTTTTCTTTGGGTTTTTCTTCCTCGTCATCACTTTTCAATGTAATCATTACAGAAGTACTTTCACTCGTAGCCTCATAAAGTTTCATCTTTTTCAATAAATCCTTCTCGTCCTTTTTCTTTTGCATGTCTTCAAGCTTTTGCTTTTCATTCAATTCATCCAAGAACTCGGAATCCTCATTAGTCACGCTGCAAATGTTGTTTACTTTAAAAATATTAAACCATCATTGACTGTGACTTACCCAATTTGTTAGCCTCTTCCTTCTCAGCCTGAGCTTTCTCTCTAATTTCACGTAATCTTTCATAAAGTGGCCTATTATCAACGGGTTCTACCAATTATTATTAAGTTAATTAAAATCGAAAAACAAATAATTACCTGTAACTACACTTTCACTACCATCTTTTTCCGATACAAATTTAGTTGACATCTTGCTAGTAAGTAACAAACAATATTTAAACAGAATGAAGTGGCGATTGGCAAATTATGTCTCAACAAGATTGGTAGCTCGACCATTGCATTACATTCAAATAGTTTAATTAAATAAATTCTTTTTTCATATCACAAATATGACAACTGAATTGGATCAAAGAATTAAAGTTTTAATTGGCAATGGAATTGTCAATAAGCATCGCTCGATGTTCGCGGTTGTAGGAAGTAAAGCAAAAGACCAAGTAAGTTTTATCACCAAATTTCGTTTAATTCATATCATTTCAGGTCACTGTTCTTTATCAAACTTTGGTAGAAGCTAAATCTGGAGATTTACCAAACGTCTTATGGTGTAAGAAAAATGAAACGGGCCTTTCTGGTGGCAGACAAAGTAAAGGAAAGAAAGATAACAGAAGATCCTCTTCCAATTTTGAAAAAAAGGATCAAACATTTCCTCAGTTTACATCTGTCCGTCACTGCAACTACGCAGACTCCCACGAATTACTCGGAAACACCTTTGGCATGCTCATCCTTCAAGACTTCGAAGCTTTGACACCTAATCTTCTGGCTAGAACAATTGAAACTGTCGAAGGAGGTGGTTTGATTGTTTTCCTGATGACATCAGTAAACTCATTGAAGGAGTTGTTTGTTCTACCGATGGATGTTCACAGTCGATATAAGACTAATGAAGCCGTTGTTGTGCCTCGGTTTAATGAAAGATTTGTTCTCAGTTTAAATTCGTGTAAGAGTTGTCTTGTTACTGACGATAAGCTTAGTGTTTTGGCAATTTCAAGTCATGTTAGTTCGGTCGTCGCCACTTCTGAAAATGGCAACAATCAAGAACTGGACTCAATAAAAGAGTCCGTTGCAGACACAAAGCCAATCGGTGACTTGGTCGCAACATCGAAAACAAAGTGCCAGGCCAGAGCGCTCCTCTCTCTATTAGATGTCATCACTGAAAAGAATGCGGAAGCCATTGTTTCCCTCACTGCAGCTCGTGGCCGAGGGAAGTCTGCAGTTATGGGACTAGCTATTTCTGGAGCTGTCGCATTTGGCTATGGCAATATCTTCGTTACTTCTCCATCTCCCGACAATGTAAAAACTTTATTCGAGTTTGTTGTTCAAGGGTTGGTGGATATGGGCTACAAGGAGGATGCTGACTATTTCTTGACTTACTCTGGCACTCACAAACAATCTCACTCCATCGTCCGAGTTGATATTCAAAAGGAAAACAAGCAGTGCATCCAATACATCAATCCGACTGAAGCAATCAAACTTGGACAAGCTGACCTCTTAGTTATTGACGAAGCCGCAGCGATACCTCTACCAACAGTCAGCTCTCTGATGAATGGAAACTACATCACCTTCCTTGCCTCCACAATTAAGGGTTATGAAGGTACTGGTAGAAGTTTGTCTCTAAAATTGCTTGCCAAGCTAAGAGAAAAAGCCATCCCAAAGGCTGGAGATGCTGTTAGTGGGAAACGTTTAGTCGAACTAACGTTGGAAGAGAGCATCAGATATAGGTCTGGAGATGAAGTTGAAAACTGGCTGGATAATGTTTTGTGCCTCAATGCGACAACTGCCAAATCTGTCAATGGATCTATTCCCCCAAGCAGGAAATGTGAGCTGTATTATGTGAATAAGGACACACTCTTTTCTTACCATAAGAGTTCAGAAGCTTTCCTAAATACTATTATGGCTATTTATGTGTCTGCTCATTACAAGAATACTCCCGATGACTTGCAAATGCTCGCGGATGCCCCAAACCATCATTTGTTTGTTTTGATGGGGCCAACCAAAAGTTCCTCTACGGAAAAGCCTGACGTATTAGCTGTTGTTCAAATTTGCTATGAAGGAAACTTGAAGAAAGGTGCAATTTTGGATGCTAAGAGGCGAGGCAAAAAAGGTGCTGGGGACCTGATTCCGTGGAATGTTGCTGATCAGTTTAATGATTCTGAATTTCCTAGTAAAGTTGGGGGAAGAATCGTTAGAATAGCCGTTCATCCGGACTTCCATTCTATGGGATATGGCCAAAGATGCATGGAGTTGGTTGGAGATTATTACCAGGGAAAGTTTCCCTGTTTGGCTAATGACAATGCAAAAGCAATAGTCAAACGCGCAAAGCTCGAGCCCAAAAGCCTTAACCTCGAAACAATCGCTCCCAGAGAAAACCCACTCCCGATTCTATTGCGCTTAGACGAAAGACAAGCTGAAGGACTTGATTACTTGGGTGTTTCTTTCGGACTGACGCCATCGCTTTTGAACTTCTGGCAAAGGAGTGGAATGGTGCCTATTTATTTGAGACAAACGGTCAATGATTTGACTGGGGAAAATACCTTGATTATGCTAAAGGCATTAGATGAATCACTCCACGCAAAAATTCACCTTTTCGAACAGGAATTTGTGCGAAGATTTCTTTCCCTTCTTGGATACGGTTTCAAATCATTCCCTACTTCCATGACTTTGGCTTTGATTGGTAAGCCACTAAAAGTCTCTGCACTTTCAAGAGACCAACTTGCTTTCTACCTTTCAAACACTGACATGAAAAGACTCCACGAGTTTGGACGCAACTTGGCTGACCAAGCCCTCATCACTGACATCTTGCCAGTTATTGGTAAACTGTACTTCACTGGAAAGCTAGGTCAATCTAATTTAGTCGTTGGCGAACAAGCTAAGATTTTGATTGGCCTCGGACTACAGCACAGAACCCTGATTTCAATTGGAGAGGAGCTTAATTTGCCGAAGACGCAATTGCAGGCACTATTCATTAAGGCAATCAAAAAGATTTCAGACTATCTTGATGCTGTTTGTTTGAGTAGTTTGGAGGAAAAGATGAATGGGGGCCAGGATGTGAAAAGTACACTAACTAGTGTAAGTCGTACCTCCAAATTGGATTCTCTCGAACAAGAACTTGCCATGGGTGCTCAGGAGATTAAGGAACGCCAAGAACGCGACAAAGTCAACCTCAAAAGGGACCTTCTTGGCAAAAAGTTAGCCAAATATGCTTTACCCGAGTAATCATATTTAATTTGTTATAATTTGTTGTTGTTATTATTATTAATTTTGTTATTACCAGGTCATTCGTCACCTCTCATTTTATATGCCTTTTAATTAGACCATTTTGAAATAAAAAATTATTCAAACCACCTTTCAATAAACCTCTTCTTACATCAACTCATTAAAATCAAACAATGTCACTCATATTTATGTGATGCACCTCCAAATTGGAACCAATTTAACACAGATGTTAACTTTAATGCAGTACTTTTTTAAGGAAAGTCTATTAAATAGCTATCATTTGTCCCTACCTCCATCTCATGGACATATTGTGCCGTGCAACTCGAATATTCATAAACGGTCCCAATTATTATTTAATAATTTATTATATTATAAATGAAGAGGTGACCTTTTTAAGATGATGAGTTAAGGCTTTTCTTTGCATCCAAATATATGTATGTTTGTAGACCCGATTTGCATAAATAAAAATGCACATGTCTAACAAATATATTTGACTCTATTAACTTAGTTTGGAAGCTTCCAATCAAATTTATGTTTTCGGGATCTAAAGTTATTTAGTACTTTGTCCTGGTATTTCCTATTTAATCAAAATTTGATAATAGTTTATTGGATTGGTGGTTGCTGCTAAAAAATATATTCACTTAATCACATTAAGTCCCCAAAAGTTGATTTAAATAAAAGGCTAACTTCGTTGCCAGTTTACTTTATTTTGGGGAAGGTCTGGCTGCATTTTTACATTTCTTGATACTTCAATTTTTTGATTAGGGATAAGGCTGCTATTTGAGAGGAGATTATGGTTGGTAGTGTCAAGTACCTTTTTTTGCTTTAATTATACCATAACATCTATAATACATTGCATAATTAATCCTTAAACAAACTGAGTACATCTCCTCAAACAACAATCAAGCATTAAAAAGGCAATAAAAAATAATATTAAAAACAGTTATTTTAAGACTATACTTTATATACATTTTGATTATTCTTCCATAAAAGGCCATATTATAACAAACGTTTTAATGTGATATCTATAACTTTATACTTTCGGCACCATGAAATACATAAAATATACAATATTTATATAACAATATCCTTTGCCACATGTATAAGTTTCTTTAAAGCAACTTTTCTTATTATAGTCCATTGTTTGCTGATTGCATAAAGGTGTCAGTTAGGCCCGCATGTGTTAACAAAATCATTTCCTATTCATCATCACACCACCAATAACAACCATATACTAGCCTAAATACACAACTTTTGCTTTAATTTACCCAAAACCAGCTTACCACTCCTATTTCATGAATTCCCAATTAATTATCCCTCAAACAATACCCACCTTATTAAGCTCCTCTAAGCAAACTCATAATCCGATCCAATTTATTGTTCCTAATCTCCTAAACTATATCAAGCATACTTTCTTTTAGAACGCCACTGTGTACTATTTAACAACTTTTAATCTGCTTGTTAAATGTTTTAAACCAAACAACTTTATATTAATTCTAATTAATCAGGACAACTGTACTTACATTTTAAATATAGTTAGATAGGATGAATTTATTTGGCAAGTGTTCTGTATTAATATTTTGTTTATTAATTTGGGTTGATTGTCAAGAAGGTTAGTTTAAGTCAAAACTCAATTAATTTTTTTGTTGAAGAATGGAAACCACCAGATTCGCCAATTAATTTAAGAACGAAAGCTTCTTCGAATGCAGTTACTTTGTGGTGGGACCCACCGGAAACAGTGCATAAAATATTAGTTAGAGGATATACAGTTTCTTATGGTATTGGGACACCTTCGCGGAAAATTGTTTTAGAAGGACAGGAGACAACATCTTTTACGGTTGATGAACTGAGTAAGTAAAAGCACACTTAATTTAATCTAAACTTCCAGAACCAAACACGACTTATGTCTTTGCCCTAACAGCATATAATGAAGCCGAAGATGAGGACAGTGAAAAAGTCTTTACTACCGCCACAACTACTATATACGGCCAAAAGCCCGAACCTGCCAAACTCCAACCACCTCTCCTAATAGATGCAAAAGTCCTATCTAAATCCAAGCTTCTTCTCATATGGACGGATCCCAATACAGTGGCAAAAGAAGAAGATTTTAAGACATATGAAATTTACTACGAAGACGTCAAAACTCACTTAGACTATCTCCTAACGACCCACGACTCCCAAATAACCATCGGAAATTTGATTTCCGACTCCACTTACCAATTTAAAGTAAAAGCTATTGGCAGTAAAAGTGAATCTGATTACAGCAAACCTCTTCAAGTAAAAATGAAGTTGGAAGAAATTTTGGTTAAAAAGAAGTTTGTTTGTTGTTTCGAGGATGCCCAGAGTTGTCAATTTATGAATGCACCAGACTCTACTTTAAAGTGGATGTTGGTTGATGGGGCAAAGAATGAAAGTTTTCCATTACCACACAAAAACCACAAACATCACCAAACCAGTTATATGGTCTTACAATCTTCAGGTGATCCTTTTGATATTTTCGGCAAATTCATTTCACCTGTTTTTAAATTTCAAACAGAAAGACATGCTTGTATTACTATTTGGGTTTATATTGAACCTAAGTCAATGGGAAATTTTGCCATTTTAATCGAGTACGAGGAAAATCCTTTCAAAGATGAGGACGTTTTATATAAATCGAGATTGGAAGATATGGCTCATGGGCGATGGAATAAATTGACTTTGGATATTAGTAAAAACTCTTTTCCTTTCAAGGTAAATTTTGACTAATTATTATATATTACTGTATTTTCAAATATAGATCCAAATTGAAGGCCAAAAGTCTTTTACAAAGGAAAGTTTTATGATCGGTATTGACGATTTTACTATCAAACCCGGCCATTGCTCGAGTGCTTTTTTGAAGGCTGGATCGGATTTGGAAATCAAATGTAAGTTTTTTTGCCAATCATATATTTACATAACGATAATTGCCCTTACAAAAAGTGTAATAATATGACAACATATTCAATTATCCCCAAACACACTTTAACTGACCACAAAAATTTAATTTAAAAATCTTTTGAAATGAGGCGACACATTGTCATGCAATCACGTTGTCCTTTATAATGAAATGTTTTAATAATTAGTTACAACTAAACACCCGATTTCCATATGTCATGACGGTTATAAGCTGACCACTTAAAGACAATGCCACCAAAATTGTTCTTTCAAAAGAATTTAAACAGGTGCCTTTGCCGATTAAATCACCCTTGATTGGGTTGGACATAAAACACATTACTGGTTGTTGAATCATAATAAGCTTAGGCTCATCTCATCTTTTACGACCTATCATTACCATAATATTGTTTGAGGCGGAAAGTGATTCCTCTCACCATTAAAATCATATCCTTTCCACTATTTTTCCTTCGCCATTTAATTGAACTAATAAAACAAGTACTAACTGTATTGAGAGTAATAATTATCATAATAACAAATAATTGTCCTTCGCTATTTGAAGCCAAATTTTTATTTTTTATCATTTTTTAACTCTTCTCATCCAGAACAACTTACTTTAAATAGAACCAAAAACTGTTTGAAGTGTCATTTAAAAGCCTCTCTTTTTGAATAAAATATAAAAGAATACTTTTATAATGATTAAGTTTGTTCTTGGAAAAGAGTATTGTTTTGGATTGCGTCAAATATATAAAACTTCCTTGGCGTATCATATATTTTGCTTTATGAGGGTCTTTTTGATTTATTACATAATCTATTCCCACCAAAAAAAGGAGAGCCAACCGAAAAAGTGAGTTATACACTATCTAGTTATTTAGATTAGTTTTCAGTACAACCAACGATATATATATTTACATATTTTGTTAATTAACTTTAGTAAGTTGAAAAGAAAACTTTTATCCTAACTACAAAATATGAATAAATTTAGTGACAGCTAAAAGGTGCCGTTCTTCCCTGTCACCCCAAATAAGGATCAAAAGAATGTTTTGTAATAAATATATTAGTTAACCCTATAATAAGTATGAGAATCTATAGTTAAATGACATGTCATGACTAGGTCATACTGAACCCTTTTTATTATTATTGTTAGGGTATCTAAGATTGTGTTAACAGTTTATTAGGTAGTGCAAAAATGATACGTCTGTGCGGTTATTATACTTATTTGAAAAGAATGTGTATGAATAGGTTATGCACATATATCTACAATACTGATTAAGTACACTTTTTTAACGAACAGACCTCAAAATCAAAACTTGACGACAACCATAATGTACCTTATATCAAAAGGTGGTGACAATATAATCACACCTTTACACTGTCTTGTGACAACTTTATCCAATTATGGCCTAATGTTTATTTTTGATTATAGTATTTATTATTTATAAATTATACATTTCTGAGATTTGTATACACTTACTTGTACATCCAAATTGTGCAAAATAAATTTGAAAAAAGATTATTTTATAATTTTGTACTAACATTTTCCTCAAAACCATCAAACTAATATTTCCCTCATGACTATTAAGCTACACAATCAAATATCTTACACCCTAAAATATAACAATACAATTCTTTTGTGACTATTCCGTCAAAAATTAAATATATTGTTTAATAAGCCCTTTGCAAATTATTGCCATAACTAAAAATATATAGAATAGTTTTTCAGCTTGAAAGAACAAGCAAAATCTTTTGTTTAAGAACTTTTTAATTTATATGTTGTCATTTTGTCTTTTCTAAATCCTGATTAAACCCTTACTTTTTAATCTTGAATTATGGTATGGTTTGTATTATGTGTATACTTTATTTATTATCAATTTGGATAGATGGGCTCTAGTCAATTTATTTACTAAACTTCATTTTTCGTATTATTTCTAGAATTTTCCAATTAGACGTATTTTGTGTGTTTCATTTTATAAATTAATTAAACAAACAAAACTTTATTCCATGCTGGTCTAAACAGAATTGTTGCCTGTCTATATTTTGTCATAACTAATAAAGATACATTTGTTATTTACTATGATCTCAAAGTTTTTACTAATATTATTAGTAGGACCAACTTTCCTTTTACTCGAAACTGAGACGTTTGCTCATTCGTATTTACCTGGAGGTGTGTTTATTTATGTTTAAATATTTGAATTGGATACTAAGGAGGATATTCTTTACTTTTGACAAAATATTTCTCCATCAATCAAACCAAAAGATGGCTCTTTATGGCATATTGAGTGCCTTTGATGTGTTGTATAAGTTGATGTAGTGTCTTAATACACAATATAAAATTCAGTGTTGTTACCAGATGGCTGAGCTTGTCCATTTTTTATTAATCAAACCTAAAAAATCACACGATAACAAACCCTTCTTAATACAAATATTCCAGACGATGAAACATACTTAGACGTCCTCTCCCTCTTCAAAGGCAAACTACAAGAAACCGGAAACGCAATATACGAAACAAAAGGCATAAACAACTTTCCTGCCATCGCCATTCAACGAGGCGCCGAAATAGTAGTACCCTATCGAAGCTACCTCCCAGAAAGATTTTACCGCAACTTTGCAATCGTAGCTACGGTCAAATTAGCTGACAAGAAAGGTGGCTTTTTGTTTTCTGTTTTGAATCCTTATGATACGATAATTGCTTTGGGTGTTTCGATTAGTGAGGCAGTTGGCGGCAATTCTAATATTTCTTTGTACTATACGAATACGAATACAGAAGCTGACTCGCAGATCATAGCTTCTTTTCAGGTTCCAGCTTTTACTCTTAAATGGACTCACTTTTCACTTGAAGTTAACGAAGATGTGGTAGTCTTATTTTTTGAATGCAAAAAGCACTCAATTCAACACGTAAATATCAATTAAAATAATCTCAAATAATATATAATGTTTGCAGGTACGTCGAAAGCCCATGCAATTACCAATAGATGATGTTCACAAGCTATACGTAGCCGGTGCAGGGTCTATCATCAACCAAGGTTTTGAGGTATGTTTCGTCCATGAGATAACATCAATTATATAAAAGAAGGGATAGTGTATTTTCAAAAATCTTTTCGAGCTCTTACTTTCCTTACGTCCATTGTTCTTCTTAATTCACAATTATTTGAGTGTTGGAAGGAAAGAGCCCGCGTCTGGGTTGAGTGTTGTTGATTTCCTGTATTATATTTAATGTTAAGAAAGGTTTTTTTGTTTCACCATAGTATATCTTTGACAGTGCTTTGCTTTTATTTATCGAAGATATACACAATACTTGTCATATATAAAGGATTATACTTATTGCAAAAGATTACTTGCACATTTGTTGCCTTCATCATTTTAGTAAGTGTCAACAGTTGGCCTGATCATGCTATTGCCAAAAAGGCGATTTATTAGGAGTCATTTATTTGCTTAGTCATACATTATAAGTGATTATCCTATAAAGTTCAAATTTAATTTGTTCTCCTTTTTACTAGTGTCTTATCGTAAATAAAAATGATAGGTTAAGGTGTTATGTGTGGTGATATTTATATTTAACTATCATTTAGACTTGAACCATGCTAAGGAAATCTTTCTTCCATTTGATATTCATTTTACTATTGATTCTTCCTCGAGTAACTAGTCAGTATTCGGAAGTCGTTGAGTATGAGGATGAGTATTCAGACGGCGGAGAGAAGGGGACCGTCGATGGCACCGCCGTCCTCAGCCACGTCAACAAACCACCCCCTCAACTCATTAGTTCCATTGGATATTCCGAAACAAATGTTCAAGATAACCCACTTCCTCCTATCGTCACCCTAGTTGCTGGAGATGAGGAATACTCCGAAAATTACGACTATTCTTCTGACTTAAATAATAATTCAATGTTATCTTATGAATCTAGTGTAAGTAAATAATACAAACATATATCTTCAGGGTGCCATACAAGAACTCAAAATCCACGACGATCCTGCTGAAGCAGCCAATCAATGTAATGAAGAATGGGTAAGTTTGTGGAGGTTTAAATAGGTGGAGCAGTTTATATTAATTAATTTAGTGGAAACATGATAAACACCAATTTAATACGAAGGTTTGACTTAGATATGGTGGTGGAGTTGTTTTTAGTGTTGGCATGGTTATGGCTTTAAATATTTGATGTATTGTGAATTTTGTAATAAAATATTTGACAGGGCTTCGAAGGCAGCGGCGATCCCAGTGATGTTTTCACCAACTTCGGAACAACAGACTCGACACAAGAAGAACCCTTCAAGTCATCAATTGAGACACTTTCTCAAAACAAATTGGCCTTACAACCACCTATTTCTTCTTCACAACATAGAGGTATTTTAAACAAAACATCCTTTCCTACTAATATTTTAGCCTTCACCACTAACATCGCCATACCCTCTGCAAAGTCACGTAAATCTGTTGACCGCAAATTTAAATTTGCCAAGACTGATGATTCTTTTTTTGTCCCACAAACTAAGGCCTTTCAGGGGCCAGTTCAGGGGCTTTATTTGAATGATTTGATAGGTATATAAAGAGTGGATTTGTTGTAGCATGAGTAGCATGAAATTTAAATATATTATTTTGTGTTGTCTTCCTACTAACTTAAATGTTTTAGAAAAAGAAGGATCCAGTATGAGAGGACAAATCGGGCTTCCTGGTCTTCCTGGTGTTTGCGAAGAAAAGTGCACTAATGGAAGAGACGGACTTCCTGGACTACCTGGATCCGAAGGTTCTCAAGGGATCCAAGGAATTCCTGGAGTAATGGGCCCACCTGGTCCTCCGGGGGCATCTTATGTTCGTGATGAAAATAATTTAGAACGAATTTCCGGACCACAGGGACCTCAAGGGCCTTCGGGAATCCAAGGCTTGCCTGGAATTCAAGGTCCACGTGGAGAACCTGGCTTGGGAATGCCTGGACCTCCTGGGATATTTACTGGACTTACTCATAATGACTTAGTTAGAATTGCTAATTTTCCTGGAGTAAAAGGAGAGAGAGGTGATTTATTGGGCAAAAGTTATAAAATGGGGCATTAAAAAACAGTGGAAACAACCTCGATTGTACCCATACTCGACGTTTGTTACTTGCTTGCCAAATACTCTGTTAAGATCTATTCAAGAGGCTCTCCCAGTTCTTTGCTGGTTACCTTCATTTTAACAGCAATGATTTGAGATATAGAACTATCTTGCTTCTTGGTGTCCTCATTCTTTTTTCGTGAGAATTCGGTTTCCATTAGCATGAAATTTGTATTCGGAGAGGTGAGTCTTCATTCGATAGTGCAGATGTGACTCTTTTTGAATTAGGTATACATTCTCCTAGGTATTAGCGGACTTGATAAATTCTACCAAAGACCATTATTTTAACCAGAGCAATTAGTATAAAGCACCTGTGGTGAAATTTAAAACATAACAAAATTGATAATAGACATAATTTAAACTCGCAAAAGAATCACTAATACGTTACGTAAATTGCAGGAGAGAGAGGTGAGCGGGGTGAATGCATTGAAAGAATGGTTACAGTTAATAAGATAGAATCTGAAGAGGACCTGCCTTATTATGATAGCAAAATACATCGTCCAGCAATGACTTCTGTGAAAGGTGAAAAAGGAGATAAGGGAGACAAAGGAGATACTGGCCCACCAGGCCCAGAAGGCAGAAACTCAGGTGGTGGAATTCAAGTCTTCCAAACTACTCAAGAACTTCTAGTAGCAACCAAAAATATGAGACCCGGATCCCTCGCTTTCAGCATGTCATCACAGCAATTGATGATCCGTGTTGCCTCTGGTTGGAAGGAAATTCAACTTGGTAAATTCTATCCGGCCGTTGAACCAAGGCAACCTATCGTAAGTTTTAAACAACTAAACTCGTCCCTTGTCCAAATAACTAACTACCTTCCTACTAACGCTTTCAGTCCATTTCACTCGATGCAACTAATTTTGATAAACAAGATTATCTCTCTTATTGGGTAAGGTTTTGATAGAGTTGTATCTTTTTGTGTTTAGTGTATTTATTTGCTTTTTATTTTACTTTTTATTTTATGATTTGATTTAGATGCCAAAAGACAGGACTGTAAGTCAATCGCCTCTCATCCGTCCTTGTTCTTCATTATCGGCTATGGCAACGGTTATGTTTGGTTTATTTTATTCTTTATCCTAAGTTTTATGAATATTTGTTTTGTTCTTTTCGTTGTACATCCCCTTTGTTGATACATTTACAAATATAAACGTCTTTGATGGTTTAGGCTGCAGCTGAAGAAACTGTGACTGCGAATCCTTATGCCAGGCAACACCCGCCACAAGCTCTTCATAGTGCTAGAAATGAGGATGATAATAGAGTCAGAATGAGAGATCATACTAGATATCAGCATACAACTACTGCCGCCCCAAGTACAACGTCTACTACAACGACAACTCCAAGACCTTACCACCATCCCTCCTTAGTCGAAACAATCAGACAACACCAAGGGCCTCACTCAGACACTCACCTCCACATCATCGCCCTCAACACACCTTTATACGGAGACATAAAAGGAGTAAGAGGAGCCGATCTTCTTTGTTATCAACAAGCCCGCGAAGCAGGCTTCTCCACCACTTTCCGTGCTCTCGTCTCCTCATACGTTCAAGACATGAATAAAATAGTCTCACCCCCAAGACAGACATACTAAAGTAGTCAATCTCAGAGGCGAAGTCCTTTTCGATTCCCTAGACCAACTGTTCCAAGGCACCGAAATGAAAAATGTCCCATTATACTCCTTCTCCAGAAGAAACGTCTTCACCGACTCAATCTTCCCCGACAAAAGTATATGGCACGGCTCTGAACTCGAAGGCTACCGTAAAGCAGGTTCCTTCTGCGATGCCTGGCGAACCAATTCACCCTCCCGCCTCGGCATGGCCTCATCACTCAAGCAAAACGAACCACTCCTTTCCAAACCAACACCTATGCCGTGTGACAAGAAACTAGTTGTTCTCTGTATCGAAAATATGTCCAAACATAGTGTTCATAAATTCATGGGCAAAAGAAAACCAGGATCTAATTGAATAAACGTTTTTGAAATGCAATAAGTATTATTATAAATGATCATCTTTTTTGTGAGATAGTTTTTTGGTTAAAGTAAACTAATTTTATAAAGCCTTGTACAATAATATTAAGAAGGGAGTGTATAAACGTTTTATTTATAACAAAAATTAAATAATTAGAAAGGCAAATTTGGTAGGATGTTAAAAAGTGTGTGGTTTTCTGGAGCTCGGTGCATTTTGTTTGGTTCAGTACTAAACATCTTCTGCATTGAAGTCATGACTTGTGGTGGTAGTTAGGCAAACTCTAAAATGATGAAGTATTCACTTATAAAAATTGTTGAATTACCTATCATTGAGAGAGAATTTCATTGAATGCCAATCTTAAAACAGAAATCGTGTCAACTTAAATGTCAAAATTTGGTCCAACCCTGACATATGAAAATTAGAAAAATGTCAAATTACCTTTGAATGGCCCATTTACATAGTGATACCATGTCAAATAGAAGAAATTGACTTTCTCCGCAATAAGAATTAGGAGGGAGCACATCGTTTAGAACACTAGCAATCAGGATACATAATTAAGTTAGCTCAAATATTGTTTTCCACAAAAGCACCAAACAATAAAACCACTCTTGGAACACCCTCCCTGCCAAATACAGTAATTTTCTTGTCAAAACACCTCACTTGAAAAAGCAACAAAAAAATAAAGAACAAGCCGAAATTAACATTTTATTCTTTGACTCCAATAAAATAACCACACACCAACAACAAAACAAAACGATATTTAAATTTGAAACAATTTTTCTTGAGTAGCCATTTGGGCCTTGACGATATCAGTGATATAATTGACCATTGCATAATCCTTTGTGGTGGCGGTAGTTATTTGTTCCATATTTGCTCCGATCAGCTTGCCAGTGCTTAGTTTGTCCATGACGTCGTAGAGTTTGCGGTCGAATTCGGGGTTTGTTTGACGGGTTCCTTCGGTTACTTGGGTGACGTATTCTTTGAGGCCGGTGAGATATTTTAGGAGTTGACGATACCTTTCGGCTTCCACGTTTTTTTTGTTGTCGATTGAGATTTCGCGTAACTTGTCTTGGAGACCTTTTTTGCAGAAGGAGAGGGCAACGCGTTCACCGGCCAGGGCTGTCAATTGGACTGGCAACTTTTGGAAGATGAAGCCGTGTTTGGAGGCTCCGACAGAGGCTTCCGAGTCAGTGTAGGCACGGATGGGCATGACGTTGTCGTTTCTGTCCTCGAACATTGGATCCATCATGAAGAGGATGGTTGGGCACTTGAAGTCTTTTGAATAAGACTGTTGGCCAATGATGACTGTATAATATTGATGAATTTGAACGGTGATGCCAGTTACGTCGTCTCCTGTCCAGAACCAACCAAGCAGATACTCGGATTTGTGAGTTCTTCTTAAGGTGTCTCTCATCCGGATGTTGTAGTCGAAATCAAGGGCTGGAACTCCATTAGCTGTGTCGTCAGTAAAAGGGACAACGTAAGCATTGGTGACGTGAATGGTGTTGTCAGGAGTAATATATCCGCAAAGGGAACCCATCGTTCTTCCGGAACCATTCTTAGTAATAGATCTTCTCTGAAAAGCATCGCAAACAGTCAAATAAACGACTGGATGAACCTTGACATTATAGTCTGTCATTTTCGAACAAATTTATACCTAAAATAACCAATTTAACCTCATTAAATTTAATAAACTTTTAAATTGACAAATAAATAAATTAGCAAACAACAATCCCATCATCTCGCCACAACCCAAAAATCAAATCAAGCCCATAAATGCCACTAATCGTCAATGCAAACACTAAACATATTATCTATAGTGACATTTTCCCAACAACCTTTCCAAACTCTGCCCACATCTTTCTTTACAAGAATCTACTTCCCATTGAAAATTTATTTATTTCGAATTTAAATAATATATTCACTCAATTTTAAAAACAAATTTTTTTATTATTAATAAAAACAGATGGTAAACTTTAATGGAGTGAGAGGTATGTTTAGGAAGAAATATTTACAATAATAATTGAGTTTAAATTTGTTTGTAGGTGGTACTATTTGGTCAGGAGACGAATTGTTGTTTGTGTCAAGGCGAATTCGGCTTCTTCTGACAGAAGTTTCTTGCCGGAATGGTTGGAAAGGACTTTGAGAAGTGGACCGAACGAGGCTGCTAACATGTCAATGCAGCAATCTACGGCTGAAGAGCAATTTGCCTCAGTACTGCTTCTTCTCGCCAATTCTTCTGCATTTTTGGCAAGCATTTTGAAGAGAATTGAGGGCTCTTCCATTGGATTGGTCTCGTATCGGGTTGTCTCGATGGGTACGGGCAATCGCTTGATGATATGCTCAATTTTTGGAGCATGTAATGGAATCGAAACCTCCTCTTCAACTTCCTGTTTGATAGGATACGAAGTCGGGGTGAAGATACTTGGTTCGTCATCAATTGTCTCAACATCAATCTCTTCTTCATCATCAGATGCTCGATCATCTTCTACAACAAATCTTTCGTGACCTATTTCAAGTAAAGTTCTTTCTATGTGTGGACTACTGGTCAAAATAATAGGCTTGGAAGAGTAAGTTGTTGGGAAAATAGAGTTACCAGTACTATTATGTTGTCGTGAAACAACGGATCTTGATGCTTGACTATTTGCGATCGTTGAGGCAGTTCTGCAGATTTCTAAGCCCCTTTTATTAAACCTCGAGGTCAGTTGATAACCTGTCATCATATGTCTTGGCCGTATGATCGATCCATCAAAATTCTTTTCCGTAACACCAGCTTCAGACAAATCTGCCACGTCGAAGCATCTCCTTACCACTCTAGCTATTGACCCATTAGCTAATTTAAAAGTCTCACCTGTCTTAGCTTGAAAATCAACAAATGACACATACTTGAGCGTCTGTATAGAAGGATCAGCTTTGCAGATATACAAAATAGTAAAATTGAGTCCTTTCCAATGGCCACGAGTTCCGAAATCCAATGGAACTTCGTCTCCTAAATGGGTTTAAATTAATATTGCAATAATTATAATACATCATATTTTAAATTTAACAAAACTATATGCCACCTTTGTTTTAAAAACAATCTTTGGAATGTTGAATATTAGTTAGTGTCGGATACAACCTTAGTATGCATACTATGCCTGTGCGCAGATCTCTAATATTTTCTTAGTATGCCTGAGGTTCTATTGCGATACATTACTTTATATAGGTGCTTTCTCTAAAAAACGGTGATTTGTTCTACAAGAAAAGCCTAAATGGACCAGATCAGAGCACATCCAGCCAATACCATCTAAAGAATTGGCTGGGAACTTGGAATTTATCCTAGTGGGAAGATTCAACAGACAAATGTAGTTGCGTGAGGTCTATCTTCTCAATCATGCCAATGGCTGTGCAGTCACCGGCATCTTGGTTAAAGTGATGCTTTAGGTTAAGACGACTACCGAGGAGTAATTTTAATAAAAATACTTCGAACCCCTTTTTAACCAGTCCAAATTTAATAAAACCGAGCTCACCCTGCGTCACCCATCCATACCATTTTCGGCAATTTTTGCCGATGCACCTCCATCTGTGCTTGTTTTTTGTTGATTGTTGAGGACGGACTTGAGCTCGGCAAAGGAAACAAGTTCGGATGCCTCCGTAACCCTAGAATAAGATTATTATCATACAACTAGGCAGTATATTTACCGCTGGTGGAGTGAATTTAGCCTTTTTATTGAGCACTTTTAGCTTGTCTCTGGCTCTATCTTCCGCTTCATTTGGACGCATCTTCATTTGGCCCATTAATCTTAGCCGCCTTTGAGCTTCTTCCGCTACTCCGCGATTTGTCAAATTTGACATATTGGGTAACATAGGTAATTCCATCTTTGCAATCTTAGCGGGTCTTTCGTAGTCTTCATAGCTTTCTCGCCCTGTACTTGATTGAAGTGTTCTTTCTAATGGAGGAGATTCAGTATTGATTTTGCGAGGTCTCCCAACAGGTCTTTTTGTCTTCCTGTAAGAGCCTCTTTTTTGACTTCTTCCACCAGTAGCTCCTTCTGGCTTCTCTTTTGGGATTTTAGGCACTCTCGGTTCTTCTAACAAAGAGTAATCTCGCGGATCAATCCTAGGTGGTTTATTTACAACTTTGGGTCTAATTGCTCTAGGTTCAACTTTGGGCGTCTCCAAGGCATTAGCTGCGGCCGTATCAGTCAGAACTCTTGATAAACCCTGATTCCTAGTTACTCTAGGTGTAGGCAAAATAGTATTAGTCGCTTTCCTAGCAGCTTCCAAAGCCTTAGCATCAGCTTCTTCCTTCACCTTCTTATCCCAGGCAACTTTATCTTGACCGAGGACTGCACCATTGAATATATTACAAGACTCCCTAGCGCACCTATACTTGCCTTCGCAAACATAAATACTATAGCCACATTCATCACACGACCTGCCCTCAATGATGTCCTCTTTAGACACGATGCCTGTTTTGTCTACATCGGATTGATCGCCATATTCATCGAGCATGGCATAGAATTGTTGTGGATTCCATTCTTGGTCATCAAAATTGATGTCAGACATTCCACTCATGTATCTTGTTCTTCCTCCTCCAAGACCCGACGCCATTGAACAGTTGCCTATTGAATTGTGGGAAATGCTAGTCATTCTATCTCTATAAGGTTCCTTGAAAACATGTGAGATCCCACTGCCACAAGGCTCTTGGTATGGATACTGGTGGGAGTTAGCTGAATTTAGTCTCTTTCTTCCTTCACTCAACAAATCACTTGTCTTGAGGTCTAAATGTTCTAATATCGAGGGATGGAGATTGTCGATGTCTATGGCATCGTTAATATTGAAATTATCACCCAAACTAATACTTTCATTCTTCATTCGCCTTCTTTTGAGAGATCCATTGGAACTAACTGACTTAGGCCCATTGTAGCTTTCATAATTTTTTATCGCTTTCTCGTAGTAAGCAGAAAACGAATTGGCAAAAGACTTTTTGGTTGATGCTGATTTGGCACCACCTTCTCTATAAGTCGGAATCAGTAAATCCTTGAATGTAATACTACTGCTGTTCCTCCTTGGCCTTGTCGTTTGTATAAAATCATTGGCAGAAGAATAAATTTGGGCTGAGTTAAAACTTGTATCGCCATTTGATGGGCCAGCCAGAGGAGAAATATGTCCCTCGATTTGATATGATGTGGAAGGTTCGTCCCTGGCTATTGAGTTATTATTTTCTGGCTGAGGTGAGGATGAGTGAGATTCGCCTAAGAATTCGAAGGGTATTAATCCGGCTTCAACGCAAACTTCGTTAATTGCAGAGTCGAAGTGCTTTTGTTTGCGGTGTACTTCGAATTTAGCCCTGTTTTCAACGTATTTACAAATTTCGGATTCCCTAAGATAAGCATGTTCTTGGGTACCGAAAAAAATGATCATGTATTTGTTGGCACTTCCTTTTTGGTGGTTTTGAGGAATTTGGACAATCTATAAAATAAATTATTACATTTTGTAACAGTTGGTTGAAATATACCTTCCCCGGCCAATGCGGAAAACCCTTCATTTTCGCCCAAACAAGTTCATCTATTGTGAAAGCCATTTTTGTCCATCAATATCCCTTTATAGTCAGCTGATTTATATTTAAGTTAACTTCGCAATATGAATTGCTATAACTTTGATTGATAGTCTAAAATTAGAGAAAGTATTATGAACTAGACACACACATAAAAAAATAGCAAAGACAACGTTTTATAAATGCGGCAACATTGTTAAAACTATCCTACTAACATAACTACGCAAAGTCGAAGAAACACAGAGGTGGTTTGATAGGGTAAAATAGCCCATGGTCAGTACATAATTGATTCGAATACAGACAGGTTAAACGATCCAAAGAAACGAAAGTAAAATCAGCTTTGTTTCTTTATAAATAAGACCGCCAACTAACTTAAAATAACTTCAAAAAATGGTAGGAAAGTGATCATGATTTTAGCTTTGCAAGATGATTGCATTGGAGAGATGTGTACTTAGAAGAAACAAAGAGATAGTTCAATAGGTAGTCGGCTCAGTAGTGGAGGAATGTGATATCTTGATAACACGTATTTTGTGTGCGTTTATAAATTAATAATACGATTAAGTGGGAAGTGACAATAGATTTTAAAGTTTATTTTGACAATAATAAAGATAACAATGTATGTTGTATCTATTAAAATTAGAAATGCTGTGAAATATTAAAGTGTAGTTATAAATAATTTTATTTTTAAATGATCCTGACGTCATCTGGGCATTGTCTTTTCATTTTCTTAAGATTCAGGCAAAAATTAAACAATTACAGTGGAATCAATCAAAGTCTTGATTCTTTTAAATCCCATACTTATGCAGTGTAGATGCATAGTGTCCCAACTGTTCTCCACCTTACTCAAAGGTAGGGCATATTTCTCAGCGAGAAATAAAAGGGACTGACTTTTATGGCAAATGCAAGATTCAAATTTAGAATCCTTTTATTATTCAAGTTTAGAATGTTGTTATTAATCAAATTTAAGATCTTTTCACTATCAAAATTTTTATTTTAAATAAATGACAATATTAAATGTATTTTGAACACAACATATTACAACACAAATACAATTATTAACATCTTCTAAAAATTTTAAGATAATGACTTATTAAAGTCAAACGTAATCATGACCCTTGTATTAGCTGTCGATACACATGCTCCTATACACAGAAGGAAAATTTCACTGATATTATCTGAATAGTTTCTAAATGCATTTTCCCATTTGTTCCATTTTTCAGTACTTGAAGGTAAAAAATGTTGTTCGAATTTATAATTATTCTTTTCGGAAATCTTGTTTATTTTGGTTATATTATCAGAAACCAAGGAAACTTTAAACAGATACAGACCTTTTTGAACGGTACTATGTTGATAGAATTCCGAAACAATGATTGTGGGTTTGAATTTTCTTAAAAAGTCAAGATCCATTCCAACATCTTCAAACTTAATATTCTGCTTCATTGCGCCTACATTATATTCAATAAAATTTTCAATAGAAACTGAATCAGTGACAATTTTAGTTGGCGGCTTTATAATAACGTAATCGGAGTATCGAGAATTCAATACAGAATTGTCAACGTTATTCCATCCAGTTGACTTCTTTTCATCGTATGTTTCGACAATTAGGTTACGATTAAATGGCCTTTTGATGAACATCTTTGCCAATCTGTAATCATTTCTGACGAGTTTAACCAATTCTTGTGGAGGCAATATTTCGCGGCAATTTTCGTTTGTTGCACGCACAAGCCAAAACGTGTCTTCCTCAAGTATCTGATACCATTGTTTGCAAACCTAGTAAAAATATCATTAATGCAAAGATCATTATTACTTACCAAATTACAAGTTCTCACCAAAAACTTAGGATCCAATTTCATGAATATTTCAATTAAGATATCCTTTGGAGCACCACTCAAGTTCATCTTTCTTTAAGTGTGAAAGTATTTGACGATTAGTAAAATCTTGTTTGATACAATACAAAGGGACCGCGTTCATAATTCCAAAGTCTTCCCAAAAGAACCAAATACGCAGAGGGTGTTCTTTATTTAAACCATCCATTTAATGTAAAGCAACTTAAAAATGGGAAGAAGTTGCTATTTAGTTAAAAATGATTCATTTGTCACAAGCTAACTAAAGATGTCAAGTGGTTACAAAGACAGCATTCATAAAAGTATAACATTTAAATTTAAGATCATTTTATTATCAAATTGACACATATCGAGATTTAATATTTATTATTCTCAAAGGCAAGATACGTTATTAATTTAAATACAATATTTTAATAGTTTTTCGATTATAAGAAAGTTATTCCGGCTTATTGATGTTAAAAGTAGTTATTAAACTTGTATTGCCAATCATAAAACTTGATCCAAGACTGATGAAAGAAACTGCATCAGTGAATTCACAGTAGTTTTTGAATGTTCTTTCTACTTTACGCCATCTTGGAGGTTTTCCTTCGTGATATGTATGTACAGTTACCGATTCTCTACCCAGTCTATATACTATGCCATTTATTTTAGATTCCAAAACAAAGAGACTATCAAAGCTATAACTACCCTCTCCATAATTAGTATGCAATTGAGACGTTATTATAGTAGGCCTGAACTTTCTGATAAAATCAAGACCTATCCCAATTTCCTCGAAACGAAAAGATTGTAAACTAAATTCACCATTCATCCGCTTTACCAAGTTACTAGGCGGTAATAATTGGCGGCATTATCCCTTGTGGCTCTAACTAACCAAAAAGAATCTTCATTAAGGATCTTGTCGAAAGACGACCACTAAATGTTCACTCTTTAAATCATACAATCAAATATTATTTGCTGCAAATCAGTTGTAAAAATGACAAAGAGTTGATTTTTAATTTAAAAGTGACTTGCTGGTCGAATCTAATGTATTCTGTATAATAAAAGTGTAGCTGATTGAAAGAGATGAACAAATTATTATAAAAAGATTTGATAAGTTACCCAAATTGAACGTTGATTGGAAATGTGTAAGTAACATTTGATAAGTGATGTCATAAACAATTTCATGACTTGAGTTTCATTTAAACATTTATTGTTTGAGTGCAGATGATATTTCTATTAGATTGCAACGAGCAATATAAGTAATAATTGTATTATTAAGATTAAATTAAATGTATTGTTATTGGATATTAAGAAATCATTTGGGCATTATCGTATGTGTATTTGCCCAGGAACAATCAAAACTGAAATATCACCAATCTGGGCATCAAAAAATCCAAGTAATGTGAGAATACGATGGTGAAAAAAGACTCACGTATCTACCAGTACTCGGAAAATACTAAATAAAGACACGATTTATATAACTATAATACACCACAGAGAGTCATTTTATTACTTATACTCGGTTAACATATATTAAATTCGAATTTTATTATCAAAACAGAATTAACAAAATCAAATAATTATTTAAAATGGCATTATTGAGTTACAAGCAAAAGTTGACTTCTTTTACAATTTAAGAAAAATGATCACCCTTATTAATGTCAAAAGTTATAATTACAGTAGCATTCGCAGTCGTAGTTGATGCACCTCCGCTGCAAAAGTTGATTCGTCTGGTGTCATCCGAGTAGTCTTTGAATTCTTGCTCCACTTTAACCCATTTTGGAGCTTCACTGGTGAAATGTTCAGCTTGATGTACGAAATCACTCTTGTTCATTAACATAGATTTTGGTTCGTTCACAAATCCCGAAAGAAAATCAACACACAGTATGTACACACCACTACTAGACGGTTTCCGATGATTGTGCACTTCAGAAACAATGATACTTGGCTTGAATTTTTTAATAAAATCTAGATCTATACCAATTTCCTCAAAATCAATCATTTGCTTTAATCTGCTAAAGCAGAAGGAAGCACATTTTGAAACAGGATACGAATCATCGTGTATTTCAAGGGGTGGGGTATCGAGGGCACGACAAGGAAAAACAGTCAATCCCAACAAATCTGTTGTTTTCCATCCACGTTGACTTTCTCCGTCTATTTGATCAATAATCAAGTTCCGATTAAAGGGTCTCTTGATGAACATCTTTGCCAGACAAAATTGATTGTTCATTAGCTTTATCAATCTTCTTGGGGGTAATACTTCCCGACACTTCTCCCGCCTTGCCCGCTCTAACCAAAAAGAGTCTTTATTGAGTATCTGGTGCCACAACTTACAAACCTATTAAATGCGTACAATAAAATAAAAGGTTAAATTACCAGAAAACAAGTTTTGACCAAAACATTTGGCTCTATTCTCATAAATACTCCAATCAATATATCTGTCGGAAGGTTATTAAACTCTTTTGAGATTATTTTAGTCATATTAAAATCGGGATATTTAATTATTTTTGACTGAATTGATGAACCAAATTTAGGCAACTCGTCATTCCAACGAGTGTCTTCCAAAAGTTTGACTTACTTTGGTTATATAATACGCTTAAAATTAATCCAGTTAAACAAATTATTGAAATGTGGACAAATTAGTTTAAAAGACATTTTTTGATATTGGAAAAGGGTGATATTTTGTTAGCAGATTAATCATACAAATAAAAACAACACAATGAGTAAAAAAGAGATTTTGTCAGACACTGACGGGTTAACACCATTGCTATTATTAACTCCTGAGTCGTTTGCGGTTCCAACGTCTAACCACACAATTGGATCACAAAACACGATGTATGGTTGAATAATATACTTTATTTAAAGGCAAAACACAACTGATTTTATTTTGCAAATCAGGGCTTTATAAATAATTTAAACACAATAAAATATGAATATAATTTACAGATGTAATAAGATTAATATTAAAATAATACAACAGATTTGGGTTCCGATCAGTAGCTCTAATAAGACTAAACCAAACAGTATATATTTTATTTTGTAAAGCGAACCAAATAATTTGAAAGGAGTATTAACTTAAAATTCTGATATTTAAAAAAAATATTTTAATATGTTTACGGTCACAAAACATATTATTTGAATGCATGATAATACATTATTTCTCATGCTTTTTTCAATAGCATAAACCAAATTTTAAAATCACTTGCGGTTAAGTAGCCTCAAATGGCTATCTCGCCTAATATCTATTATTTTGAAAAAAATTGTTTCCTAGATGAAAAAGTCAAACAATTATGTCGATTAAGCCATTTAAAGATTGTAATGCGGTTAATTAGCAGATCAAGAAAACAAGTTAATTATGTGTCATAATTTATATCACTCAAATCAAGTAGGTTCTATTTTGAGGAATGCATTTTTGATTTATAAAAATGAATAGGTCAACTTGTAATTCTAACAAGTATCCTAGCAAAATAGGGTATTATTTCCAAAAAATGCTTTCCAACTATTTGCAATTCAACAAATGAAAAAAGTTTATTCACAATATACAATAATAATTAAATACACTAACTAAACCCAATACTGTTCCTTTTTAGAAGTATTACTCTTTTTAGTAATCCCGCTTATATCTGACGTACTTTTATGCATAGGTTCTTGACTCGGCAAAGAATATATCCTACACCCAGGAACTTCGCTTATTTTCTTCGGAGTTTCAACAAACGCCGATCCCGAGCCTTTCAAACTATTAGACGTTGTTTTGAAGGGCAAGCTTTCGTAATTTGAGGTAAATGTCGAGATATTTCTAGCTTGAGGAGCACTAATGGAGGAAACTTTTGGTGATCCTATTTTAGCATATACAGTATTTTCTAATAAATTAAAAGTCGGTGATTTGGTTTGTAAAACAGTTGTATCTAATTGTTTAGCTAATTGCAAAGCCTCCAAACTTCTATACAAATTAGGATTATTTAAATTAGGTTGATTTATGGCTTCGGCAGGTTCTTCTTTGGATGACTTTCGACAAAAGAAAATGCACATTATGATAATTACTACGAGAGCTCCGATGAAGATTTGAATATGATTTGAATTTGAATCGCTTTGTATTTTGGGGACTGATAGCTTGGGGATGTTTGTTGTTGAATTGGCACTCTTCGGAACAGCTCCATCGTTACTTCGACCTAATGCTCCTAGTAGAGTAGGTGTGATAGTTATGGACCAATTGAATCGCGCTGGCTGAATCGAGTCACCTCGTAACTCAAGCTCAATTTCATCTATAATTTGTTTATTCGTATCAAAAGCATCAAAAAATAGTCTGTGCTCCTTGACATCAACAAAAGTAAAGAAATTAATAGATTCATTCAAAGGAGTAACTCCATTCAAAACAAGATTTCCTTTCAAAGGTTGTCTAGAGACATAAAATCTTGGTGACAATCCTAACAACGAAGAAGCATTTAAAAAATATTCATCTATATTCGCCATTGTTCCTCCTTCCAATACAAACAAATTCGTCGTTATAGTTGGGATTACTCTAATATGTGTTTCATATTCTTTCAACTTCGAATCCCCTAAGTTAAAAGAAAAAGAGTCTTTATAAGCATACATATTTAACTGAGCATACAAAATATCGCCCTCATCTATATTTTTCTGTGTAAAATTGGTTGCTTCTTTATCGTCATTAACCCAGTAGAAAGTTCCATTTACAGGCGGTTTAGAAATTGTATACAAAACATGACTTCTATCTCCTTTGTAATCAACGTCAAGAAAATTTTGATTTAATAAAGCATATGTTTTTCCTTGAATAAATGTGTTAATGGTGTTCGAAATTATATTTTGTGTTTTTAAATTTTAATGAAAAATGCTTTGCACCAATTTGCCAGGTAAGATAATAAAACTTCAAATTTGTAAGCAACATAGCTTGAAGATGATTGTCATTGCCTTCTTATTTTAACGAGACTAATGCGTTTTATCACTTATTCGTGAGTGAGGTCATTGCGTACTCTCAGGAATACAACAAAAAATGAAGAAGATTAATGGCTCCAAGAAAGATAGTGACTCTTGCTTTGAGACAATTGTAGTTAAAATGAATGTACCTTCTAAGACACTGGCCAAGAACCTGGAGTACATTCTCACTGAGTACTTTGGTGATCAAGTTACGAATGTCAATTATGGCAAGTGTACTTTTTAAGACGTCTACAAGCTTTCACCTGAAAGTGCTCAATTAATTGGTCAACGTATCATTGAAAAGATCTTTCCCGTTAAAGCGTTAATTCCTTATGGCTTTTAATATATTTGTCTATTTTTATATTCTTGGCATGTTATTAAAAGATGTTCACCCTTAAAGTTCAAGTAACTGCTGGTTTTAATAAATGTTTCTACTTTATCGATAAAGTTACCTTGTGAATATGTTATATCTGCATTTTTTGTTAATTTATATTCGATCTGATCTATAAACACTTTAATCATAAATTGCTTATCTCCAATTTTTATTGAAATGATGTCGAATCGTTCATTATTGATAGGTTCATGACTAAATTTAACTAGCTTTTTGTTCACATCAGCTTGTGTAAAGGAAACTGCCTTTGCACCATCCATCCAAACATTAACTCCATTTGAACCATTTCTTAAAACGGCATAGAATATATTTGTGGGTGATAAATGTGGGTGTGTAGTTAGGAGATCCTTTTCTGACAGTGTATAATAATTACTGTTTGGCAGGGTAATTGACTCAACAATATGCTTAACAGAAATTCCTTTGGTGCTTCCTTCTGTAATTTTGATTCCAACTCTAATTTTCATCTTTGTAGCTCTTTTTTGCAATTCATTTAGAGGACAAATTGAAAACCACACTTCATCATTTCTGGCAACAGTTTGTTTATTTTCAAAGATTAAATACTTATCCAAATTCAACAATTCATCTCCGCTCAAAAACATTGGGCTTTGCTTGCCTTTAAAAATAGAAACTTTTCCCATGCTTAGGTTGCTTCAAAATCTCAAGAGCGAGCTTCTCCTTGTTCAAGACTCTAACGAATTCCTCCAAATTAATATTAGTCTTATTAAAAACAATCGAACCCCCACTATTAATAACCATATCCTTTGTAACCACAAAATTAAACATTTTCTCCAAAGGAACAACTGCATAAGTTACTAAAATCCTAAACTTCTCACTTCCAGTGTACAAATCTTCCCCTCCGGTAACATTAAAGACAAAATAATCTTTCAAATTCCAAACTTTTTGCCTTATTTCATTTGACTCATAATAAACTTGCCGCGCATAGATGTCAGCTTGAGTAAATGAGTATATAATTTTCTTATTCATAATTAATCTTCCATATTTAGGTTGTCTTAGAATATTTATAACTATTTGTCTATCATCCACCTGAGGCATTGATATTTTAAACAAATCTGAATCTATTAGACCGGAACTGCCGGGTGCAACTACTAGGCGAATGTTATTTTCGAGGACAACGGTGCTTTTGACTGTCTTTTCAACATTAAACCATTCAGGTCCAACTTGTCTTGCTCCATCTGAAACAACAAATGAAAAGCCCCCTGTTGTATTTTGAGTTAACGTAAATTGGACTTTGCCTGAACTTAAATCGGCTTGAGTGAATGATTTGGTCGTTTTGTTGTCCAGAGTAAGTTTGCCATTAATGAGTTTAGAAATTGAAAAGACTAAATTATCATTAGAGGTGTCTTCGTCTTCGGCTGTTAAAATAGTACCAGGTATAGTTGTAGGCGAATCTAAATCCCATACTCTTAATTGTTCATTTTTTATAATTTCAGGAACTTTTTCATTTGACTTTAACAGCCAAATGTCAATAATAACGTCTAATTCACATTTTCCAGCAAATGATGGACAAACTCTAACAACCAGTTTATCTCTCTTAGTTATATCCGAGATGTCACTATTAGTATAATAAATTGAATCCTCAGCCAGGTCAGTATCATCAAATTCAACTAAATTTTCAGCCAAAACCAATTCACCTTTCTGTTTGGTGACTTTACCAAATCTTGGGTAACTAATGATCAAAAACTTGACAGGTTCATCATTAGACAAATGATAAAAAGGCATCATCATTTCCCTTATACTTTTCTTTCCATTTGGATCTAATGAAATATTGGTGGATACTTTTTCCAAGGCATCATACTTAACATTTACAACTAATTTAAATGGACCATACTGTTTGCTGCCCATAGTAATATTAAAGACCACAAAATCAACGCTTTTATCCAATTCCTTTCCATCATGAACATAATAAATTTTGCCCTTTGCAAGATCAGCAGCCGTAAATCTCATTATATTAACATTTGCTTGAACCACTTTAGAAGAGATATTAGAAGGACCATCTCTTTTAAAATGTTTTCTTAATTGCGAAATTTGCATTATTACCTTTCCATACATTGGACCATTGATAATTTTAAAAATGACCTTTTCTTTTAATCGGGGCAAAGCAACTACATCTACTATAGATTCATCAATTCGCTGCATCGAAGCAAAAGTAACATTCAAGACCGGCTCTTCATTCAAAATTAAATCTTTATCAGCTGGGACATGTCTAAAGGACTTATCCAGATACAAAGTACTGATATTCTTCAAATCCTGAACCGTCATCTGAATGATGATGCGGTTGTCTTTTGGTAATTCATTTAAATCAAAAAATATTAGATTTTCATTTATATCGCTTTGACTGAATTGGTAGCATTTAACAAATTTGTTATCTATTAACATGAGGAAACCATCATTTTCAAGGGGCTCTATCTTGATGTCGTCCAAATCAACATCTAGATTCGTTATAGCTGTCAAGTTTTGTCTTCTAATCAAAACTAATTTGTTAGCCCAAACTGGATCATATGAAATTATATTTCTGTACAAACGGATAAAAGGTGGTGAAGCTATGAAAAGTATGTTGACATTAGTTGAGTGGATTCCATCGTTTATCACAAGTTCATTACTTGATTTTAAACGGTTTCCGACATGTTCGATAGTTAAGCCATCATTTGTCAATTGTTTGTTAGTGAAATTTTGACTTGAGAATAGGTTGGAGGTATGGATAAGGAAGTCTTTGTACTTTTTGAGAAATTTGAAAGTGAAATGAATGTATTCCCCATCTTCATCTTCGAAAGCAAGCATCCATGATTTGAGTGTCTTTTGCTTTTTAGTTACCAAATAAATCTCAATAGCTCCGTCATCATTAGGATCGATTATAGTAGGTGCATTATCATTTTGCGAAATAATATGAAAAGTCATCCAAAATGGAATCTTCGTATTGCCCTTATAAATAGACTCCGCAATAACATAAACCTCATCCTTCTTTTCCTCACTACCATCATGTTGATAATAAAGCCTTCCCGACGTGATATCACTCGATGAAAAAGTATTCATCTCACTCAACTCATACTGAGTCCCCACCAAATCAGTCAACACAAACTTCCCATTGGAAGGTGGCAAGGCAACAGTAAAAGTAAAGTCATTATCATCAGATGTCTGTAAGTGTACGAGTTGTTAATGATTGTTTTTGGAAATTAAATGCTTCATTTTTATTATCAATTTTATTATGTATGCTTTTAAATTTAAGTCACCAAAGATGGTTTATGCCAATTACTCTTGTTAACATAATTCTACTTCAAAATTTGCTTATACCAGAAAACGAAGACAACCAAGTAGCAAGATTCATTTGTCATTTGAATGAATATGCAACAAAAGTCCACACACTTGCCTTCTTATGTCCCAAAATTGATGTAATGCAAGAGTTATACAAAGCCCGAAGTCATGTCGATGTCCATTAGCTGGAGCTAGAAGACGAGGATGGTGATCCAACTCTTTTTATGACAGCAATCGAGAGGTGTAGCATTGTCTATACTCAAGGACTAACCAACCAGGATATGGATACTGAAAACTATGACTTCCTTAATCCTTTGGGTGACTTGATCAAGGCCGCCTATTATGCAGGAGAATCAATGCCTGATCCAAAAAGGCTACATCTACACGAAAGAATAAAAGAGCACTTCTGCATCTACAACTCCCGTGTTAATTGTAAGCGCGTTCTCTCCAAGAAAGAAGAACGGATGGAGGAGATCATCGACACAAAGAAAGATGATGGATCTAAGCACCAAAGTGTTGTAGTAAAGATGAAGGTACCAACAGAAGAATTGGGCGAGAACTTGGAGTATGTTTTAACTGAGTACTTTGGCAGTCAAGTTACAAATGTGGATGAAGGGAAGTGTAGCATTGGGGATGTTAGAAGCTCTCTCCTAGGAATGCTAAATTGCTTGGCAAACTTTCGGTTGAAAAGATCTTTGCTCTCAAAAAATGTAACTGTCACTAAATTTCAGCCTTATTTAGTTTTTTAATAAATATCTTTTAAGTTTATCCCACCGCCTCACCTCTAACCACAAAGAAGTCTTAGGAATTTGCTGAGCAGATCCCTCCTTAACCGAAATGGTCAAATTAATTAGTTTGATAGATGCTGCATCGGGGATGTAGGTTATATCAAATCTGGTTAGTTCAGATGTCTTTGCAGGGGTGATTAATTTGAATGTGAAATAATCATTGACTACTGAGAATTGGACGAAATGAAGTTTGTAATTTATTACCCCTTCATTTAAGTGTTCCTGGGTGAAGTTGGAGTGAACACCGATGCGGCGGCTTTTTGTTGTGTTTAGTTTTCGAGAGAGGATCCCGTATTTTGGAGGTTCCACAATATGGTACACTAATTCAGAAGCGTCGAAAGTATTTGGGAAGGTGGAGACTAATAAATGACTTCTCTTGACAACGCTTTGTTCTGTATTGTTTAGTAGTAAAGGTTCAGTATGGAATATTTTGATTGTTATGGGAATAAATTGAACATTAATAGTAAAAACGTGGCTACTAGTTGATCCGCAATAGATTTTCACTTTGAAAAAATCATCCAAACTTGTATTCTTTGTATGCCTAAACTTGACCTTTTCAGAGTCAATATCATTTTGGCTAAATTCCGTACAACTATTACTTTTTCCATTCCCACTAACACACTCGATGTTTCCAAATTGAGCTTTTTCTACGACATTATATTTCAAAGTACAAATGCCCTTAACATTCGTTGACGCAGTCAAATTATTAGGCCCAATAAGTACATTTCCTCTATGCGCCACTTTAATCCCACTATTTCTTATCAATCTGATGTCAACAGTCTCCAAAATAAAGATAATTTTAATAATGTCCGAAGAAGCGTCGCTGTCTTTACCCCTCAATTTAATCCATTTTTCACTCAAATGTCGGCCATCATCTTTGATAAATATCTACAACCAGAAGTTAATCAATCACCTAAAACATTTAAATACCTGTTGATTTATGAATTGGCTTTGTGTAAAGATGTCAATTTGTACATTGTCATTAGTAACAAGATCGACACCTGATGACTCGAGGACTTGAATAGTTACAGAGTCGGCTGAATTATCAGCATCTGAAAGCGAGATGATGTTTTGGGAAAGTACTAATTTTGAACCTAGCGCAATATTTATAGGTGTATTTTTTACTAATTCCAGTAAAGGAGCATCATTAACACTCTCAATTTCAATAGCCATCGACAAAGATTTAAATGACAAGTCAACTTGCTCCTTCAATAAACTTGATGCCGAATTAATCTCAATATAAAGATCGAACCCATCCACGAAAGTTTCACTTCCATCATGTTGATACTCGATTTGATTATTAATTATCATATCATAATCAAATTTATCGGCAATTCGGTTACTGCCAACAAACAACAATTGGCCATGCGAGGGTGGCTCAATGACTCGGAACAAAATGTCTGTAGTCTCAAGACCAAACCTCTTGTGTTCGGGAAAAGCATAGAGATTCCTCCAACTAATTATGTAACGTCCACCCTCCTTTACTTTAATCGGAGTTCCGGGAAAGATTGGTTGGATTTTGCCATTAATTGAATATCTGGAGAGTCTTTTTCCACTAAAAAAGAAGCAATTATAGGTCTGATTGATATCTTGAATTGTAGCTTTAATGGATATTTACAAGTATAGCTTATACAATAATAGCTTTAGTTGATATATGAGGGGTCTTAATTGTTGTTGGTTTCATTATTTTGAGCAATCTATTTTATTTACTCCTCATCAATTAAGTAACTTAACTTAATTAATAGCCATTAGGTTTAAGGGGATTAATCAAATTAATGGATTAGCTCTACTTTTTTTGAGCATAATAAGTTACCTGCAAGAATTTTGTAACAAAGTGGAATTGTTTTGAGTGATGGAAGTTATGTATTCATAAGCGGGTAAATCAAAGGCCAGTCCAACTAAATCAAAGGTAATTAAACAAATTGTGTGATCGTAAAAGATAAAGTTACCAGGAGTTGAGGAAATGGTTTGATCACAGAGATGGGGCGCTTTTATTGGTAATGAGGAGGAATTGTTAATAGTAATAATTAAATGAAGATTGGTTGAGCATTCTATCGTTAAATCATTTGATTTTGGATTGAAAGGTTCTGGTTGCAACAAAAATGAGGTTTGATCATATGAGTAAGTAAAGTTCCTGGTTTGTTCAAGGATCGTAAAAGCAAATAAACTATTGCGGATGTTGATATTTTGTTCAGGACACCATGATATTTTGATTGAACTTAGATATAGTGGAACAAGCAATTGAACTATAGATGGAATCAGTACCATAATAATGAATGAGATGAATAAATATTATTATAAAATATTTGGCCTAATCGGGCAGGAACTGTTTTTGCATAGAACAGGCCTAAATAAACTAAAATATGAACAATTACGGTTTATGTGGTTTTTGCATCCAATTGTTTTAATAAGCAAAATACTGGTTGAGGCAATTGTTTATAAAACTGTCTTTTATGGTTAAAAAAGAAGAGGCAAAAAATGAAATGTAAATCTTGGCAACAGACAATAAATAACTTATGCTTATACATATGAAAATTGAGAAAGCACTTAAAATGAGACAAACGAGATAATGATGGGTTGTTCGCTTTTAACTTTTCTAATATATATTTTTATACTCCTACAAACTGAATAGTATTAAGTGTTGGCACGTGAATCCAGGATAAAAGTATCATTTTGATAAGTCTTATTAAATATGATTAATAAATGAGATTAATATAGATATTTGATTTGATTTATAATTTAGGATAATATGATTAATGAGGATAATTTATATGTGTGTATATGATATACTTAAAACACATATACTGATACATAATAATTCATATGCTAATACATAATAATTCATATAAATCGAATAATTCGCATAATTCACATAATACATATTGATGGAGGATACATTGTTAGATCATATTTCAAATTCACCTATTTCCTTTATTTAATTTACTACTTATTTATATTCCTTTATTTCATTTGTATTAGTAGCATTTTTTGTTGCATTCTAAGGATGATTTATTGGCATAATAAACTTTGTTATTAAAGAGTGTATATGTAATATTATTTTTGAATGTACTTATAAATATTTATTTCTTGCATAAATATGTACGTATATTTGATCAAAATATGTATTTAGATACAAAATGTACATTTACTTTTTCAAATTAACTCTTGTCAACATCAGCCTTATCAAAAAGTGTGTGAAATGTCAATTTCTATCAAAGCATAATTATGATTTTTTAATTAATGACAATTATTGATGAGCACAACCATTCATCAAATAATTTACCATTTCACAAATAAAATAATGTATGACACAACACTAACAAGTTAATAAATTACGTTTAACATAACACTATAAATATTACTAAACTTAATATGCCTAAACTAAATGCATATAAACTAACAATTTATAAACTAAATATATCTTAATATGACTAAATATAACCAAATATGACCAAATATAACCAAATATGACCAAATATAACCAAATATGACCAAATATGGCTAAATATGACTAAATATGACTAAACTTAATATAACTCAATATAACTGCAATTGCATAACTTGTACGTATTATTATTTGATGTGTTTTTATTTGATATTACTTGACGTATTCTTTATTTTACCTTCTTTAGTTCACTTATTTAGTATCTATATTTGTGGTAGATATGCCCATTTAGAGATAATGATAACCTTTGATTTTTGCAATTTGATTTTTATTCCTATCACTCCAAACTTAGTTATTTAACTATTTAGCTATGTAACTATTAACAATTTTGGTGAGATTTGATGCTACCGTCCTTATCACTTTCCCAAACCAATAAAAATCTCTTCCTTGATCACTGACACTACATGTATGATAGTATGATAAATAGTAATATGTGTATGCTATTTAACTGTTCTATATACATTTATTTAACATTAACGAAATATTAAAAATATACTAACAATATATTAAAAATATTTAGCAATATATTTAACAATATTTAGCAATATTTAACACTCTTTTTGGCTATCATTCAGACTATATATGCACTATATAGTATATTTATGTATGATACAATATTTGTCTCAATTTTTATATATACATATTCATTCATATTGGTGAACAAAAAAACTTCCCCACAAAAAAGATAACAAAACTTTCTTTGATTGTCAATTTGTTGTCAATTCAATTTTAAGCTATATATGTACATCTCAACGACACTGATAAAATGTATCTAAAAGAGTCATATAAGGCTATTAACAGCAGCCTCATATGTGTGCGTGGTTTGCAATTTGGAGAAGAACACAATTTTTACACCACAAAATACTTAAAATACAAAAGACAACACAAATTTTTTATTTTAAATAGATTCTTTTGCTTCTATTTTACAATACTCTTTTTTGATCTATCCCCTTTTCTTCATTTTCTTCTAACTCACTTTATATTCCCAATTTTTGTTGTCTTTATTTTTATTCCTTTTCTACATTTGATTATACCATATTTGGCCAATGGTTTTGTCTTTATCTATGGCCTTCATTAAGGCCCCACAAAAATAAAAACCTTCTAGCGGTCATCATCAAAATTGTGTGCCATTGGGACGAGTATATATATACATATAAATATATATGCTCTTTGTCTGTTAAAAAGGAGGCAGAGAGTGGATATATAGATGATTGTGGTTGGAGCCTAAAAAGCGAGAAGAGACCTTGATTGAAGTCTCGGGCTCTGTTTTTACTGATGATGCTGCTCTCCTACCACACCATCACCTCCTTCTCAACGATGTTAGTAGTATTTATTTATATAAATATATATTGTGATATAAATTTATATATATAGTTAAAAGAGACAACACATTGGGGGTCGTTCTTTTTTTGCTGCGACGTCAATGATAACTCTCTCTCTCTCCTAACAAATATATACAATCATATACAATTATATACAAATATATACATATATTTCACATTTTGTTTGATAGTTTGCGCGTTGCCTTCTTTCCGACAAATAACCTTTTTAGTGCCGCACAAGTAATGCACTGCATCTACATATTTTGTATGTATTAGCGTATATATTTTCGATATATACATTTATATATATTCGAATGAATTTGCATGGATGTGTATATGAATCTATATACATTTATACCAATTCACATATGAATTTGTACAAATGTAGTGTGAGACATTATACACGCAATTTGATGTGTTCTCTAAAAATAATGCACAAATAATTGACATAGATTATTGGATTCGAAGAGTGTCCGATGCTGAGAATGTTGTCGCAGCGACCACCATCGCACATCACCCTCGACCACATTCACATCGTGTATCTCTACTAGCCCACCAACTTCTGGCTCTCTATAGCTGGTACTAGAGTTGTGGATACTCTGTTCACAGTCATAGACAAGAGAGTCTCTCTCTACTCTTGCCGTTGTATATCTTTCCAATACCACAAAAACATATATATATCTTTATCTATTCATATTTACACCTTTTCCCTTTTCCCCAAATACCCACCAAACCCTTCCACCTTAAAAAGCATCTTGCCACCAAATTTTAATCAAATAAACATTAATATACACACACATTCACTCACTATGGTATATCATGCTTTATATTATTGGTAGTATTATACAAAAAGATAATTTGTCAATCAATTATATACAAATATGTGTGACGGTCCTATCCACTAATTAAATGTCAGTAGAGCTTTAGTATACTTAGCATAGGGCCTTTGGTTTATGAGGAGATGTTTGTCCCCTAGTTTAGGAGTATAAAAGTTGCGCTATAAGTTATGAGTAGATGAGGGTAGGAGGATAGGTTGATTTGTGTCCTATCTAAAAAACATCTCTCTTTTTAGCTATAAATTTGGTGCCGACAAAGAGGTCTCTCCTCTCTCTCTCGTTGTTTATTTTGTAGTCTATTTGTGGGCCTATATTTTTGGTTGTGTCTATTTTGTTTTCTATTTTCCGTGGTCCTTTTATGAGCACACACAAAAAACGTCCTTTAACTACTATCAATTTGTAATGCTTAGCTAATGTACTAAGCATCTCTATAAGGGTAGTTCCTTTTATTACTAATTGACCCCTTAAACAACATGAGATTTGAGTAGATGCGATGCAAAACAGCTACACAACAGCTCTATCTGCCAAAAAAGAGAATGATGGTGTGGCAGGCCGGGCCGGTCGATGCCCAGCCACCACACCAAAATGCCATCTATTAAATACACAACTCTCAAAAAAATGGTCCAAATTTTATTGAACTTTATTAAACGTTATCTCAACTTTTTATTAAACCTTTATTTGCCCCTAAATGTTGGTGGACGCGTATCTTTTTGACCTATCTTTAGTTTAATAACATCTTCATTGATTAGTTGAACATTCATTCCAGGCATCTTCCGGTTCTTCATCAAACCTCTACTGCCTTGTCAAACAAATCTCGCTTTCACGAGAGCTCTTTCGTCACGGCCCGGAAGAATCGCCAGTATCTTCTTGAAGGATCGATTTCGAATTGCCACCGGCCGGCCGACGATTATTAAAATTAGCTGGCAACATATTTTTATGGTAACCACAAAAAGAGTTCATTCTTTTAATTAATATAATTTGCTTTTTTAGAATCAATCGCTTGGCGTGCTTATACAAAGTATGTTTTATATTAACTCTAATTCATCTACTACCACGATAATATACATTAACTAACTAAAAAAGGGATATAAAACAATACACTTATTCACCTTACTCATTTTTTTGATAACAACAATATATGTTGGGTGTGTCATTTGATTCCTAATTTGTGTGTAAATTTGAGTGTCTATTTAACGATCGCGCGATCAACAAACGCATATTTTTTGGATATGCATAAAAATGTATAAATATAAATATAATTTTGGTTGTCGGAATCAATATATACATATATATATTTTCATCTACACACACATCCATTTTTCTACTCAAACACCACACAAATTGATATGAATTGACATAAATTCATCTAACAAAAATATCAAAATATTATACATAAATATATTTAAGGGTTATATTATCGTGGTAGAGATTTATATGATACAATTATTGATCAATTTTGTATTATCTATTCCGCAGACCTTTACTTCCTTCTTACAGGTCGTCAAAGACGGCCCCATGGCCTGTTGTCTCAGTGAGGAGGCTCGCGAACAAAAGCGTATAAATCAAGAAATAGAAAAACAATTACAAAGAGATAAACGAAATGCCAGACGTGAACTGAAGTTACTGTTATTAGATAAGTTTATTTTCCTTCAAATATCTTAGTTTTATCCAAAATTGAGTAGGACCTTTGCACAAAACACTTTGCATTTTAATTAGTAGTAATTCCTTAATTCATACTATCTTTCATCATAAGTTTCCTAAAATACTGATATTTCTCAAGTGCACATCATTTTTATTGGCCTCCACATGTTGTTTATTCATTTACAAAAAAGTAGAAAATTTTATGGGATGAATCATACTTATTATGTCAATATGAAATCATGTTTGTTCCATAATTTTTATTGTTCTGTCTTTAGAGTTCTCAAATTTATTGGTTCTTAAGAACAAGTAATCGTAGATACTTTGTTCTTTATGGATAGTAACATTAAGTCTTGGGTCATTAAATACATATTTGGGCCATTTGATAATATTAAAAATATACGCTTGGATCATTTGATAATTTAATACATATTCGATAAATTAATACATAATTTGGATAATATTTAATGATCCAAAAGACCTTCCAGAGATAATTGTTAAGTGGGTGTAAAAAATATCTATGCCAATTAGTTTTATCAGTCGTACCATAAACGATTAAGCTCTTTGTGCTGGTTCGGATATAAAAGTATTTCCGTATCAATTCGTACTGTTACAGTTGAATCTACCAAAACGTCTGACTAGATTTTATGATTTCTCGAAGTATCACATCACTTTATTATCTCCAAGTGTCATGAGTAAGTAGACGAGGAGTGCTTGGATGGCTCAGGTTAAAACCGCTAACACCGACATCTCCCTACTAACAACGAGCTAACAAAGAAATTTAAGAACATATAAATGTTAATATGTAAAGTGTTTTGTGTCGGTATAAGCACAAATTTGTGGAAGTTTGTGTTGGTTGGGTGGAAGTAGGTTTTGATATGAGTTGTAAAAAGGCCTTGATTTTGTTATCAAATGCTAATTTTTTTGTTTTTTTGCTTTTTTACGGACTGGAGAATCAGGTAAGTGTAGAAGTTGAATTTGATTTAAATAAGATGTATTCATTTAGGCAAAAGTACCTTCATTAAGCAGATGCGAATTATTCATGGTCAAGGATATTCAGAAGATGACAAACGGCAGCATATCCGGTTGGTATTTCAAAACGTGTTTATGGCAATGCAATCTATGATTCGAGCTATGGATACGCTAGACATAAAGTATGGTAAATTAGATTCAGAAGATAAAGCAAATGTAGTAAGGGCCATAGATTATGAAAATGTAACTTCATTTGAAGAGCCTTATGTGTCTTTTATAAAAGATCTTTGGGATGATAGGGGAATTCAAGAGGCTTATGATAGGAGACGTGAATATCAACTTACAGATTCAACGAAATATTATCTTAGTGATGTGATGAGATTAGCTGTGCCTGACTACCTGCCTACAGAACAAGACATTTTACGAGTCCGTGTGCCCACGACTGGTATCATTGAGTATCCATTTGATTTAGAACAAATTATATTTAGGATGGTGGATGTGGGAGGCCAAAGGTCAGAAAGAAGAAAATGGATACATTGTTTTGAAAATGTAACATCAATTATGTTTCTGGTGGCCTTGTCAGAGTATGATCAGGTGCTGGTGGAGTCTGACAATGAAAACCGAATGGAAGAATCAAAAGCTTTATTCAGGACCATTATTACCTACCCTTGGTTTACAAATTCATCTGTTATTTTATTCCTCAACAAAAAAGATCTTCTGGAAGAGAAGATTATGTACTCGCACTTATCTGATTACTTCCCTGAATACGACGGTCCATCCAAAGATGCAATTGCTGCTAGAGAATTTATTTTGAAAATGTTTGTGGACCTAAATCCGGATGCTGACAAGATTATCTATTCACATTTCACCTGCGCGACCGTAATTTGGCACCCCAGGGGCTCCGTAAACTAATCCTTTTTATTTTAGGGTAAGCAATAAGACTACAAGTCATAACGGGAGGAGATAGTGCAAAAAAACTAAAACTTGTTAAACAAACAACTAAAAAGACACATTATTGGAAGAAAGCTTTCAATATATGCCTGAAAGGCCGACGTCACCCATGTGTTTAAGAGTAGCTAGATCCTTTAAGTACATGGTTTGATTATATCGACCTGAAGCATTGATGCTTCTCAAGACATTTCTCATTTCGTAGATAATAGCATACTCCAATGCTAGAGTTTGATTGATATGTAAATCTACACCCAGCGATACACAAGCAACTTTTCTTTCTTCTGCTCAGATACGTCAAATCTTTGGTCTCTTTGATTCAACGGGGTTTTTGTTGCTATGTTTCTTTTAGCTCTATTGTAATGCTCCTGTAATCTTCTAATTAAACCACCAGAGACCCAACGTAAAAGATGAGCTTTTTGATTTCGGGAAGAGATAAAGTCTTGAAATCAACACCAGTTCGAACATCTAACAAGACATAGGCACAGTGCTTCTTTCAAAAAGTTCTCGGAGCCTTGGCGTCTTTGAGTTTCTTCATAAGATATTTCTCAATTCAGCATCAGTCTGCTTAACATCCTTGGCGTATTTCTTTTTGAACAGGGCACATTCTTGACAATGTTGTACCAGTAGTCTCAATTTTGGAGCTTATACCTACACCCTTGCCATTAAAATTTGGTGTATCTGGGAAGCGTTTGGGCTTCTTGTTTCATGAACAAATATTGTGACTTTGCATCATGAATAGACCCGATAATGTACTCATACATAGGTGTGATATCTGCCACATCAGGTACATCTTGATTCTAAGCAGCACCAGATAAAATGGCATATATAACACTTTTCCGAACATAGTCAGTATTCTCTGGATCAGGCAAAAGAGATCCTTGTTCAGCAGAATATTGTGAATAACCAATAACTTTTCATTTGCATTGAACTGGAAATGGTTGTCGTTCTGGTACTGCAACACAAACCCCACATGTCTTCTGTTGGCTAATTGCTATTACCATTTGTCTTAGCTCTATTCTTCCGAATGTTGAATGGAAATTCTTTTTACCAATAATACTATTGGAAAAGATCTTGAAACATATTCATAGAGTCAACAATCAGTGACAAAATAGTTGTGACTCTTCACTGCCAATGTATTTGAATGCTTGCTTCAGCACAAATATCAAACATTGCAACAAAATCCACTATAGCCATTTCAAAATTTCGAAGAAAAGTAGTAGCAGTCTTATCGTTTGTTTTGACCTTTGACAATTGTTGCGTTATTTGTTCCGCTTCAGCTAAAAATTAGTTCACAGATTGAATAGTGGATTCTCACCATTTTGTACTACTTGTTGCCTTCTTTATGAGTTACTTCTTAGAGGTGCAGATTGTCGTGGATCCACACGAGCTTTCTTCGTTGGAACTTCTCCACTTGAATTATTGAGTTGATGTTTCATATCGCAATCATAAAATGAAACCCAAATCTAAGGTTTTGATGAAGTCAAAAATGTAACTAAGACCTGGATATGTAAACTGCGGGATATATTTTGAATAATGACTTAAAATTAAGACAAATTAACATTAATAATAACACAAATCACTATATATTTAGACACTGAAAACATCCGGTTTGTATTTGCAGCGGTAAAAGACACGATACTACAGCACAACCTTAAAGAATACAACTTGGTGTGATTGATCAGATCGACGATTATTGTCCTTCAACTTTTGAGAAACTTTTAATTATTTAACTTAAACATCCATCAAAACTCAATCAGCTAAATTAGCTAGCCTCTAATCAATCTCCAGCAAAAAAGATTTGAATCGACACATAAACCACATATTAAATCACATTTTTGAACTTTTTATATTGAAAAAAGTTGTTTCCACCAAACATATATATATTTCAATTCAACATCACTGCTTTTGCTCCATAATCAATAATCATCCCCCGAAGTCTTTTGATTATATTATTTAATTGACAACTGAAACTTTTTAATTGAATTTTTTCTTGAATTCAACTTGTTCTCTCTATTCCATCTTGATTGATATAAATTTTACCAAAATAATTATAACACTACACATACATATTATTATTATCTTCTTTTTAATATATATTTTATCTATACACAAAAAAACAAACAAAATCGTTTCCAGCTTCAGTCTTTCCAATTAATTTTTTGTCGTTTACAAAAAAAGAGGTTTACAAAGTGTTTCACACAAATAATTACATCCACAGACTTACTACAAACAAAATGTTCCTTTTTTTGTACATAATAAATAAGTCTTGGACAAAAAATATCTATTTTTACACAAAAAATCCGTGCCATCAAAATAGAACAACACTTTATTTGCAGTTTTTGTTTATCATATACATTTAATACCAATCTTATGAATATATTTTATCTGTCTTGGCTTAATTTTATATACATATTTTTTAGTATATCTAGTTCTATATCTTCTCTTTTTTCCTTCCTTATTTATTGTAACATCATGAAATTTATATTTTGACGACAAAAAATAATTTTGTATACTGTCTTAAATAGTGATTATTATTTGTATGTTCTGTATGAACTACCTTTTTTTGTCAGTTTCTTTTTTTGATACAAAATAAAAAGAATTGTTTTTTGATGCAAAACGAATACTTTTTGTTACTTGTAAGCATATATTTCTTTATATATTTATTACTTGTAAAACACTTATTTAATTTTACTTGAGAACAGTACAAAAAGCAACAATTAGAGTTAATGAAAATATAACAAAAATGCATGAAATTATCAAAATTGGATTAAAAGTAAGGAAGACATTTTCCTTAACCGAAGGTTTTTCAGTTGCTTTCAACAAAATCTTCCGAGATTCAGGTTTTTTATAGGGAATTAGTGTTGGTTTCCAGTCAAAAACAGACATTGGAAATAAATGGCCCCGTTTGGCTAGTTGCTTCATAATAAATCGTCGCATCTTGATGCATCTTCGGATCTACAAAATATGTCAATTTATTTGACCCTTATTTACTTACATCTCTATAATAAATTGGCACAAAATGATCTTGGTCAATTCGTTTCTTACATATTTCAAGCGTATTTTCATTACCTTTCATAATAAAGACAAATTCCACCAAAATAAATAAAATAAAAAAGCGCATGTCAGCAATGGCAAAAATATCCAAATGCCATTATATTCCACAAAAAATAAAGATTATATGAGTCTCTTTCACACGGTGCTAATTGGTCACTTGGAAGTCCGAGCTCAACAAATAATTTGTTGACAGGAAATATATTCTTATGAATAATATGATGTGGAAAGTATTTATGTACACAGATAGATATTTATATGTTTTTTGCCTATTGTTAAATCGCCACAACGACAACTTACACCGCCACACCAAACCTCTAACATCTTAAGACAGTCTTTTTTACTGCTATAAACAAAAACGAGATGCCTATCAACAGAAAGGACCTTTGACAGAAAGACAGTGGAAGGTGGTGCAATTGGTGATATTTTGATTCGATCAACAAACTGTGTTTTACTAAAACTTACAAACATACATATCTATCTTTCTTTGACTATTTGTGGAACATGGAAACTACTTTACAAAATCAACGCGAAGCTTATTTAAAAGATCAAATGCTGGCTACTCTCTCCAATAATACACCTATTTCGTATGTCGGTTGTTTACATGCCAAGGAAAATGAAAGGCAGGAAAAGTTTGTTGCTAATTGTGTGAGTAAACGATTGCCAATTGTAAGTACAAATATTATAAGTCATTTTCATTTGTATCCATTTAGACTATCCCTTCAATCGGCATCAATTTGGAATTAACCTTAGAAAAGAGCGAAATCACTGAAAGAGAAGTATACTTTGAAAGCAATATGATCTTCAATGGAATTGCTGTCAAATGGAGTGGCATAATCAACAAATCTACTCTCAATGGACAAGGCAAATTTGAGTTCGACAATGTTAATGCCAAAAATCAGGAACAAATGGCTAGGGAGATGATGGCAGGGCATGGGGAAAGAATTCAGAGGATCAGGAATTCGATGTTATGATTTTTTACTTTTTATGTACACAATAAATTAATGAAAACACTACTAATAATAGTTTATTCTAATTAAAAATACATCTAAACAATAAAAAGTTGATGTTTTGTTGGTTTTAGCAAAATTAACAGTCTCTAAGATTGACAATGACAAAAGAGTGTTTCCATTACAACAACATTAGCAATCTTGAGCATTATAACTATGTTTTGTATTTTCCCACAAAATCAATATTGCCAATCAGCCATAAAATCATTCTTGTAGTAAGCTTTCAGTGTTTCATCCTTTGGCGCGAAGATTTTCTTGTCAGCAAGACTAACAATGGATCCCGAGTCTATTCCAACAAAAATTTGATTCGGCTTCTTGGTTTCTTTGACTTGTCCAACACTTTCTTGCAGGACATACCCATACTTTGCCGCTAACTCTTCTCGGTCTTCCTGAACAGCTTTTGGATCAGCGAGATATCCTCTATTCTTAGGGTTTGTGTAGTATTCCATCAAACTTTGAGGTGGTGCTTTTCTTGGAGGGATAGGCTTTCCACTCTCGAACCATTTTTTGGGATTAACTGCACATTCGAGAGCCCCTAAGTCATAAAAGGCAGTTGTGATAGTCCCTCCAGCTTTCTCAACAGCAGCAATAACCGCCTCATCAGCCCATTGCACTTCCAAATTGACCTTCGCCACAAAAGCCTCACAACCTTCATCGTTCAACTGAACTCCATACTGCCTTTGCCCCGGATCGCATCTAAATCTCTTAGTATTACATAGGGTCGTGATATCTATCCTCTCTCCTACATCAATCCATCCCAAATCAATCAGTCTTTGCAATTCAATCAAAGCAAGTGGCGGATACTCCTTCCTCAAGTTGACGTCTCCATTAAAGTGCTCTTCCCCTGGAAACATACGATGCCATGGACGATGGAAATCTCCCCAGATCCAACCAAGAGGTGGCTTGGCTGCTTGTTGTAATTCCCCGATAGTATGGCCCATTTGATTGTGGGCTTTCTTTAATTGACGGCCTTGGACACGAGCTCCAGGATTGTCACGCAAGTCTTGTAGTTTGATGCGACTTGCTCCAGAGACGTATTTAAGAGCACGTTCTGAAGCCGATTTAACGATGTTTGAAGCCATATTTTAGATAATGAGGATAAACTAAAATATTTTAACAATTTAAAATTGGTTAAATTAATAGATGCGAAGGGAAGTTAATTGGAAAAATGTTTCTTCTAAAAAGATATTTGCACAACAATTTGAATATTTGAAAAGCAGCCAACTTTATTAATCTTTTTTGTGTTTTAATGAGACAAACAACTTTCTGTATACAAATCGAATAACAAATATAATTGCATAAATAATAAAAGCTAAAGTGAAGAAAATAGCGGCCAAAACATCCAACATATAATATACAATAAATCCTTGATTAACAGTTTCTAAATCAAGCATAGTAGGATTGCCAAATTCAATAGCAAATTCAAAATGTTTTATCAGTAAATCCTTGGAACTAATAGGTCGGTTATTCAAAATCTTAGCCAATCTCTTTGCGTTCACATCAAATTCTTTATTTTCAATGACATTGACTATATTCCTCTTGAATATTTTTGAATTAGCTAAATCTTTCTTATTCATAATACCACCGTTACCTGCTCTCTCAACTAAACGTGCATTCTTCAATTGATCGCCTGAAAATACACTTTAGTTAGAATATGCAAAGATAACACTTACCAAAGATGGGTACTACTAGAGTCTTTTTCCCCCTATAAGCTAGTTCATTAATGGAATTGTAGCCTGAATGAGATACAAATAATGACAAATTTGGATGGTTAAGAAGATCATTTTGTGGAACCCATTTGGAGAGGATTAGATTGTCTAATTTGGGGACTAAACCATCTTCGGGTGTTTCATATTTCCAAACGAAGGTATAGTCGGGAAGTTGTCTTATCGTATCAATGATTCCGTCTTTGATTAACTTCGGCATTTTGCTTGATTTTGCCAAACTACCAAAACTTATCAAAATAGTATGGTTACGTTGATTTAAAATTTGGATCCAGTAATCAGATAAAGGAACAGGTTCACCGATCCCGATTCCTCCAATTTCAAGCATTTTCCCTGATTTGGGAGTTGGTAGCTCAAAGTAAGGTTGACTATTAGAGAACATAAATGAACATGCAGCTAGATCTTTGTCATAATCAAATGTTCCTGCGCCGTATTTAGCATTAATCAAATCTTCCCCAGCAATATCTCTGACATATGCAAAGAATATTCTGGTAAATGAATATGAAATAAGGTTATTTATTCTTTCGGTGAATGACATTTTGTTTGTATAGGGGTTCATGTAGGTTGGCATGTGACTAGGTTCGAATGCTATTCCGAATAATGGATAATAGGCGTCTATGAGTGGAGTTGCGGTTCCTAGAGCATAGGCGGGGATTTTCCAGGCTTTGAATAGGCCGATCATGTAAACGTTTGAGGCTTCGGAGTAGGCAAAATCGAACTTCTGACTTAGTACCCATTTTGCTAGGGCTTCGTTTTCGATTACTCTTTTTGCTTGAATACCTAAAGCTTCGATAAAATCACTGAACAACTAAAAATAAATGAATTAAATAATCCATACACATTCACTCACCTCCATTTGAGCAAAAACAGATTCTTTCATTTCCCACATTGAGCTCTTCATCGAATTATTGCTTAACAACCTCGTCACATCAGGATCACTCTGAATCGTATAAATCTTAGCCACTTTAGCAGCAGGATACTTAATATCTAAATCCATTTCTACCGTCACTACATGAACATCATGTCCCCTTTCGGCTAATATATCAGCTATTTTTCCATTAAAATTAACGTGACTATGACCTACAAAAAATAATAATAATTAAATAAATGTTCAAACTTGCCTATTTTTGGATTAAATACGAGGATCTTTTTTGAGTCTATTGCAACAACAAACAAAGAAAAAAGAAAAATCTGTTTAAAGTACATTTTTAATTACGTACAAAATATTTGAGAATCCCTTATATAGAATTTTCTTATCACCTAAGAAATACCTCTATTAGCATGAACACTTTTTAGTGGGGTTTGATCACGAAAAATGTCAGAACAAAGCACGATTTATTTTGAGGCAATATATGTATAGTTAGTATTTAATAATAAGTAAGATAAGAGATTATTATTAAATTCTTAACTTTGATGGAATTTGTGGGGTAAGTCATTAAAAGAGCAGTTGATTAAAAAATGCACAAAGTTGACAACTTAATTAATGATATTAAAGCTCAACAAATTGCGTCTTAATTTGTCAAAGTTTAATGTTGGTTTATTTGACCTTTTAGGGTAATTTGAGCTTGATTTTATTAAAGATTAACTTTATTTGAGCTTGAATTTTTTACAATAAAGCACAATTATCATCAGATATTTGGGCCCAATCATAAAAGTGACCAAGAAAATGTAGTTTAGACTTCATTTTGCTGTGCTTTTTTGTTTTAAAATGTCTTGATCACAAGTAAAGCACAAATAATACAATATGCATATTAATCATGCTTGTAATTTGAATTTAAATGATCTTTAAAATAGAGCTGACACATTTTCGCCTAAATAAATGGTTCTTTAGACATCAATTATTACACCTTTTTGTTTGGTTTGATTTAGTTAAACATGGATGTACTTTGGCTGAAATTAACATTTATACATTTCTCTTATTTAGTGTTAAGAAAGTAATAATCGGTAACAGAGCAGGTTGTTAAAAAGCGTGTTTTTGGAAATGGGGATCCTAATTAGGATGGGACCTATGATGCCATTAGTACTCTATAATATATCTCAATTATGGGAGGGCTGTATTTTCAATAGTTATAGAATTTAATAACAGTTATATGTTAAATGTTTGATTTTTCAGAATTTCAGATACTTATTAATTTAAAGGCAAGTCGAATTAAAAATAAGGATATTACTAACTATTTTACCCCAATAATTAAAAATTAAAATATAATTTACAACTTAAAGAGTTAGTTCGAAGCAATTATTTCATTAATATATTCATCCATACTTTAAAATGTGTATACAATTAATCATTTATACCCAAAACTGCTTTATTGGTATAGAAAGTCTCTACAGTTTCCTCCTTGATTAAGTAGGCACATTCTAAGGCATAGGAATTTTTACACAACTGTTTAATCTTTGCGATATCTAATTCAGTATCACAGAAAATCTTGATTGCTTTAAATATGTCTGGGGCGAATTCCTTCAGTTTGTCAAAACGATGGGGTATGTTGTAGAAGGTGGTAGCTTCATCAAAGATAATAAGCTTGACACAACTTAAATCAAATTTAACTTCTGATTTTGGCGAGCCATTGATTCTCCCCAGTTTTCCTGTGAACTTTGCAAAGCCACCAACAATTATTTCGAAGCCATTTTTGATTTCATCTCTGATAAAATCGTTTCCTTTTCCACCCATACCATTGAATATCTTTATCCCTAAAAGAATTATGTAAGCAATTAAAATAGCGCTACCAACCTTTGCAGTATTTGTATACTTTGGCCAAAATCTCTTTGGCTTTATCGGAGGTTTGGGTGAAAATAAGAACAGCGGGTGCCTTCAAAGAAACTACTTTTTGCCGTTCTCTTTCTTTCATAATTATAGTGTGTGCAGCCAAAATGTAGCCGTCACTTTTTCCTAACCCTGTTCCAGCTTTTACCAAAATATCGGCATTTCCACGAGAAGTATAGCCAATTATATTGAAGGACAAACGCTTAAGATTCTCCTCCATCTTTTCTCTCCTCATTACTTCCAAGGTATGTTCGTGGATCATTTTAGCAACACGCGACCTGGTCTAATTTGATATGGCTTGTTCAAGTGAAACAAGCAAGACGTTCTTATTAAGAAAAACGTCATCACTCTTCCAACATCAAAAAGATACAGGTGCAAACACAATTCTTAATAAATGTGATATAAAATCAAAACATCCCTCCTCAGCCAAAATAATGTTATTATTCTCAATAATACAATTTACCATTCGTGCTTTAATTAAATAACAACACCTGCCACAAACATAAATAATTAACACCAAATTTCCATTTCCTCCAAAACAAAACCCAATTTCCTATCTCATTACTTTTAATCTTACCAACCATGGGAATTCTAACAGACCTCAAATGGAATTTAATCAAAATTGGAAGTTACACCATCAAAGGCATTGGCCAAGAAGACACTACCTTGATCTTTCAAATGGGTCCTCCGGTCATGTACTATTCTTTAGATACTTTATTAGGAGGCCCCCAGCCTACATCAATTTATTATAAGTATTCCTACACAATAATATTTGTCGTGAATATTCTTATGATGATTTTTCTATTTTTGTCAACATCTATTGGAAGTAAGATGGAAAAATCAGGATTTAGATGGATTGTTTTGAATAGGTGTTTGTACAATGTTATTTATACGGTAAATTTAATAATACCGCCAAAACAAATGAATTATTAATTATTTTAATATAGATGTTTGCCGCAGACACCTCAAACAGAAGCTTTTTTTCAAATTTTTTAAACATTGACTTTATTATTACGTATAAACGTTTCTTTGGTGAGCTGATTAATAGTAATTGGTGTATGAGCATGTTTATCGTTAATTTTACAATACTTGCAACGACTCTGTTTCCGGTAATGAAGGATACTAATGTCATAATTCATTTGTTATGGATTGTCATAATTATTGGGTTTGTGACACTTTTGCCTTGTCTTCTTTTTTATCTTTCATTGAATATGCCGAGTACTCCTCATTATCCACGAATTGTACCAATAGATTTTTATACATTTGCCGTCTTTTCCCTTTATATAGTTTCCTTCGTAATTCTTCTACTCACAATCCTATCACTACTCTTCACAAATCTAACTTTATCTCTTTTGACATCAAAATCAAACTCCCAAACAACACTAAATATCATAAAGGCAAGTTACCCATAAAAAATCATGTTTCAGCTTTATCAATTTCAGAGATACCAGAAAGTAACCTTCTTATTTCGTTTATACGTCCATAATTTAATCATGTTTATCCTTTATGTGCCCTTCATGGGCATCCATTCAGCTTACTTTTTAGGCCCGAATTTCGCCGCATATGCAACTCAATACATCCCACAAACAATGCCAATAGCCGTAAATATAAAATCATTCGACGATATTTTGACAATATTAACACCAATCGCCGAAACAATATCATTATTTTCATTCATTCCAATGTTCAACAAACAGGTATGCATTAAAAAAAATTGCCTTGATAAAGAAGTTTCTTTTTTTATAGCTTATTCATTCACTTGCTTGTGGCAGATTAGATTAAAGGCTATATCTAAACAACGACCAATAATAATAATTCAATTAAATTACCCAACAAAGTGGAATTTAGTTAAAAAAAAGAAGTATGTGATGTTGTTTATTTGGATATAATAAACATCATGAATCAGAAAAGGGTATTAAACAATATTTGTATATACACATTCCATCTCAAATTCTATAAGTTTGGAAAAAACGATTTTATGTATAAACAACACAAAATATAATAATATAATTACAGAACAACTTACATCACTTCCTTTCCTTTTTGTTTCCTTATTTTGTGGTGAAGTAATTGATGTAGCTTATCCTTGAATGTTTGATTAAGCTATCTTTTGCGAAATGGTTTTTGCTTGATGGTCAATAAATAAACAAAGAATAATAAAATATACAATTACAGTACTTAGATATGTCATACCTAAATCACACCAAACAAAAACCCCCTCCAACAAATTACAAACTTCGAAATAATATTATTTTTATTGATCAAATAAAGAGATACCCATACCAGATTAAACAAAAATGAATTAATAATTACAAAAAAGGTAATTACTTTGAATTTAGATTTCTTTTAATAGTACATACACTCTGCCTTTTGATTATGGTTGTGTGATAGTAAAGATGTGTCTAATAAATATGATAAAATAACCAGAGCCATGAGATGAGAATGATGTTGACGATGCAAAACTATCTTTGTTTAGTTAGTTCGTTGAGAGTTATTAATACTTGTGATAACTATTTTTTGATTCGACCTAGGAAGCTGTTTTTGGCGAGGTTAGGGCCATGGCCAGTAAGGTTTTGTGAGCATCACTTGATTTTTGCTACTGTTTTTGTCGTCTTTAATCCCACTCAAACTTCTTCTTCTTTTGTTGTGGGAAGAAGCGTGATGTTTGTGGTGAAGTCTTTGTTGTTCTCTTAATTGATGAAGAGCTATTTCTCTGAATTCGGCTAATTCTTCATTATTCTCTAATAATTGCGTTAATACCTTCAAACTGTGAATAGTAGGTTTCGATAATATTGTAATTGCCGATGAAAGCACTAATAACGTAATAATTAGCCTGAAAGTGCAATCATTAATATTGGAGTTCATACAAATTAAGCTGAATAATAAGAAATCCGATAACTTACCACGATAAATAATGCATTTGAGTTAATTATATAAAATTGTAGCTCAAATTAGTAAAATTTAGTTCTGCAACTTTGTTCTTCAAAATGGGAGAGTCTGGTATCAAATAGACACCGAATAACTGATAGTTAATAGCAGTGTGAAAGGCAATTAGATGGAGTAATTAATTATATAATAATTTAAAAATAAATTATATAATCAAATGGTATCTTTTTTATAACTAAAAAAGGAAAAATTATATTGAAATTGATATATACAAAAATGCGTGTGACAAAAGGAGCGGGCTAACTTTGATGAGCCTGCTTCCGCCAAACATATTCTCATCATCTATTATCAAATGAAGCAAAACATTTCCTACATCTAAAACCTATCATATAATTAAAATATAGTTACAAAGAGTTGATTTTTTGAATTGGATGCTAGGTAGTAGTAGATATTTGATGGATAAGAAGCAAGGACAAATACTATCAAATGAAAGAGACTACAAATTGGCTTAACTTTTTGTCAAAAATAAGTTAATTAAAGTTAATTTTAGGTGATGATGGATGCTAAATGGAAAGATATATCAAATGATGAAAACTCTTAAACAGGTCCTTATTTTAAGGTGATGACGAAGACATTTCAAATGGGATGGGTGTGATAACTTTTTGCGGTTATATTACGTAGTTATTGCATAACTTTTAGGTTTGTTCATTAAAGGATACCTACTTCTTTTCTCCTAAAAAGTGTACGAGATATCAAAGAAGGAAAAGGTGTAGTGATGACGGGGCGGCAGATCATTAACTGGGACTTTCTATTTTTGGAAACTTTTGTTTCAAAAACAAAGTTGTGTCAATTAAGGTCCTAAGATTAAAATAAATATGTCTTTACTGATTACATAAGATCAACTAACTAGGATATGTTTGTATGTAACCTTCAAAAAAGCTGGAATATATAAGTGAGATATCTACTGAGTTTCCCCTAAGGCTTCAAGCTAACAATAATTAGCGTAATAAACATAAATTTATCTCTTTTTGGATGTTGTCTGCAAACCTTCAACAGGTCTCTTTTATTTATTTATTTGGAAAGAAGGTATTAATAATAAAATAATTCATACAACCATTTTTTGGGTTGTTTTTAAGTCAGCAAGGGTGATGGCAAAAATTGTGATGAAAGACAGAAAGTGAAAGTATAAACGGTTTCCTTAAATGTTAATTAGAGCGAGTGGCGATTTATCACAAAAATACTATATAGTAAGTGGCGTGTACCATAAAAAGTTTGTAGGTTCACTGCAAAAAGTGAATGGCCTGGGGAAGTAAATGAATGGTGTAGATTTTGGTTTTGCCTATATAGTTTACAAAATTTAGAAAGTTGTCGTATAATTTGTGGTTAATTGGATGTATTGTTTGGAAGATCTTTGTATTTTTTATACAAAAATGACTTTTTGGTGAATATATGAAAACTGTATTGTATAGATTGCTACATTTATTGTTTGATATTGTTGCATATGGTATATCAATGTGGAGCAGATGTTAAAAAAGATCGGCCTGGGGCAATGACTGGGTCAGCACGGACTACCACGATCTTATTGATATGATAAAGAAATGACGACCTGATAATATGGTTCAACAAGTAAGCTTTGCCCTGCATAAGGATAGCTGGTGGAAGATTCCATAGGGGAAATACAACTAAGGTAAGTGTTGTTCGGTGTTCTTCTAACTGATCATTGGTGATGATCCATACCAAGATCACTCTGTCATGGTCAAGATAGTCAAAATATTACATTAATAGGATACAATAAATAGTTTAAATCAATTTTCTCGCTAATCCTTCTCTTGTTTAGAAGGTATAATTATGGCGATCGGATATACATAGAGTTATATAAAGTAAATGTTACCTAAAAGCAATTTGGGTCGAATCCTTAAAAAATTCCTTCCCAACTAAATGAAATGAGAAAGATATTTAATAAATAAACGATGCATGTCCTTTTGCAATGTTGCCAAAAGAACGGAGGCAACAATTTGGTGGAAAAAATGTTGATATTATTAATGATACTCGGTCACGCCAATCACCACTGCAAAAAGCCTACAAAAAGGGTGTCTTGACACTTGTCTCCAGGTACATGACATACTAAAGGTACAAAGAAAGTGTGTTACCAAAAAAGGTTAATGTAGCCAATAAGTGTTTGTGTTATATGGCTCCAAAAAAGTGATCGCTTATCGTAAATCACCTACTTTTTTCGTAGCATGTCCATATGTTCGAAGTTTTGGAAGTAGTTGTGTATCAAATTAAGGAATTATCATCTCTTCAAAAAGTTAAAGATGCTAGACTTTTTTGGAGTAATATTATTTTAAAGTTTGTCAGACTAATTACCTTCCCACTACCACTCCGATCTTTTCTTCCAAAGTTTGGTCAACTTAAGTTGGAGTTGTCTGGTCGATTTAATATTTTTCTAGTAGTAAAGTATACGCATACTGACGAAACTCAAGGTTGTTAATTATTAGATTTAATGAAATGAATTATTTCTCTAGTTTAATAAGAGTAATTCAAGGTAGATATGCTTAAAAGTGATTTAGATGTTTAGCTTGGCAAGTAAAAAAGGAGATTTGTTGAAGCTTAGGTGGGATATAGTAAAGCTTGGGATGTGATATAAAGTGATTTAGGCTGAATGAGAATAATTAAAGATTCATGTATAAATAGTTAAAGACATTAGTGAAGAGTGCGGTATTATTCTTTTTTTAGATTCAATTATGTAGGAGGAAATTTACAAGAAGGCAATTTTTGTTGTGTTGTAAACATAAAAAAACTGCTTGTTGCTTGAGCTAGAAAAATAAAAAGCGGGAGAGGGGATGTATGACATTTTTAGAAAAGTCTTTACCAGATTTCTGATTTAAATAAAAAAGAGAGGAAAGAACTAGAAAATGACTGGAAGAATATATTTATATAACTCGCTTTCCCAAAATACTAAATAATAATTAAGCAAAAGCTAAGGTTCTCAAGTAGTCAACCATGGAAAACACGTTTATTTGGATATATTTATTGGAGGAGATTATTAGCAATAATGCTTTTGTGAATATTTTTTATTCTTAACAAATTCAAAATAAACAAAAATGACGACATGCAATTTGGTGATGACTATGCATGTTTTAAAAAGGAGATTTTCCTGTATATATTAGCTTATTAGCCTATTAGCCTTGTTGATTTATTTGGTAAGAAAGAGATGTTTGGTAAGTACAAAATAATATCTCAGACAAAACAAAATAAAGACATATAGCATAAATGACAGTTAAAAAGTATGCTTGGAATTATAAAAAACAGGTAAAAATAGATAGTTAGTTACTGATTGTTAAGTTTGTGTTAAGAGGTAGACAAAAAAAGGGATCTTGCATTGAGTCTAAGAAGAAAAAGAAAACTCACTAAACAACAAGACCAATATTATGCTTGATCTTCAAGAAGTGGACTGTCCGTATAGTGTTGCTGTTCATCTTTTTATGAAGAAACAAAACGAAAACAAGTAAATAATGAGCATTTTTTGTGTAAAATTGTATGACTAATCAAAATAAATAGCCGAACAAGTAAAAGTATTTTTATTATAAGTCTTTTTTGACATGAATACACTTCATTTGTAATTTCTTAGTAAATTCCTCTCTTATATAGTACTTCCTTTAATGACAATTGTTTTTGTTTGTGGGAAAATGTATTTTTGCAGCCCTACTTATTAAAATGACCCTTTACCTTGTTACATTGTTCAACCAAATAAGATGTGAATTTTTGTTAATGATTTTTAATAAAAACTTGTTTTGATGAATATTAAGTAGTGAAAAAAGATTATGGCATACTAGTATAAATCAAAAGTGACTGGCACAATTTTGACATCAAATTCGTTAATGTGGTTCAATTTGCCTTTCTTGACATATTTAAACAGACACCTCCACCATCAAAGAAAGTTAAACACTTTTTTGTACAATCAAAGTGCATAAAAGGCCAAGTTTATTTCAATGAAATTACTTTAGTTCGTTTCTTCATAAATTCATCACACACACAGACATCAAAAGATGTACTGTCCATAAAGGGTTCAAATTAATCCACATCTAGACCATCACTATCAATCATGCGATTTTAAATAAAATTAAGGATAATTGAAATATATTGTATACATAATTTATACCATCACGTCAGTATATAACTTTTTATTTATTCAATGTAGTTCGAAGAATTGTCTTATCACATGTTTAATTGTTACAATTATCATATGGATATATCTCTAGTCTATTTTTTGGATTCTAATTAGGGAAGAGATTAAATGTCACGTAATTATTTTTGATGTGGGGGATCTGATTGAAATTAGGTGGTGGATTAATCTGACGTATCTTAAATAATATTGAACGTTTCTGTCTTTTATTGAAGATCGACTCTTGGGCCAGTAATGACGACAGGAGCCAAAAACTCTGCTTTCTTATTTGATTTGCCATCTTTCCCCCCAATAGCAACGATTCGAATGTTGTAGGAAATTTTGAAATTGTCTTTTTCATTCAAAGTAGTAGCTAGACTTTTTAATGGAATGATAGAATTAAAGCTATTTGTTTCGTTCATTTTCACCTGAACAGGAATTTCAGAGCTTGACACTACTTCTTCCACTTTCTTAGAGTGACCTGGTATTAGAAACAAAATTATAATTTAGATAAACAATTAAAATACCTTGAGCCTTCAAATTGATGGTTTTAACTAATTCAGTCTTGAAACTATCAATGTCAAATATTGAAAGATTCTCAACTTTGACCGAATACTCAATACTTTCATTTAGGCAAGAGACCCCTCTAGCCAATTGAACTTCAAAGGCAATTTTTTTTGAACCAGAGGACAAAAAGCCAAATGTTGAAGACAAATTACTTACATCTGTAAATGGTGATGGCTTTGTCATGTACAATGACATAAATGCAGGATCAAAAATGGGAAGAATGGTAATTTGTTGTTCAAAGTTCTTATTAAAAGACCATGGAACGTCAGCATGAGCATGGACCGTATATCGGATTTCTCCATGTTTTTCCTTAATTGATTGGGGCCAATTTGTTGGAATGGGAATATTAAATTTGTATTCATAAGTCCCAGGACCCAATTCTTCATTATCGAGTAAAGTCATCTCGACAGCTTTAAAGTCTGACGTTGAAGATATAGAATGAGTTATGTAAGCCGAACCACTGTAGTAATGTATATTAAATGTACTGATTGAGGATCCTTTTAAAGATATGCTTAGGCGATTGAATTTTTGTTTCTTGTCTAATGTTAAGAAGAAGGTTCCTGGAACGTGTGTTCCCGGAAGATAGTTTTCGGGGTAGAGAAGTAAACCTTCTGATTGTTCAAGTTTGAAGGTTCCTTTCATTTTTGATAGTCAAGGAAATATTCTAAATATTGTAAAAATTAAAATGCATAGTTTTATTTAATAAACAAAAGGATCTCAATATTACCGTCAAAAAACACTACATTTAATTTCAATGTTTAAGTAATGTACCTTTGTAGTGAGACTGTTCTGTCAGTTTTTGAGTTGGTATTTTAGTCAAAATAAATAAATTGATTGTATTAGCTCCGTCGTTTTTAATCTTTTGGTTTTACAATAGCTTCAACGACTAGCTTGAATGTCGAACAATAAACCTAAAATGTTTATCTCTAAAAAGAAAATGAATAATTGTTAACTAAATTGAATGCACGCATACTCGAGTAAAGATTTTTTAATTAATAAAGGAAACACAAAAATTATATGGTTACCATGGAGTTTTTTCTCTTTTAACAAATTCGAGTGATACCCTTAATGGTTAGTGAAGATATAAAAGAGTATACTTTGCACGAGGTAACATAGATGTCGAATTATTGATGATGTCACCAATAAGTGGATCGGGACACGTGTGGTGATAACTTAATTGTAATTTGGTTCATAATGTACATATCATTAAATGAGGAATGAAAGAGAAATTGTGATTGTTGCTTCTAAAGAGCAATCTACATGCGGTTGATACCTCGTAAATGACATATTCTATTTTGGAATTTCAAAGTGATTCAGATTATAAATGTGTTTTAATCATAATGAAATAAATAATTATTAATGATCATTCTGGAAAAATGACATCTCTTGCTAATTGAATATCGCTTTCTTTAAATATAGTTATTTTTAAATAAATGTATAAGTCTAGAATATTTAAGATTAAAAGACTATCTATGTAACACTATATTACATCATAAAAACGTAATATTTATGAATATAACGTATTATTTAGATGTACTTCTAGAGATATTATTTTATTAAAGTTTATACGTGCATCAGACTTTCGTTGAATTAAAAATAAAAAGCAAAAAACGTGATCATAAATAGATTATTTTATTTAAAATTGCTGATAGCTAACATATAAGATATTAAAATAAATAGTAAAGAACTTAACTTTTGATTTGTCTTTTAAATGGTGTTTTTTCATAATTAGAGAGTTTAAGGCTATTATTAGATCTACGATCAGAAACATAACCGAATTTAACGTCAAGGATATCTTCAGGTTCAACATCAGATTCCTAACCTTTACTTTTCTCATTGGGATGTTTCCTAATTTGCCCATTAGCTTAAGTTCAATACATTCAAAGCATAACACGATTTCTGTCCATTTACAACAACCGCATACCTAATAAAAGCCAACGAATCTGTTTTCAATTCGAGAATACAACATTATGTAATAATTGCGGTATTCAATTCAGTTGTCTCTTTTTCGCTCAAATGCACATCGATGATTTGTTTGCGCGCAATTTTCTCTGATACGGAATATTTTTATCACCAATAAATTAAGAGTACTTCATTAAAATACACTCTAGAGTAGCAATTCCACCTGAACTCGTGTCATCAATTTCAGTATTCTAATTAATAACATTATTGAGAAGAACAAATACTCTCGTAAAAGTGCCAACTTTTGCCGAAGTAAAACAGGCATCGAAAATGTGATTTCTGGTCAATTGCAAATAAACACACTATTAATAATTTATCTGGTTTGCCAAATACTCCGATCAAATATTTTATAATTTCAAAGGCTTGTATTATGATACTTTATTTCAAAAATGGTTGCTTTTATAATTTCCTATGATTCGAAAAAAATTTATTTAGTTACGGTAAATTGATATCATTCAAATTTTGGACAATTAAAAAGTATAAAAGACTGGAAATTTGCCCAACAAATTCATTCAAACATAGACATGCCATGATCCTTCTTCTGGAGCTCCAGACATTATCCAATCTTCTGGAGCTTAAGCCATTATCCGATCTTTTTCAGCTTTTGCCAAATTGAAAACTCTAAAAGCGACTATTGCAGTTATATCCCCAACTGTTAAATCAAAGCCTAAGCAACTAATGATGATGGCGTAGCTTGTGCATTGCATAAAAACACAGTATTACTTAGGAAAGAAAGGTATATAGCTGAAAAGGCATCCAAAGATGCTGTTGAAGCATCTCGAGAATTGAATGACTCGATTAAATAAGAAAAATCGAAATTTCTGGTGTCGCTAATTGTTGTATAATTTGAATATACGTTTAATTGTATTTATGAAATTAGTTTATGTCGTCATTACACGTAGTTGTGATGTCATCAACAATTGTATATTATAATTTTGCATATATTTAAGATAATGATGTTTATGCAAAAGCAGCCATTATTCTAGTCTAATAAATTGTAGTTTATTGCTAATATCGTTTGATGGCTGAAGGAAAGGATCAGGAAGGTGGCAATAGCAATAGGACCACTCAACTGAACACTAATAAATCCAAGAGTAAGCAATATTATTAATGTATCATATTTAGTATTAACATTTTAGAACGCATTCCCGGTTTTAATTCAAACAAATTCCACCTGCTCGTTCCTCTGAAATTGATTTCCTCTTCTCAGGTGGTCAACATAATCAAGCTAATTCATTGGTTTGGGAACAAATAATATCTTTCGAATCAAGAGTCAACTAATTTCTACAACACTCATTGCTTACTTCAACGTCTTGTAAAATAAAATAATTTAGCATCTTAGTATTTCTATTTTTTATAAATTGTATATGTAATAATTACCATAAAAGACAAATATCCATTTTTCAAAAGTTTATTTTTAATTCTAAATCAAACATTTATTCCTTTTATCACTTTTAATAAAAAACCACACAAACATCCGAAGTTGCTTCCATCGAAGACAACAACATCTCTCCACTAGTCTAATTGTTTACATACCACCATCATACGTCTAAACATACGACATATCTACTACATTGTTTTTAAGTATTTTGAATAAATTTCCTCTAAAAGAGAGACTAACCATGAAAGTATTCCTTATTTTTATTACCTTGATCGGTTTAGTCAATGGTCATTCTATTGTATGTGGTGAACCTGCTATTACCTTTAATGATGAAAAATTGCCACCTGGGTTGGAGTTGCTAGGAGACATTAGAGTTGTATCGAGATTGACTAATTTTATTACTAATGAAACGTCTAAAGTAGTTGAAATTAACTACGGAGATACTGGAACATTTGCTGTTACTAGCGGAACGAGTCAAACCAAATTAATATTGGGCGAAAAAAGCGATTTCCTAGTTAATTTAAAAGAAAAGAGTTGTACTCTTGGTAAAAAAGAAGAATTCAAACCGTATTTGGTCTCAGATTCAATCAAAACAGCCTTTTCATTAAGTAACATTTCAATGTCATCCTTAATCAATGCTATCATTAAACAGAAATATGACTCATCCAAATTGCTTCCAAGTGTTGATGAGATAAATGGCGTTGAATCAGTCCAATATGTTGGGTGCTTCAATGCCACAAAGTCTAACAAAGCAAATATTCAAATAATTGTATCTTATGCCGGGCCTTCTACACTGCAAAAACCATATGATATTTCTCTAAAAAATCCCTTAATTTATTCAATTTCATTGATTGAGTATGATGGTAAGTTAGAATAAAGCCGCTTACTAATATTTTGTTTAGTTGATACAGTTGGTGATAAAACAACACAAAAAATAACATCTGATGTATCTATTTCGCTAGTTGAGGTAGAGAAGCCTGATATATCTTTAAAGGAAGCGGAGCTTTTACCACCAAGAGGGATTTATTGCGAAGGTTTTCCAAAACAAACTCTCCCCACTGCCTTTTCATCTCATTTCTCTGCTTCATACAATTATATTGATGAGGTTAAGGAGATTAGTGAGATTGTTGGAGTTGTTTACGACAAAACTAATAATTTGGTTTCATTTGAAAGTGATTTTGCTAAAACAGTGGATGTTCCTTTTATTGGCAGTTTTGCAGACAGTGTGAAGAGTCAAGGAAAATTGACAATTATCCATGATTTGACTTATGGATTCGAATATATTTTGCGTGAAGAAAAAGATACTTGTTTAAAAGTACAGGCAATTACTGAAACGTTTGCAGATATTAAAACTGTCAACAAGACTTTATCTCTTAAAAATGCTCAAGATATGTTTTTCAGCACATTTGGAAATGGATTTTTTTATTATGGCAAAGTCTTGGGTGTAGCAAATCAAAAATTGGATTCATTTCTTACAAAAACACAAACTGGAAACGTAGAATTACTTTTTTACAGTTGAAACATGGAAAGAAGAGGATGTCTCGGCTCCAGTATTGCATTCAATCATTTATTACATGAAAGACGGCAAGTCAAAAGCATTACAATTAAATGAAATCAAAAATACAACTTCATCTGGCTTTAGTTCAAGGAGCTTTGACGTTGCTTCATGTTCAAATACAAACGATGAATCATACTTCTATGTAAAAGTCAAGGACGTCGGTTTAAAGAAGCTAGAAACGATTGGATTAAAGAAAATTAGTGATTCATTGTCAATTGTCTTGGCAAACATGACATCATCTTCTCCTCTTAGATTTGTCAACCATTTCTTCAAGCCGGCAGATTCAGATGTAGCTATCTTCTTTGCCATCACTGACAAGAACATTGTTATTCCTTCAAAAACAATTTTATTCAAGAATGAAACAAGTGTTGCTGATATTAGATCCAGAATTAATTCCACAATGATAAGTCAAGAAGTCCCACTAACCGTTAATGGCCTTAAGTTGGCGATTAAACAAGACTCTTTTGGGCAACTTCCACCTGTTGATGTGTTACCTAAACCTGCTCCATTCCAAGGCTACACAGGATCGGCTATGTTTATCACTTTTATCTTTTCATTCGCCTTCGGAGTTATTCTAGGAATCGGCGGAGTTGTATTTAAATTTAAGCAACAGCGCTTGACAGGTCTTGCTTATCAAATTTTTGAATAACTTACATTTGGTACTTTGAAATGTGTCTTTTATACTTGGTATTTTTATTTGTATTATAAATTTGAAATAATAAAATTTGTCTAAAGTTAATTGTTTGTTTAATTATTTTGCATATTAGGGCAAAAATTGTATCGACGTGTGTTGGGGTGTGAATACTTAGTTCCAGATGTCATAAAATTGTTGCTTCTTTAATGAAGCTGATTTTAATTACCAATTTTTGTTTTACATTTTACTAATCTCTGAAAAACACCAACAAGTAAATTGCTTTAAAAACTACTCATTACATATAGGGAACATATACTTATCCATTTAGATAAAATGTGGCAATTTTTAATTTCTTTTTGTCAATCATACTTTTGTTATACTTTATATAAGATACAATAACACAGGATGCATTAAAAATATTTATTCTACTAAACTCTTAAAAGACCTCAATTATGTTTTGACGATCCTCACTACCAAAGACCACTCAATCTATTCATCGTTAATTCGTACCCGAAGAAACAAGCCGCGTTTGCGGGAAATGCTCTGATCATTACCGCCGTGAATCCTTTAAATAAACCACGAGCCCCTTCTTCTCTGATGATTTCTCTGAATACATCTCTAATTCCGTTTGGATACTTCCCTTCAGCGGCGATTTGTAGTCGAGATTTGATGACATCAGCAGGAATACACACTGCCCAATTTGCCATTCCCGCAAAACCTCCAGCTGCGAGAGTCGCTAACGGCGACATTTCCTTACTTTGATCCCCAGAAAATTTTCTTTTTAGTAATTCGTAAGTTCCCATATATGCTCCACTCGCAGGAATATCCAAAACGCTTTTTATTAATCACTATAATCTAAAACTTACCTCTCATAAGTGTCGCCACAGTTCCTCTGTAAAGACTTTTTTGCTTGTACAATTTCTTAAAAGCATCCCAAGGACCATTGCATCTCATAGCATTAGAGTTGGTATTTTGGATTTGCAAGAGGCACTTTATCCGTTCACCAGGCACAATAATCACCGCAGTTCCAATTCCAGCTAATACACCTGCATTGACGTTTTGAATGAATGTTAAAGTCTGGCCTTCTTCAGTTGTCTGAAGCCATTTTCCAACTTGGCAGCATCCAAAAAAAACAGCAAATGTGGGAGCAGCTCCGATTACTGGTACAGCCATGCCTTTATACAGCGATAGGTAACCTTCCTTTAGACAAGTTTTCTTAAAGCAATCGAAAACGCCCGTGAACTGAGGCTTTTCGTGTCCAAGAACTTTCGGCATGGTCTGCAATCTAACCTTTACAGTGTCGAAAGGATGGCCCACTGAAACTGCGCATGACCCTCCGACGCCACCAGCAATAAAACTTCTCAAAAAATCCTCCTTTGACATTTTGATAGCAGATTATTTTAAAATATAACGGCTAAAAGATATAACTATCATTAGACTTTTGATCAAATTCAAATCATACTCCATCTTAGACAGACAGAATTAAAACACATTACCAAAGTAGCTAACCACATTCAAATCAAAAATAGACACCATAAAATTAAGAACACAAGAACCTCTGCATTTATTTTATTATATTTATATAGAAAAAAATAATATGCGTTGAATAAAGCAATGGGAAGGCAGCAATCAATTTTGATAGAATTCAAAGTGGATGAAGTTGCAGTATTCAATGGAAGACTAAGTCCAGAAAATTATCTCTCTTCATCAGGCTTTTTGCCTTCCTTTTCTTCACCATCTTTTTTGACTGAAGTGGTGGCGCTTCCATCATTTTTAGTTGAAATAGCTTCTTTATCTTCGGGTTTGGTCTCTTCCTTGCTTTCTGGTTTAGTTTCTTCCTTGATATCACCTGGTTTGGCGCTAGCTGTAGGTTTGACATCACCAGGTTTAGCAGCAGTCTTGTCAGCTCCCTTCATATCCTTGTCTTCCTTAGCTGTAACAAGATTCTTGTCCTTCTTTTTCTTATCACTTTTATTGCTCTTGCCTTTCCTGTCTGATTTGGGGGTTTTGGCAGCGGGTGGGGTAGCTCCTTTCTTGGCATCTCTCTTGCATCCAATCAGCGAAAGCAGAAGAACAGATAGCGTCATTAACAATTGAAAATAGGACAACATGGCACGGTACAATAAAGATAATCGTATTGAATGTTTTTGAAAAATGGGCAACTTTGATGATAAATTTAGCTTCAAAATTTGAATCACAAAGTAATAAATTCAAATTAAGCGATTGGTAAATTGAGTACAAAATTTGCATCTCAAACTTGAATAATTGACTTAAATAATTAACTTAAATAACAACTAAATACAACTTAGGAAATAAACAAATACAGTACACAAAATGATAATTTAAAGAATTTATTAATCTTAATATTTGTATATTATAAGGGAATTAAATATTTTCTAAAACAGAATAAGTTAAATACAGTTTGCATTAAATTAAAATAGGCGAGATGAACCGGTATGACTCGATTAGGTTTTTAGAACAGCATACAATAATAGTTGATACTGAAATAAAGATTAGAAGTTATATGACCATTATCACCATGAGAGAAAGGGATTTTGAGGATAGTCAAAGGTGGTTGTAGATTACTTTTGCTTAAACATTGTTCTGACTTCATTGAGTTCTCCTGTTGTTTTCAAAATTGACCAATTGGAGGATCAACTGGTTGGTTGGATGGAGTTGGAGGATGGTAGATGGTTGAGAATGCTTTGGCAAGGGTTTGGTTGATCATTCCCATTTGATTCTCCATAGCAGTCTTCAGTCTATCTTCAACAAGTTCCATGATTTCTTGAGATAACGTTTTCTTTAATTCATCCAATGATTCGTTACTTCTATTGGTATGAGTTGTGTTAATGTCATTAGGAGGATCTCTTTCTAATGCGCCATCATTGGACTTTGACCTTCTGAGATTCGGAATTTGTGAATCTACACCACTGTGACTCATTGTTCCTTTTCCCCTATCCTCGGCTAAGTTCTTTCTTAGGTTCAACAGTCGCTCTAACTTTTGTGGTGATAGAAGGAGGCTATTAGGATAGAGTTAACTGTGACTCTTAAATTGCAAAGTTTATTAACTAAGATTTTAATTTCTAAATTTACCTCAATTCATCAATAAATAGTTCTATTGTAACCAACCAGTGTCGCTTGACTCCTGAAACGTCCATGCGCCAAAGAATGAATGTATACTTCATTTTCATCCGAGAATAAATAAAAACGTCATAATGATTTCCTTTTCGTTTGACACTTTATATGTGAATTAATATTCAAATTTTTAAGTCATCTCCTTCTTAATACTTGCCATTTCCACTAACAAACATAAATAACATTTTGTTTATTTTCATCAATTCATTCAGCAAAATAACAACTCTTATCACACCAATTCGGTCAATCTAAAAATAACTATAAAATTATGCTTATTTGTCATAATAAGTTTTATTGTGAATAGCATATTTTGATAAAAGTTATTTTCCGGGAGTAAAATCTCAGTTTTACTAATTGACAGACAATACATTTCCTCAAACAGCAAGGCCATTCATATAAAAACAATTAAATTAAAAACTTGATTTTTGTTTTGTCCCAAATAGTAAGCATGAAAGTTTTCCAACAAAACTCATTTACTCTTAAAAAATCTTTCCAAATGGTTGACGCTATAAATTCACCTTTCGTATTTAGCGAATCTTTTAGCTACCTACTTTTGATATTATTGTTATTTTGTACATTCTACATGATCTCAGCTTTCTTAACCCAGTCTTATCCTCCTGGTCCTATAAAACTTCCTATTATTGGCAATTTGCTGCAGATCAACTTTGAAGCTCCATACGACTATGTCAACAAATGTAAACAAAAATTTGGCAAGGTTTTTACTATTTGGATGCCCTACCCCGTCATTGTAATTTGCGATCCTGTTCTTATCCGGGAGTGTCTGATCAAATACAAGGACATCTTCTCTGCCCGTCCAAATTCATTTGTTTACGGAATCTTTACTGGGCACAAAAAACATGGAGATGGGATCATATTGGCTGACGGAGAAAAATGGCATGCTCAGCGGTCATTTGCAATCAAGACTTTCAAGGAATTTGGTGTTGGCAGTAAGAAATTGGAGTCCAAGATTCTGTTCCATACTCACAGACTAACTGCTCAAATATACAAGAAAATGGGCGAGGATTGTCAGGTTGAATTGGATCTTCATCATTTACTGAGTTGGTGCATTGGCAATATCATCCATGACTTGGTAATGGGAAAATATTACGACTTTATGGATCCCGACTTCATTCACTTCAAGGAATTGATTGATTCTGTGCTGAGAGATTTTGCCTCTCCTAAAATGATGCTAATTGACCGTTACCCTTGGATAAGACATGTCATGCCATTTTACACTAACTACAAAAAGAATGGAATGAGATTGCAAAAGTTTTTCCTCGATGAAATCGAAAGACATGAGTCTAAAATAGGAATCACCATCGAAGACTTCAAGCCCTCCAACTTCATTGACGCGTATCTCCAAGAAATGAACCAATCGCACGATGAAGAACTTTCCAAATTGACATTAGCTTTGAATGCTGGAGATTTATGGGCTGGTGGAATGGAAAGTACAGTTACTGTTTTGAGATGGGCAGTTATGTATATGGTTCAGTATCCTCATATTCAAACTCGTTGTCATAATGAAATTGTTTTGGTCGTCGGAGAGGATGAGGAATTGAGATCTGAACATCGAAAATGCCTACCTTACACTCGTGCTGCGTTAGATGAGATTTTAAGGGTTGTTAATGTTTTGCCTTGGGGAATTCCACATCGAGCTATTGAAGAAGTTGAGATTGGCGGTCATTTTATTCCCAAAGACGCAATTGTTTTTCCTCAAATCGGAGCTGTGCATTTTAACCCTGACTTTTTCATGGATCCCAAAAAATTTAACCCTGAACGTTTCTTGGATCAAAATGAGTCCTACAAATTCGACAAGAATTTCGAACCTTTTGGAGCTGGGCCAAGACGATGCTTAGGTAAACTATTTAATAACTCATCGATAAATATATTTTTAGGAGAACCCCTTGCCAGAATGGAATTGTTTCTCATTTTCGCTACTCTGATGAGATCATTTCAATTTTCCAGGGGATCAAATGGACCCCCAAATTTTACTAAGAATGTCGGCATGACTGCTACCCCAAAAGATTACGTTCCTCTGATTCGAAGAAGAAATGCGAAGAAAGAAAACAACAATACTGATTATGGTGCGGATAACCAAATGCTCTTCTACAAAGAAATGTTGATTGCTAATAGATATCGTGACCAGTGCCATGATGAAAGTTATGCTTTTTGAATAAATTTTCTTTCACACAAAATGTTTAAATATGTGTTTTATCAAAATATTTAATCACATCTTTTCACATCACAAAAGTGCAACAAAATATACTCACTTTATGCAACACAACATTGAAACAAATAATATAATCTGTCATTTCTCCATCACAAAAATGACTTAATGCAGATCCTAATCTAAAAACAAAGAACATCCACTTGTTATTAAATTTATTTATTTGACAAAAATGATTATCATTGATCAATAGGCTTGCCGTCATCTTTCTTTAAGTGATTAAGAATAGCCAAAGTGTGTTTACCCTTAGCAATTAAAGCTCCATCTCTTTTTACGTCTAAATTCGGCTTCTGTGAATGCCATGTTTCGGCCCAGTTTCAGTACGTTGCCTTCAATTGTGATAACTTCACCGATTAGAGCTGGTAACAAGTAACTTATGCTGATTTCAACTGAAACCATCGGAATGTCTCGGACCGTGCAGCAGACAGTCGAAGCTGTCACAATATCTACTAGAGCAGCTGTCTGGCCACCGTGTAAAGTTTCTTTTCCATTGACATTCTCCCTTTCGATGGTTAATTCGTACAAAACCGATGTCTTATTAGCCCGAATAGGGACAAGCTAGATTTGAATTTATAAAAATACACAATAGGTCAAACCTACATTCTTAGCAACTCTGTTAAAGTTTTCAGTATCAGCAATTTTCTCAAAGAATCCCTCAATTAATTGGAGGCATTCGGGGTCGTTGGCTTTAGAATCCATTATATAGCGAAAAAGAATCTATAAAATTGGAAATCGTTAGAATGGATTGCTTCAAATATTTAATAGAAATCTGTCCAAACTACAAACTACTATTATAATACAATATATGTGCAATGATGACGACGATTCTCTTTACTCTCATAAAAATTGTCTAAAAATTGTGCACTCGGAAATGACATACACACCCGACACAAATAAAAGACACAACTCATCTGTCCACTCTTATAGAGAATGTTGGAACAGAGGCTTAAACATACACATAATTTGAATATGTAGGTCTAGGTGCATAAAAAAGGCGAGATCCGATCAATTCAAGGTTATGTCAAATTGAATACAATAACAAAAAACATTTTATTTATGTACATCCTTCCTCATCTGAAGGTATTTCTATAACAATTTCAGGACATTCGTTTTGACATTCTTCTTCAGCTTCTTCAATCATAATACAGGGAATGACAAGAGTGTTTCTCCAGGAAGCAACACTATCTCTTTTGTCACTCTTTTGCATAACCTCCCCAATGGAATCACTTAAACTTAGCGATCGGGGCTTATCATTGATATCATCTACTACTTCTTTGATTGGTTCCATATGATCACCTGCTCGGAAGAAAGACATCTTATCTATGGAACCATCAGTAGCACTACGACTTCTTTTACTACTTTCGGAAATGAAAGAAGGGACGAGGGCTCCTCGGGATATTCCCATCTTGGATAGTGAGTTTTTACTATCTTTGAAGGAGTCTTTTGAAGTTACTCTGTTCTCAAATTCGGTATCACTTTCACTAACAAATGAAGGAACAATAGCACCACCCATGATTCCCAAAATTGGCCTTGGTTTCCCATCCAAAGTAGATCCACGAGCTCTCAGCTTCGAAATAAATTTGACCTTCTTATGTTTTCGTTTTCTCTCCTTTTTATCAAGGATCTGAGAAATTTGTTCTTCCGTGTCGTCATCAAACAATGGAATAGACACGGTCAGCAATTCAATATTCCTAGCCAAACACCTAAACGTCTCCCAGCCGATTGGATGTTCCCTGGTTCTTCTAAAAGTAAACAACAACTTCCAATCTATACTGATGTTTTCCAAATAAAATTCAAACTTCTCCACAGCAAATAAAAATTTATGAGACCAACTTTCGTATAAAGTACTATTAACAACTGATAATAAAGCTAATCCAATTAAAAATAGCAATGGCAGGATTGGCGAGTACTGGATTTGGTTAGGCACGACATCTCCGAAACCTGTTAAATATATTTGGATATATTTTATCAAGAGTCAAAACTTACCGATAGTAGCAATAGCAACAAAGCTGAAGTAGAACGAATCAAACAACGACAAACTGTCTGTGTGAGCATCGTGATAATCAGCTAAATAAATTATCACCGAGACTAATAATAAGTAAGATATTATTATCAAAAAACTTATTAGAAATGGCAATTGTTGCCTTTCTTCTTCCTCGATCTCGTATTTGGACTTGAGAAATTTCCTGCTGAGCTTGTTCCAGTACTTGGAAACTTTCAGGTATATCCAATTGTAAGCCATAATAAACCATCGTAATAGAACTTCACCTACGTCGCCAAGAACTACTAGCATTAAAGGAATTCCAACGGACGCATAGATCAAAGTTGCTGCCTTACCGAATGCCGTACTGCAAGCAATTGTCCCAAATCCGATACTGGTAAAGACAGTGCTAAAATTCTTATATTAATCGTTACCATCAACAACATAACCTACCAAGCATAGAAAACAGAACTCGAAAAATACCAAGTCAATCTCATATCAACTCTCTCGTATTTATGCAAAACACTCCCCGTATACTTGGATTCAACTTGCAGCATTTGCTTGTACGTCTTTCTAATCAACAACACCAAATATTCTCTTTTTTGTTCTTTTGTGAAAGTTGAATTTTGGGAGATGGACATTGTTGTAAGGGCTAATTTATTCATCATAGTATAAATGGTGTCTCTGTTTTCCTGAAGAGTTTGGATTTCATTGTCTGATTCAATTAGTAAGAAAATCAGACCACCTAGGAGTGCATATAAGGCTAATGTTAGGACAAGAATATAATGCTTGATACCCAGCTTCTTGTGGATCCTTAAAGTGTTTAATTAGAAACATCAACTCAACTTACTTAGCCATATGTTGAAAAACAGAAGGTCTTTTGTTGAGAAGTTCACGATGTTTTACTAGATCAGGATTAATCGAAATAGATTTACGGCGTGAATAGAGATCACCCGTACTGGCACGTCTTTCCATTGTTAAATTCATAGTAGGGCCTAGCAATGCTGAACTCAGGAACTACAGAACATATAAATTAATTAGAGCTTGAATATCAACTTACTTCTATGGATTTTCTCCTAACTGTTACAGGTTCTTTTAAAGTTGATAAAATAGGTTTTAAAAAGTTAAGTTTCTGAATAGCTTCTTGGCCAGGAGTTTCACAATAAAAATCATCTTCTTCAATAATTGGCTCATTTGCTATGGAGATCTTTTTAAAATTAAAAACATCCTCCTCTTCTTCATTCTCTTCCTCATCTTCGTCCTCATCATCATCCTCATTTTCTTCATCTTCAATATCTTCACAATCTGCATCCTCATCATTTTGGTCCCGATCATCTTTATTTTTTCTAAAAGAAGAACTTTCGACACTCTCCTCATCATCCTCAGGACCATCTCCGAAGTTAAATCTCACCGAACTCCTTTTCCTTACGACCGGAATCTCTATATGACCCTTTTGATTCCCATCCTGAGCATGATCCATTCAACAAATAAGTAATATGTAGTTCAAGAATAGCTCCACAAAATACTAATCAAATTAAAGAACTAACACCCGCTTAACCGTGTCAGCCCTTTGCAAAGGTGTCCGACATATCGCCTCAACCCAAACCAATATAAAAATCACACAACACTCTCCTAAAGATAAAGGCCTTTCACTTTCGGTGTCCTTATTAGCAGATACCAAATAAATATTATACAAAGATTTGAGATGCTAAGTATATAAATTTAAGTGTCAAAATTAATGTTTACTTAAAAGGTAATTTTATTATACGTAATGTCATCATCAAAAAGGTGGTGTGAAAGAAGATAGCAGATAAGAAATTAATGGAATTCTTTTTTTTATTGTTGATAGAGAAGTTAAAAAAGAGGTGTGCTTAAATTAAGAATTTGTTGTTCTTGATTCGTCCATTAATGTCTCACTACCTCGGGATCTTCTTTTGAAACAGTAAAGGGAAATGCAGTAAACGATCGAGATCACTGAAATCATCATTAATAATGTCATGACGAAGAAGATGAGCAAGCTTTTGGTGGCGTCTTGTAGAATGCTAATAAATGATATCATTATTCTATAATTGTGTACTTACCTTGAAAATTCGAAATAAACAAATCTGGAGGACTCAATCAATTCATGCTTGATCTGATCAACGTCAGGAGAAATAGGGTATTTCCAAAGATGATCGTCGACAAATTTCATTTTAATAAACAGACAAAAGATATGTTTGATGTGTTATGATTTTATTTACACTTTATGAATGTGAAATTTAATTATTAGGTAGAATATGTACGCCAAATTTCAATTATTATAGTATGTAAATTTTGTCTAATCAGCTGTCAATTGAGTTGATGGCATCGTTTATTGTGGGGAAAATGTTTTTCCAAGGCACTATTTCCGAATCCTGAAATATTTTAAATATAAGCATAATGAAGTATTAAGTAACTTGGCAAATGCAAAGATATTTTTGTAACATGCACAAGGGGACTTTGTACTAATTGAGATACTTCAATAAATTTACACAATATGGGATGATATTTTGACAATAAGATGCCGTACATATCAACTAATGTTTTAATGAACCTTTTTTAGAGAATGACAAGATTAAAGAGAAAAGCGTCAGGTCTGTATGATACTTCTGTAGAGTCTCGAAATGGGGAAACTTTGTTAAAATATCTTATTTTTCGTATAAAGACAGTGTTGAAATGCATGGGATAATGTCGTATCGTATTTTTATACCATCTTACCTGACACTTTTCGTATAAAGTTAGGACAGTTTCAGTAACATCAGCTAGGATGAAGCATACTTTGTTTAATTTAGATTCATCGTACAATTTTCTGAGTGTGTCGAGACCCATAGAGTCTATGTAGGTGATAGCTGCACAATCAAGGATGAAATAATGATTGAAAGGGGTTAGTAAAGATTCTTTAAGTTCCATGTTTTTATCCCCAATTTTAGTACCAGTCATTTCCATTCCAACTTCTGCAAACAATTCAGTAACCTTTTCAGAGAAAGTTGCGCAATTAGCAAAATGAAGTGGAGATTCAAATTTGAAAATAGTAACATTTGCACTAACTTTCTTCAAACTAGTATAAACATCTACCGGCTTGAAATATCTCCTCTCTCCATCAGTTCCCAATTCAAAAGTCTTTGGAAACTGCTCCTGCATCACAACCGTCAACAAGATAAACCCTAATGAAATGCCAAGCCCAATAGTAACATTAACAAAAGCAGTTGCCCCAAAAGAAATCAACCAAACAGCAAAATCATACTTACTAATTCTCCATAATCTAGGTAATTCTTGAAACTGCATAAATAAAGACTTAAGTGAAACAATAACAATAGAAGCTAGGATGCACATTGGCAATGGCTCCAAATATTTGCCTAACCACATAATAACAACAAATAAAAGTGAGGAGGAGAAGATGACGTTTAGTTGAGTTTTGACACCTGACATTTCGCACACTGAACTTCTTGATAGAGAAGCTCCGGTAGGATATACATTGAAAAAACATGAAAGCATCGACATCAGTCCACATGCATACAGTTCTTGGGTAGCATCAATCTTGTACTTGTGTTTTTTGGCAAATAATTTTCCCATTGAAATTACAAACATATAACAGACAACAGCTATTCCCAGGCAATCAGTGAAAATACGTGGAATTAATTTAAAATCAGGCAAGAGTTTTGGGATCGGGAAACCTTGTGGAATGTGATTAACAACTGGAACATTAAAAGTAGATTTCAAATTAAAAAACATGGAAGCGGCAGTTGACACAACAACCAGAATAAGTTCGAGTGGCACTGGGATTTTAGTGAATTTCTTTACCCATGGATTGAGGTAGTCTCTTCCAAGTGATAATACTAAGATGCTAATAAACGACATGCCTAGAGTCATCAAATTAGTCTGATTTATTCGAATGAGGATTTCTTTGAGCATGAAGATTAGAATTCCAACGCCAGTGTCTGCATTCCCGGGCACTTTGTAGCCTAGGACTTTGTTTATTTGACTGACAAAGACATGACCTAAATGTTTAAAAAATGTATTTAAAAATCAACTTTGTAAAGATGCTTTGCAAATCTATCTTTTAATTTACTTCTCTTTAAATTACATTTAGTATTAGCTCAAATTACTAGTCTAAAAGTGTGTTAAAGTAGTTTCAAATACTTGTCTTTAATTTTTGCAAACATATTTAGTAACGTTTGAGGAAATGGTATCAGGAATAAGCGGTGGGAAGTTGGTGAAATCATTCTATAAACGTAACTAAACATATTAAATAATGTTTTGAACCCAAAATTTTTAATTTTAATCGCAGAGCATCTAAAGCGAATCAGACACCCTGAATCGACGCTGCAAAGAGCATAACTAACAAGCTGCGCCAGTTGTGAAGCCGGAAAGTAGTGAATCAGACATGTAATTTGTGAGGAAACCTAGTTTTAAGAGGCCAATTGTGAATTGAATTAAGCCGACTGTGAGCGTTATTGTTGAAAGTAACGAAGCGTCGTCTATTTGATGTTGAAGTATATCTGTTCCATTGACATTTATAAAGATTTTGTCTTCGTTTATTATTCTGAGTTTAGTTGCACCTACCATCATGGAGACTACGGCAAATACCTATTCAAATAATTAATATTCACAATTTATAAACCTACTCCAATCGAAATATGGCGACTAGTTCCAAAAATCATATAAAATATGCAAGCAAAAAATGATGAATACAAGCCAACAATTGGACTTGAATTACTCAATATCGCATATGCCATGCCCTGTGGAATGTGCATTATCCCTAAACGTATAAATACAAGTTAATTCATTAAATTTAACATACCACATGTTAATCCTGCTATAATATCGCCGTGAATATTTTCCTTCAAATTGTAATTGGGTAACCATTGAAGAATGGGGATGAAGGAAAGGATATTTGTTTTGAGATATTGGCTCAAATTAAAATCTTTTTTAGGAAGGCTTGTTGAGGAAGAAGGTTCCTTTTGGTAGGTGTTTTGAAAGTTTAACTAAATTATTATTATGGCGGTAATTATAGTGTTTGTTACCTGATTCATTGGTGCATTATTCCTATCAAATATCGTAAAAATAGGCCTGGAATTATTATTGTCCATTGTATCAATTCCAAATAAATAATAAATAACAACCAATAATAATCAATACCAAAAATGTAATTCCAGACTAATGGGGAAAATCCTATATTCTTGTCTATTTAAACAATTTAACAAGGTTAAGCTACGACATCTCCTTTCAATTTTTTTGAAAGATGTTAAGCAAACTAATTTTAAAAAGGAAAGTCAATAAGAAATAAAAATAAGATTGTTTTTGTGGATATACGTATTTGTTTTATTTGCAGTTTAAGCAAAATTGGTATTTTGGTGTTTTTAAGCCGGAGATATTTAGTTAAAAAGTCAAATCACGAAGTTTTGTGATTTTAACCAAATAATAATATGCATATTTATTGTTTATACTGAATGGGGAAAACTTTTGGTTATTGTCAAACCAATGAATGATGAGAGAGAGGTGTAATTATTCTTCAAAATAATAGTTATTGTTTATTATGAACAAGAAGAAGTCACCACAAAGATGGTTATTCATTTGAATAATAAAATAAGGGGAGAAAATCAAATCAAATAAATGGTAATGTACACATTTGATTTAAAAAATATGTAGTAAGCATGAGAGTAGATTATAAATATGTGATTGCATCACTTTGTCAGTGTGATGGATACGAATTCTTTGTGTCTTTTAAAGACTTTTTTATATCAAATTCAATATCAAAGGAACTTTTCTTTTGGGTAAGTGACAAATGATTAATTGACTGTCATAGGCAATTTTAAAAATTGATAAGGTAGCTGACTTTTTAGGTAATATCTTTTTTCGTTATCACAGAAGAGACCTATTTTTGATTGAGATCAAATTTATTTCACATTTAATAATATAAACAAACATCTTTTTTGACAAAGCTAGATAAAACGTATCTTTACAATGATTCTGTTGTATCTTTTTTTGAATATCCCAGATGATAATACCAATAGATGCCATTCAAAGCAGAGGTATGTGCTATACATGTCATATACCGAAAACTTCCAGTCTAAATTAAACCAAACTACGTAAATCGTTTGGAGCCAGTTGCTTATTGCATCAAGTTTGTCCCTCGCCATCGTTCATAAGATGATTGTGTATGTATCCTACATATGGCGATATTCACTGCCTCTGCGATTAAAATTAAAACACTTCGCATCCTTTGTGCACCAAACATTTTCAATCTCATAGAAGCTCTTATTATTGGTTGTGCAATGCCATAGACATTTATTGTTCATTACAATCAGAATATGGTCGTCTAAATGTTTGTTACACTGTCATTTCAAAGAGAAAATTGTTAGTTTGATCAACAACAAAATTGTAGCTGTCTGGGATGATAATTAGATTTGCTTAAGCTATCAAGTTTAAAGTAAGGATTCAGATTTATAAACAACAAGCATTTTTAAATTTATTCTATTACAATTAATTTTTACAATGACGATGTTTATACATAATTTCGACAAAACTCCTAGATTGAAGTGATTAAGTCGGTTCCGATTAAATACAAATTAATAATTTAACCTTTGTTTAAGCAAATGAGACAATTTCGTTTTTAAAATCGAACATTATTTACTTTCGGTATTTATAAAGTGGCTGTTGTGTCCTTTTTTGCATATCCCAGATAATAATACCAATAGATGCCATTGAAACATAGATAAAATCCCGGGAATAAAACCCTCGACACCTGGTCTATACTCAAAGCCCTTCTATTATAGAACATTGCCTGAAAAAAGCGGTTATTTTGGATGTAAATTAACATTTTTATGCCATTTATTGATATAATGACTATTTAATCATAAAATAGAGTGCAAGACCACAAGTACTTTATTTATGAGTGACCCCCGAGTACAAAAAAATGTGTCATTAAGATACTAACCTTATAAATAAGTTCCGTTTGTGTAATAAACTCATGTCCCTCTGTCTTTCCCTTCAAATAAGCCATCGTATCCTCAGTTTCAGTGTCCTCACCCGAAAACATCCCACTAGCTTCAGTATATCCATTTGAATTTCCACCACCATTCATATACGATTTCTTTCTATTAGTTACGGGGGTTGAGATGTGTTGCCAATTTTGAGCCATTGAATTGTATTTATTGGCTTTGCGCATGTATGAATTTACCAATGCGAATTCGACCAACTAAAAATCTCAATTAAAGCTACATTACTTTGGGGTATGAACTTACTACTCCGAAGATAAAAAGCATACAAATCTGCAAAAAGTAATTAATTTAATCGGATATCTTTAAAACAACATTTGCTTCAAGCTAATTAAAGTTTTTTTAATTGATTTGACGTCATGGCATTTATTTTGATTAAATGCTAATTTGGTTAACCAGTTTCGTTGTTAATTTAATTACATTAACTATTTGAAGTTATTAATAAAGTTACTCCAAATTACTTACATAAACTCAATTAAGTTAAGTCAAAACATGTGTATTTAAATCAAATTTGTAAATGTTTTGACAAACGTATCTACTCATGCATCTAATATTGAAATTTATTTACCAAAAAAGGTGTTTATTGTTGATCTTAGTATGGCAAGTTTCTGGTGTTTACAAAAAATGGTTCATTAAGTTTTGCTAACATTCAAAGTCATTTTTTATATTCCCAATGGTTTTATAAAAAGTTTACCAAAGTTCATTGGACATCAATTAAAGTACAAGCCAAATAATAATAAATTGTCACTATGACATCAACAACTTTTTATAATAATTAAATTTAAACTTACACCATAAAACAAATCTATAGCCTTAGCATATGCCACAGCCGGAACTTGAAATCGCATTCCATTGCCTTGGGTCGACAAAGTGAGAAGTGCTGTAAAGCTAAGACTCACTCTAGCTGGAATTGCGCGCTAAAAATAATGAAATTAAGTTGAAGCTTGGAATAAAAGTACTTACTCTGTCAATATAAAAACTAACGAAACTAATTAAAACAATTAGTGAGGAAGGAATATACGATTGAACCAGGTGATACCCAATAGCTCTATCCAATTCGATTACTCCCAAAAGACATGAGAAATCTCCAATTCTATAAGATTCATCGGTCAAAGTATACCTAAACGTTCCATTGCAAAGTTCGCTATTCATTCCAGTTATTTTAAATTCAGGCAACCCAATCTCAGGATTAAAGGAAATTGGTTGCACTGAAAACCATGTTGCGTTCATTTCTGACAAGACATGTGCATCTGTTTAAATAAATATTATTGTGTTAGAATAGCAAAACTTACAGCTAATAATTTTTATTACACAGCGTTGTTGATCTGAGATAACACCATTAAATTAGATGTAGACAAATAAATCAATTTTTAAAGATAATTACTTAGAGATTTATGAGGTTATTTTAAAAGTGATTAAATTTGTTTGATATTTTAATTAAATTGCTTACCTAGCGGATAATTCTTTAGATCTAGATTACAAGCCACATTTAAAGTGACGCGAGTTCCATATGAGATAGTGCCATCATTTCGAATATACATGTTGAAGTTGGGGACTGTTACAGTGTGGAAGTAAGCTGATCGAGCATTCTGGAACGTGGTCAACTAATTATTTATGATGGCAACTTACGCTGAAGTATAAATCTGGTACCCACAACATATCTAGAACTTCTTTGTCGTTGATTGGAATGTAGTCGGAACTGTTGTGAGCTAAAATGAATTAGTTTTTGGATATTAAGATGTAACTTTACCTAAAGTAGTATCTTGCCATGACATATAAAAATAAAGATCTATATCAAAAGTCTATAACAAATTTAAAAACATAAATGCAACAATTTTAAATATACCATCTCAGTAGCCCTAAAATTTCCCAACGACTCTACATAAAATCCACATTTCACTTCCAACGAATGCGACTGATTATTCCTAGGTATTCGTTTCGTAATCTTCGAATAAATAGGATGGTCTTGTGGAAATTCAATAGAATTCTCAGCTGTAATGACACCTCTAGTGGGAGTTGGTGGAATTATAGTTGCCTCGGAAACATCTCCATCAAAATATTCATCATAAACTTCGAGATTTGTTAAATTGTTGTTTTCACCATCCCCAAAGACTTTTGATATGTTAGAGAGTTGAATTAATTTTTTGGAACTGGAAAACAATAAATAAAGATTGTTGGGGGTGACTTACTCAATCTGAACATTACCCTTTTTTGCAATATTTTTGTTTTCTTCCTCTGCTTCATTAATAATATTATAATTTTGGTCAGTGGAATGGGCTTTTTTTATTGTAACAGGCTCAGTGCAGTATGAAGTTAGTATTAAAAAAGCAATTATAGATAAGTTAATGGTAATTTTACGGCAATTTAACATAATTTATGTTTCTTTTCAAGGAATAAATTAACTGAAATGAATTAATACAAATCAAGTGTGGAAGTATTTTATTAAATAATTTTGATAAATGAAAGTATTTTATTGGATAAAGTACTTGATAAAATCAAAGGGTAACAATCTATTTGTTTCCGATTTAATTTTCAACCGAAATTATCTCCACTCATCTCTGAACTAAGGAAACTAACGAAAGATTTTTAATCTCCAAAAACCACGCCAATTTGACCAAAACAAGGATGAACTAATACTATTGAAATGTTACAAATAATAAACATTCCAGGATAAGCCCAAACATACAAATATTTTCTAATTTGTAAGTTCAAATAAATTGAGCAAACTATCCTAAAGCAAATTGGGGAGGATAAAACAAAATTTGTAGAAACATATTAAATTGAATAATTGTAGTTGTGCCAATAAATTTTTGTTACAACAAAATTAAAGTCATTTAATGGGCAAGAAGTTTCTAGCCAATAAGGTAGTACTAAATAAGTATGTATTAGGATGGGGATTTTTTTGTGCACAATTATGATTGCTTTAATGTATAGATAGAATAAATAAATAGGTTTAATGTGCGTATAATGCATTTCCAAACACCTTGCCTTTCATTTATTATCTTTTTGTTTAAAAATTTAAAATTAGTCTTGAAATTAACTTTGTATTTTGTTTTCAAAACAATGTGATATTATCTGTCAAGGGAATTTCAATTAAATAAAAAATAGCACACATAAAGTTTCTGCCATCAAAAGGAAAATGAGTATATTCCTTAAATTGAATACAAATGGTTGGTAGTACACACATAACTAAATAAATTAAATGGAGATAAATTTAGAAAGTTATCTGAAGCATGCGCTATTCCTAATTGACGTAAAAAAATTACACACCAAATAACAAGTGTCTTGATTTTGGGGCAAAAAATTTAATTAAACAGAAAGAGTTATGGCTTGAGGATATTTATTTTTACATTTGAAGCTTATTTTAAATTAAAAAAATTGAAAAAGAGAGGGCAAGGCTAATGAATCGAGGTTTCTCTAAACAGAGATGGACACAAAGATAAAGTAAGACTTTTTTAGCTGGTAATAAGTTTAGAGATAAGACTGGGTAGGATCACCTCCAAAAAAGAGAGACCCTTTTGTGGTTTCCCCAGCGGTCGTTAAAAAGTTGGCCTATACTTTTTACAAAAAAGATGCTGCATTCATTGTTTTAAAGTAACTCTAAAATGAGTAATGACATAACACACCTAAAATGAATAACTGAAGTGATTATAATCCTCGAAAGCATAAGATATTTTTTAGACTTAAAGTTTACATATTCCAAAACACTAAATTATATTTTCTTACCCTAAGACAACTGCCAAAAAAAGTCTAACTTTAAAAATATATAATCTCCAGATAGTTTGTGTGTTGATTAAGAACAATAGTGTACTAGTAATTTAATACTTCTATTTTTTTGTTTGCTTACTAATTAATACCTACATCTAAACGATATTTTAACATTTTTTAGTCAAATATTTCCGTCTAGATAAAATTTATTTTAAACGAAGCAATATAAAAGTGTGATATATATTGAACCTTTTAAAAAATTGATATTTGTAAGGTCTATTATGTGGTGCCGTTCACTCAAAAAAGACATTCAAGAGAAGAAAAGAGATTTTTGACAAATTATATGCAAACAGATACATTTTATTAAGTTGTTTGTTTGCATACGATTTTTATATACATTTTCACTCTACACAATAATAATGTTGTTTTTTTGGGGACATTATATGAAATATTAAAAATTTACAGAAAAAAATGGTGGGACAGGTTCGATCTATTTTGCTTTTACGTTTTAAAGGTAATGGAGCGGGTAGTGTTTCGTACAAATTACTATTTTCATTATTTTTTCATTCATAATAATATAGTATATGTAAGTGTGTTATTATATTATTTTGAATAGATTTAGATAAATAATCACAAAATGACTAAAAAAGAGGGAAGTTGATTTAATTAGGTTGGTGGTGTTTTGTCTGAAGAGTGCCGTCGAGACGGCCCTTTTTAGTTAATTGAACATATTATGCCGTATCTTCCAACTGCTAAATAATTATCATAAATAAAGAGACAAGATGGAATGAATGGTGTCTTGTATATTTTGTTATAATATTAATTAGTTTTTTAGTTGCTATTGTTACTATTTTAATGGAATGATTAATAGTTGTGACAAATGGAGTTATTATACTTGTATCTTTATTAGCAGAAGGTGTTGCTATGACCCTTCGGAGAAGTCAAACCAAGATATGTGTATGTTGTGTATGAATGCGAATGAAAGCGTATGTGATAATATAATGGATATAAAATAATATAAAATGTTAAGAGCTTGATTGCATGTGATAATTACATAATACAGATATCTCGTCACTAATCTAATGGACATGTTTATTTATAGCCAAAAAACTTTATGGTAATCCAATTTGCTTTAGTACTAATAAAAATGGCATATCATTTTGGAAACTATAAAGATGGCACTTTCAAAGAACATTCTATAGTTTCTAGACGATCAGATTAACTAGTGAACTGTGGTAGAAGTGTTTTTAAACAAAATATACTATTGCCATTACACATGCCTGAATTTAAAAAAACTTTTATGACATTAATATTTAAAGCACAATTGTTTGACGAGGAAAGGAGGGCGCCTCTTTGCGATATGGCAAAACCTCAAATTTGTGGGCCTTTTAAACAGAGCCAAATCGCATTATTGTTTAAAAGCTTTGTCTTTACGTTACATAAAAAAGGAGCAATATAAACACCATGTTCTGTTATAACTTTTCACTTAACCTCTAACCAAAATTGACACTTTTTTTGAAGGAAACAATCCAAAATATTGAGAGAGGGTCCACAAAAAATGGGGGGAAGTATCAAAAAAGTGGTGTCTTTTAATATGTAGTTAATACTTTTGCCTTTATTTGGAGAACAAATCGTAGGACCTCCTCAAACAAGTGACAATAACAAAATACTTGGAATTAAAAATCAAAAGCTCTTAGTGCTATTATATCCATTCACTTCCCTTCTACAGTCTAAAGACAAGGCTCATAAATATAGACAAGTTTTATCGTGTCGAATTCTTTAATATCTAACTATACACCAAATCAAACGGATGTGTCTTGATAAGGAAAATATCCGATTTGTTAATTTTTATGTACATCTGGTACTTCCAAAATAGCATTCAAAAAACGAACCCCAACCATTTCAAATAAAAGAGACGACCACAAAAGGTTAAATATTATTATCTTTTCCTTTACTTCTTCCCAAAAAATAAATATAAATTTTATAATTCACAAATTGGTACACCCAAAAAACACATCTAATAATACAAAGGCAAACACATAAAGCCATTCCAAAAATAGAAATTCAGGCATGTAGATAGATATGGTGTATTGTATCATCAAAATAGCATGACATAATGAAGTTAAAAGCGTCATATGAATATAAAGAGGATTGGCTATTGTTTGGAAGTTTCTTGGAGTCTTTGATTTTTGAAGTCATCTACGACGCCCCACATGTCGAAAATAAGTTCGGCAGGAAAGTCAAAGGCACCGAGATGGGAGTCGGCGATGATGGTGGTGAGAGCGATCGCGGAAGTGGCTGTTTTTCCTAGTTCCCACACTGTTAATGCCAACTCATCGTCGTGGAGACCTAGGTAAGAGTCGAAGATGTCATTCATTTTGTTGACGATGAACTGATTGGGAGCTTCTTGCATGACAGCTTCACCATTTGACTTGAATCGCAAGGTTCCTGTTCCCACTGAATCAAGTGATTTCGGAGCTCCCTTGTTTGTTCTAGCGGCGATATAAGTGAATCCAGTTCTGGTAGGTTCCAATAATCTCAAGATGAAAGTTTCTCCTACTTTGAGGCTTCTTAAACTTCTAGCCACATCGCAGTGTTTCATGCCAACCATTGATATTCCGTTTAACTTTTCGATGTGATCCCCAACAGCGATGGCAGGATTGGCCATGTCTGAAACTGAGCCTGGCTTGATTTTCTTGACGAAGCATAACCATTGCCATTGTCCGTAATAGTAATTCCAAGAGCATCTCCTGTCTTAGTCAATTCAACCTCCTTCTTTTGCCCCTTGACATGAGCATAGATAATATCTCCAACATTGATATTATTGGTGATAAAGGTATTAGGTTCAACTTTCTGAGTATTCAAAGTGCAATACATAATCTCCCCCGAATCAACATTAAAAGCTTCACCAATGGACTTATACAACTCTCCTAAATTCTTGAATCCAGCGATAAAAGAAACCGGAGATCCATGAGCCAATGCACATTCAAAACGAGGCTGATGTGGAACAGCCGTAGCATTGACAACAACTGAGTTATCTCCGAACATTTGCGTTGCCTGAGCTGATAAAAGAGCGTTGATGTCTTCTTTTTTAAACTTTTGGTTACGGCTTTCACTTCTCGAGTATCTCATTTTGTAGTGGACCAAAAAGGGTAAATAACAAATGAAGTGTGATGAGAATGAAGATGGAATTCTATATATATTCCTTAGTTATATTCAAATTTGGGCTAATGTTTAAATTTTGTCCTTTCAAATAGTATTTAAATGGCAGCTATTCAAATTTATACAAAGGTCAAACGCATTACCATCAAATACGTTATTATAAGTCTACAAAAAATAAAAACAAGAAAATAATATTTTTTTGATGAGTACAAAGCATGTTTTGTAAGATTTGAATTGTTTATTCAGTGTGTGCAAATTATTAATTTCCAAAAAAGACTCTCTGGATTATAAAGTTGTAGGCAAGCCTAGTCTACACCAAAAATGTATCATCTCTTAAGATTGCCATACAATGATAACAAATGAGTAATTGTATTTTAATATGAAGTTGGATTGTTTTGTATGACAGCCAAAAATGTGGTAAATTTTAATCTTTGTATGTTTGTAGGGAAGATGATTTTAAATGATGTGGTGTTTCTTGCTAAATATTAAAGAAGTCAATAAAATTGAATTTTTTGGTTAACTATAATATTAACTTACATTTTTTAGTTGATAAATTGTGGGTAAACAAAAAACAAGGAAGTTTTGGTTAGACAATATAACAAAATTTTGATTAGAATTAGGTGACACTTGCAGTTACAGACAGTTTCCGTTCATTTAGGCAAATGTATTCAGATATTTAACACATACTTTTGAGTTATTTCGGATATTTCTGATAGACTCTCAAGAACATTTATATTTTTAAATATTAGTCCCCGTGGACTTGAAGAGATAGATAAAAGAATCATCAAATGAATGTGCGAAACGCAAAAATAATATTCTTGCGAAGAATAAACAAATCTACTTTCAAAGATTAAACATTAGGTAAACACAGAACCAAATTATAAGGCATTTATTAAATTAAGTTTATACATACGAAAACTTGTACTACCGAATCACACACAATACATAATTAAAATAGAAGAGAATTATTTATCTTGAGTCAATTTTTTCAAGATATACATCCAGAAGACGAAGTTGAGACTTGTCAAGGCCTTGTAAGTATGGTTCGACGTTAACTCTTTCGACCTTGCGGATGATTGTAACTAGAGAAAGGACGGTGGCGCGTCTAACTGTAGAAACGGGATGTTTGTAGCTTTTGACAATAAGTGGGAAAGAAGTTCCGAGAAAGGCGAGAGCATCTTTTCTGGGTAAGTATTCAAAAACCTTGGCTAGCATCTTTAATGCATTCGACAATTGGTATTCGTCAGTTTCTGTGTCCACGATTGTATTCAAGATGTTGAGTAGACGAGGAGCTTCTAACTGTTTGGCCATAGCAGCAGCACACAAGTCAATTGCTTTTGAGTTTCTCTCAGAACGTCCCTTGATTGCCACAATTGCCTTAGTAACCAACTCGATATAGTCATTGAAGCGCGAGGGTTGTTTGTTCACTAGTTCCTTGAAAGCACCGGCAATATTCATTAACGTAGTGTCATCGGTGGTGTCAAAGTTCTTGACTAGCAACAACAAAATAGTCTTGAAATGATCATCCCACTTCTTGAAGACATTGTCTTTGGCTAACGTTTCCAATCCCTTCGCAGCAGCTGCTTTGTTTCCATTTGAATTGTCTGGCATCAAGTCTTCAATAATAGCGGAGATAACTCTATCTTGTTCATGGAGGTCTTTTTCGAAGGCAGCAGCAGACTCATATGAAAATTTAGTGGTCGAAGTGCCACCATCGCCATTCGTTGAAATAGTTGAACTACTAGAACCTCCATTTAAATCATAACTTGATTCACGGCCATTCACTTGGTAAGTTGGCTTTCTCTGGGAGAAATGTGTTGAAGAACTACCTGATGTTTTACCTTGACTTAATCTACCAGCATCGTAAGGTGACCTGTTGTCACCATACGCCCCTCCATTAAGATCAGAACTGGATTCACGAGTCATAGATTGTTGATGAGTGGGTTTCCTTTGGGAGATGTACATAGACGAAATGGGAGTTGATTTGGGTTGACTTAAGCGACTGGCTTCATTGGAGAGTCTGATTGCAGAGAAGCCTTCCCCATTAGATGAAAGAGACAAACCTTTCATGTTAAGATTATTCAGATCAGAACTCTTCTCACGAGAGAAAGTTGGTTTTCTGTGGGAAAAGTGAGGAGTCGTGATTGCTGGACTCTTAGGTTGAATTAGCCGACTGGTTGGAAGTTGAGGACGAAGAGTGGTGGTCTTGATTGTCGAGTTTTTGATCGCTCTTCTAACTGAGGCAGCGTCAATTTCACTGGCGGCTCTCCCATAACCAGAGGAAGCTTTACTGACTGGAATACCTGTACGTGCAGCTGATTTGATGGTCTCAGTGATTGAACGAGTACTAGAACTTGACGTCAATCTCCCAGTCATAGCCTTTTGCTTAGCAGAATCTAGTGTTTTGAAGATCCTACCAGCAACCTCCTTATAACTCTCCTCGAACAAAACGAACGTGTCTCTAGCATTCTGCCTAACTTCGGGATCGGCATCATTCAGACCACGCGTTAGAATGGAAGAAACCTCACCCATTTGCTTCACCAAAATAGCTGAATCCCAATTTTCAACTATCTTCTGAAACATCACGGAAATGGCGCGCCTGATTTCACGAGACTTGTGAAGAGCAGCTACATTCATGTGCGTCAACAAACGTCCGCTTTCGATGTAACTTCCAATATAAGTTAGTAAGATAACGGCAGAACTAGACATGACTTTTGCACTGGACTGTACCACATTCAACAATGATTCAAAAGTGTCTTCGATGAAACGCAGCATTTTATGCCCGAACACCTTACAATATAGACTAATTGTATAGGCAGCCTCACGAACAACTTGGGACCTCAAATCCTTCATTGCCCTTTCCAAGGGTATAACTAGTTTGGAGAGTACCTCAGCGTCAAATTCCGGCATCAGATGAGCCTCACAATTAATCAAAGAACGTAGCTTCTTCAAAGCCAAAACACGTTTTTCCCAATCCACATCAGATGCATTAAGTCCATCCATGATCCCATTAAAATATTGCACCAGCTCTGAACGATTGTTGATCTAAAAGTAAATAAGTCAAAGTCAATAAAATATTTACTCACTGTTGCAACCGGAACAGCTGTAAAGTTCTTCTCAAAGTCAGCCTCCGTACAAGCTCCTGCCGTTCCTGTATTCCTTGAAGTGACGCTCATGACGCGAGCCGGTCCGCGTATTGTAGTCTTAGCAGACATTCTTTAAATAGTTAGAAAGTTGTGTTTATTCGAAGGGCTTTTCTAAAATGACGTCACAAAATATTATAAAATAAGTATAATTTATTGAGTGGATATATGTAAAGTGGTAACAGTCGTTGATTTTTCCGAATATATGTAAAGATGTGGAAGTTTAAACTCTTTTTTATGAAGCTCTAATCGATGAGGAGAGAGTATATGCATGTTGTGATAAAAAGGAAAATTTGTGTCAAAAAAAGTAGTAGCCTGTTTGTTGTTTAAAAGGAGTCATGGAATAAAAGAGGATGATATAAATATCTTTGTTCGAGTGATGAATAGGATAGGAATAAATAAAATGTTTCCTATTACATGATTGAACAGCTCAAATCAAATCTAGTTAAAGTGTAAAAAAATAGTGAAAGTTTACACAGGACAACAAAATACACATAAAAAAGGTATAATTCATTAGTGTAAATAAAGTGGGATACATTAATGTCTTAATACATATGAATATATTTATACTTTATTTGTTGCATATGTGGCTGAGGATAGAATAAATAAATGTATATGATGAAAAAATAAATATGTGCATATATTGTATACACATAGTACACATTTGGTTTGATGCCATGTCCGACTGCATACTAACAATTAATTAAACTATAACAACCTCACTAAGGCTTTAGACGAATCAATTTTTCGGATAATAAGATTCTTAAACTATGTTAAAAAAAGATTGTAATCAAATCAACACTAAAAAGGCAAGGTAACCGAGACACAAAGGAATCGAAAGTCTAAAATAATTGAACAAAGATTGATGTATAGAATAAGGAAAGGTGCATGGTCGGTAATGTCGAGAATGTGTTACACCCTGATAAGTTCACTATCATGTAAACGTAATTAGAGGATTGATACCTAAAATGAGGTTTAGTAAAGGAAGAAAAAGCCACGCAAAAGTGGAGTATAAGCAAGATGCGTCATACCAACCTAATTGGGTAGAAGTTATTCTTTATAGGAGTCACTGTGATTTACTCAAATGAAAGGACTTGCTTGAAAACATTATCCGGTTATTCCTGTAAACATTTGCATTTAATGTCTGCTGATAATAGACTTGTCAAATAAAAACATTAGAATGTGTAGATTTTTATGTACTGATTAAACTATTTAACACCGAAAAGATCATTAATCATTAACAAACAAAAAAAGAAAGAAACGACATGATAAACAGTAAATTGTTTATTTGTTCCAATTAAAAAGAGTATACATAATAAAATGCAGAATAATATTTATCTTAAAAGCCATATTTTTTAGCGGCAGTCTTTCGGATTTCTTTCCCAGCAGCCCATGAATCTTTGAGAGTTTCTTCTTGCTTGACGGCGAGGTCTGCAAGGTAGGTAATTTGGTGCTTTTGCTTGGCAAGCTTGTCCTTGGCTGTTTTAGGTTGAGGGCGGGCGTGATTGGTGAGGATGGCGTTTCCGAAACTGATGTTTGCCATGATTGTAGAGTGGATGTTAGGGCCCATTTCTTTGTCGACGTTGATGTCGATGATATTTTTGGCGTGGCGATCTGCATTTTCGGGAGTTATTCCAAATTGTGAGAGTTCGTATTTGTAGATCAGGTCCTTAGCTGTTTGGTCAGAAATTTCACCAGGCCTCGAATGCTGATCTACTCCTCCGATTTTTTCCACCTCCACTGGAACGGGTTTAGAAGGACCAGCCGCTTGCTCAGACATAAAAATATCCAAAGAAGGCTCATTATCTATAATTTCATCGAAAGGTGCCACATCACTCAAACTATTTCCTTTTATACCCAAAAAATCGGTTTGTCTCTCATCCTCGTCATCACTATCTTCAGTCACAGCCTTTTGGACTTTTGGTGTTTGTGTTACCTTTTCTTCTTGCTTTATAACAACAACTTTCGGTATAAACTTTAAAGCACTCCCCAAATTAGTTGATGCTTCTTTTGATTTGGCATTCGGTAATTTATTTAGCAAGCCACATCCAAAGCGAGCTTGTGGGTTAGAGAAAATGCCACGTGATGTGGGCTTATAATCGTCATCTGAATCTGAATCTTGCAAAGCTGCTAAATCTGGAAAATGATTAATTAAGCAGAGAAAAATGAGATGTAAAGTTACTTTTTTTCAGACTTCCAAATAGTGGAATCGATTTTTTTGGTTGCTTAGACGGAGGTTCTCCTTGGACTGTTGAGCTTCGTTTGCCACTTTTTGTTTCGGTAAGTCCAGACATTTTTAAAATATTATAATGAAGGAAATGACAAGGTACCACTAACAACGAATATGCACAAACAAAGTTTGGAATACAATCTCTTCACAATCTTTCAAATTCAAAAGTGTGGGCAAACTTATTTCAGTCCATTACTAAAACTCTACTTCCATATAAAACATGAAAAAAACACATCGTCTAGTATTTCTATTAATTGTGGGAACAATCTTGTTCATAAATTGGCACTTATCTCCCTCTAAATCTAATGAATCAGATCAATTTGATATATCTATCTACTATCCAAACCGAACTGAGCCTCTAATAGATCCAAAATACAACATGGAAACCTGTTTTGACATGAACAAATGCAAGGACACTAACTTAAAAGTTTACGTCTACCCGAACAACGACGAAGGCCAGGAGTCATCACTAGTTTATGCGAAATTTTTGGAGGTTTGCACTTTATTAAAATTAAACGGGGAATCAGAAACATGTTAAAATTATTTATCAGTAGTCATCTTGAGTTTAAGGATCTCTTCGGTCAAGATGTCAGCGACTGCACTGCATTGATACAATTGAGCTTATAGACATCTGCCAAAAAGCATTTGCCATGTTCGCAATTGGTGATCTGATGCTTGAATAATTGAAAAAGGCCTTGGCGAAATTAGCAGTCAGTGTGGACTCTTCCTCAATGCCATTCATTAAGCTTCCACTTTGGCCTTCTTTTGTTTAGCAGCTTTTCATGTTCAGTCAAAGAGAAGTCATCAGCTTTTTTAACCAAACCAAAAAACGCCTTGGTTGTAGCGGCTGGTCTGAAACTGAAACAATTACTTGTGACTTAAAATACTACATTTACCTTTTGATCGAGTATCTTTTCTCCCTACAGACTACGATTAGTGGCTCTTTTCCAGTAGCTTCATACGGCAACTACTGTCTCATTCCAAGTGGCAAAGCCATTTCATTCTTATTTTGAGACTCTTCTTGACATCGTTATTGACACTATTTTTCCCCATAATAACTCCAGTTGCGTGAGTGACAACTAAAGTAATGAGGGAACAATAAGTAAATGTAATAAGTTAATAAAAGTATAAATACACTACAAACGACAGCAAATTTAAAAGTAACTCATAATCAAAATTCGAAAAATGTCCTTTTAAAAGATACCTTTGGTATATAGTTTGGTTAAAATTTATACTTAAAAGAACAATATAAGATCTACCAATATTTTTAGGTGTTACGGAAATCTCACTATTATACAGACCAACCTGAGAAAGGATGTTTGTTCATTTTAAGTATAGATACAATTGACAGAGATAGGATAAGTGAAAATTTTGTGAGGGATGTTGATGGTCAAATAAAGTTGTTAGATAAAAAATATTTGGAACAATGGGAGAAATCATTTGATTTACAACTTTTATCATGGAACATTTCCTGATTATGCAGATCACAATTTGGCTTTTAATTATGGATATGCAATGATAGCACGGTCTAGTTTTAGTGCCCAGAAGTTACGAGCTTTTTTTGACTTGTCTTTTCCGCTTTTTCATGCTGATCATACTTTTTCACAAAAAGATGCGGATAAAGAGTTGGTTAAATTGAAGAGAGTAAGTGATGATGACAAGTATTTTGTTAGTTTCAAGGGAAAGAGATATGTTTATGGGATTGGTAGTGAAACGAGAGATTCTTTGTATCATTTACATAATGGAGAGTCAATTGTTATGATGACGACTTGCAAGCACAATACGGACTGGAAAAAATTTGAAGATTCCAGATGTGAAATTGATAACGAAATGTATGATAAATGGGACTACAATGACTTGCTGCGTAATTCAACTTTCTGTTTAGCTCCACGAGGACGAAGATTAGCGAGTTTTAGATTTATTGAGGCTTTGAAAGCTGGCTGTATTCCAGTTATTTTATCAGATGATTGGGTTTTGCCTTTTTCAGAAATCATTGACTGGAAGAAAGCAGTTGTTTTTGTGCCAGAAAAAATGAGTGTTTTAGTGAGTTGCTGAAACTATTATTTTAAGTTATTCCTTTTCAGTTAGTTGATCAACTTGGGCAGTACACTTATGAACAAGTAAAGGCAATGAAAGAATACGGGCAGGAGTATTATTGGAAGCATTTAAGTAATTATAAAAATATTATCGAAACTTCTATTGAAGTGATATTTAGACGTGTAAAAAATCAGATTAGGAATAATCACTGAGATTATGTAATATATTTATACATTCCTGTTGCCAAAAATTGTAATATACAATACAAAAATTATCTATTCTTTTTTTGGAAGACCACAATGAATACTATGATTATTGGGGAATGTATCGTTTTTTAATATTTGTAATAAAATTGCAAATTTCTTCAACCCAGGGCGTGACAGTTTGTTTCACAACTTGACATACGTAGGCTTATTTATGCGTGATGAAGATCAAGATAACAGAATGAATGGCAGACTAAAACTACAGTTCAGAGAAGCTATTAGTCATTTTCCACCAACATTAATAACTTTTGTGTTATCAAATATCAATTTCGATTTAAGTGATATTCATTTAGAGAAAACTATCCCTAAAATAGAAATAACTTATCATATAGATTGTGGCATTACTTATGAGCAGTATGATGAAAACTATTTCAAAGGATTTACAAACCTCAAGATGTTATCTGCAAGTTGTATTAGGTTTAAACAATTCTTATGTCCCGAATCACTTGCTATTTTGCAAATTACCTGTTCAACACATTGTAAGGAAGACATTTCTGTGGAGTTTGGAAATAGAGAGAAAATAATAAAAAGTACACCATATTTTTTAGATATAACCATTTGTCGTTGTTTTGATCAACAAAAAGCATTCAATTTGTGTGAAGTCAATTATAGTTGGAATAAAATACTAAAGTGTGTTCATTCAAAATCATTGGATAACTTGGCGTTTTATTATATCCGAGAATGTGGACAGTTCTCTTCCTAAATTTATTTATTTCTTGTATTGTTAAATATTTTGACAAAATAAATGTCTTTTAATAAATTAACTATAATGATTTATATGAACAATTGTTTATTTTTGAAAAAAAATTAATCACATATATATGTGACTGTGGACATTTATACAGACTTTATAAAGCTACATCCTCCCGTCTATTTCTGCTAAGAGAGTTTTCCAGTTGCACTTTCTATTCTTAGCTATAATAGATCAAGCCTAACACATGATAGTCTTGTATTGAACTATAGTGAAATTCGTGTTTAGTGAACACCGAAGGGACCGGCATATTTGTTCACTATATCTATATTCACTATACTCAGACTAAAAAATGGAATTTAACACTAAAACCAACCAATATTTTTTTTGTTTATTATTAAAAGATGTTCATTAAACTTAATGTACACTAAGTACAAACTTCACTGTATTTTTAAGAAGCAATCAAAGTGTTTTATTGGAAATGTTGCATTTAAACTAATTTTTTATAATGCTTTTATTTCCTTATAGTTAAACCTGAAACTCCGTAAATTAGTCTGCAACATTTTTTTGTGAAAAAATTTAAATGCCTCCCCTGCCGAGCAAAAAAGAGATATCAAAGATCTTTTTACTGATTTGGGTATAAAAATACCGTGGCATATTTATAAAATCAAGTGGTTTGCTTGGTAGGATTATTAATAAGGGAAGATCACAAATGGTAAAAAAATATTTTTCGTAAAATGTTTATAAGTGTCAAAATAGGTTTACATTAATCAACGCTCTTATGTACAAAGTTAAAATCTCATTTGGTTAGGGATAGGCCGTCTGCAAGAAAATGATAAAAAAGAAGTCTCGAAAAGGTGCATTCCTAATCTGGTAGAAATCAAATTGTAATTTTTTATCGACACCTTGAGGAGTTATGGTCGTATAACTGTTGGGTAACATTTTCAGCCTTTGTATGTCCTCAAGACACGATTTTAGGATCGCATTATGCATGAAATGTAACTTGCTAAGTCCCGAAATGACGAGATAAAGCACCGCTTTTGAACAAATACTTAAGTCACATTTCACATGTGGATAAACATCAGTTACTAATAAAAATCACCTGTCTGGTACATTAATATGAATTTGTTCTACATATTTTGTTACAATTCCTGTTTAAAAAGATTAAGAACGAACACCTAAATTACTTGCAAAAATAAAACTGCCGTCACATTTCATATCACTCTAATTAACAAAGATGCATAGATAATCTTTCCCCATCAAATTAAACTAAAATTTGCACAAAAAATGATTTAATTTATTACATCCTACTTAACGTTTTTCTCAAAATAATATGCAGACAGATGCATAAGTATATATAAATTATTTGCAATGTCCTATATATTTGGGAAACCTATAGAATCGCTTTCTATAGAACTCTCTTTCATTAGACACAGCTATTGTTTGCTCTATCACATTTGGTATAATATCGACGACATGCAAATGGACTGGGTGCTTTTTAATAAATCCCTATTTTGAATATGTTTAATAATGCCAATACTGATAATACCTATAACGGCAATGATCATATAACACAATATATTAATTACTTTAAAACTGATGCTATTTATTCCAATATTTTACCTACATTGGGGTCTGTTCCCGATAATGCTGTTATTTTGAATACGAGCATTGATGGGACACTTGCTGACTTGCCAACAACTTCTAATACATACCAACAATTGGATATTGATAAACTGGAAAATGACGATTTATCGGCTTTTATTTTGTCGATGCAAACCGGGGAGCAGGTTTGTTTGTTTATTGTATTTTTAATTATCTTTTATGTTTCAGAATTCATCGCCATATAGTCCAAATCATTCAATAGACAACCAGCAAGGTACATCTTACAACAACAATCAATTTAAATCACCCACTACAACTATCTTCTCAAATAATTCAGAGAAAAGTTCAATTGTCAAAAAGTTGACTAGAGACAGCATTGAGATTCACACAAAGGGAGAACAATTTCCTGCTGCTTACAATCGTGCCATCGTTCCAGGCTCATCGATGGACAAAAAAGTGGTAAGACTGGCCAACAATTGTTACCGCTACGTCAAGGCTGGTCTCAACTCCTCCATATATGGTCAGACTCTCAACTTTATAAATGAATTTAAGATGCTAATGAACCTCCCTGATTCCTTTACCATCACCCAAAGTCAACTCCACAACGCTGCCAACAGCCATCGCATCTACAAGGAAAAACTGATGCGCATCAAAATCAAAGCCAATAAAACAGGTGGCAAACAAAACGAACTCACCCTAACCAAATTTAATGAACTCATACAGGGTGAAATTGATCCTCACGCTTACATAAGAACTAATCTGGATGCTATTAAGCACTGCATCAGAGAACTAAATATAGAAAGTAACAAGCCATTAGATTTTTTGCAAGAATCTTATCCATTCATATTCGCTAATTTACTGTCTTGCTTTTCTATTATAACTGACAAGTCAAAGGAAGAGGCATTTACGGATGCTTTGAGAAAAGTCTTGTGGTTTTTGGTCAATAATGAACAGTTTAGGAACAATGTTTTTACGCCGCAAACTTGCATTGAGACGATTCATAATCAGTTGAAGGCTATTAATGAAGGGCCTTTCTTTACTTTATACGAAGAGGGTTGTAACCTAAGTTACTTCAAAAGACAAGGAGTTGAATTCCTGGTCGATCATAACTCAAACTTCTACTTGCTCATAGACGGCGTCATCATCCTCAAAACCCAAAAACTCTCCAACCTCTTTGCTACTTACAAATCTTTCAGTGATTTATTCAAATACAACGCCAAAACCAAATGCGCCATGAAACTTATTGAAAAGTTGGCTGTACTAAACAGAGAAATTTGCGATGCTAAAGTTAATGATATGTATGAACAAATAGTTTCCTGTAATTAATGCTTAAATAAACTAAATTATTGTATATCTTTATTAAGAGGAAAAGAAAAGTTCATTATTTTTGGCGATAGCCTTAATCTTTTCTAGTGTATTCTGCCTTATATCTGAAGCTAGATGAGCGTATGAATGGTCTTCAGTTAGATTAGAACAGTCTTCATTATCAGTAACATATGTTTTGTGATTAAAATCTTCAAGGCACCTGGTGGGTTCGATTTCAGTACTTTTGTGATTGACGCAACGTTTATAAACTGTTTCAAATTCATGCTTGCTTGAATAGTGAAATTTGATCTTTTTGTAGCATCCGATTAAATCAAGTAATTCCAAGACTAAGCAATTTGGATCATTTATCAAGTCACGAATGACAAGGCTAATATTTTTTTCTTGTCTTATCAAGGCTCTTAGGCTAGTGAAGATGTTTATACTTTTTATGTTTCCGATAAGAATTACTTTGTGTTCGGTATTTTTGAATTGGTATTTGTAGGGCAGAGCCAATACTTCTACTTCTTTGACTTTCTAAGAACTCAAATTAAAATGTAGAAATAGTTAACTTACATTATCAAGTCTATTGAACTCATCATACCCTTGATAAAAAGGCAACAGATTATCAAAGATAAAGAGGGAAAAGATTGATTCAATTTGTTGTGCTCTTTCCGCAATTAGTGGCTTAATGGGTACTTCCTCAAATTGCTCAATACAAACAGCCTCACCTTTCTCAGTTTCAGGCAAATGAATAAAATCATCATCAGAAGGATAGTCAATATCAATATCGAAAATGCTACTACTATTCGTAACAATCTTATTACTATACGTAAAACACATAATCTTGAATAACTAAATAATGATATGCTTGACAAAAAATCTAAATATATCTAATTATTTTACTACTGCAAAACCATAAAAAGTAATAAAGTGACAATCTTTTTAATCAGAACTTTTATAAGACGAAACGATTACAATTTTTACAATCAAAAATCAAGTCAGTGGCAATAATCTCAAATAATCAGGATGAATGCCCATAATTCTGGTTAGATAAAAAGAATGAAGAGACATGACTAGATTCATCACTTGGTCACATTCTATATTTTTGGTTTCGAGGCAAGGTCCATTTTCACCACGCATATTTTTAAAAACCATGTGTAAACGCATCTTTCCATCATCACTTGAACTATCTAGTTCGTGGAATTTGAAGCTCCAGATGTATTGCTTTGTGGGAATGTCGTAGAGACTGATTCCTTGTTGATAGTCGATGACTAAGCCACTTGGCCTTCCGAGGTGAGAACAAGCAAATGTTTTACACTGCATGGCCTTAATGCTTTTATAAACAGCGTCATAGTAGGCATTTTCGAATTGTTGAAATTGGGCGTAAGAATTAAATGAAAAGTAATGGCTACTTCCACAAGCAGTATCGATTGCTAAGACGTGATCTCTTCTGTCTCTTTTAGGAACAGCTGTTTTGAAAGCCGTTTCCGTTGTCTTGTACAAAAACAAGCATTTATTCAAATCTTCTGAATTAAGAGGTGGTGAATCAAACACACAAAAATCTGTTCCTTTCAAAATAACAAACCTATTGCACCATCTAATTTGAACATCATCACAGAATGTTTCAGGCATTATCTCATCTAACCAGCCAATATACAAAATCTTCTCTGAAGTATGTAAAAACTTATTGGATATTTTAGTTGACTTGTGGTTTAGGTTATTGATGTGCGTTTGAATTTGTTTCACCCACTGATCTAGGGCTTTCCTATCTTCACAGTGAATGATATTGGATGTCTTGCCATCAACCGTTCTTAATTCAAAAGCATTGTTTCGTATCTTATCAGTACCCCATAAATATCTTGAAATTATAGCCATAGGAAGAGGTAGTTTACAGATTGTCTTAAACCCATCTTTGGCTTCATTTTCCAAAAAAGGTTCATTAATATTGGGTCGACTATTAGTGTATGTTTTGATATCATTGGTAGAGATACTAGATTTCAAAACACTCTTAAAAGGCATCGGTTCCGAAAATATATCATTCGTGCTATGAAAAGCTTTTCCGCAGGCTTGTTTCAAAATGGGTGCAATCTGCGGGCAATTCTTTACCGTCAAAGTTACACTAGTCTCGGACTCTCTCAACATCCTGACGGCCTCATCATGCGATTTTTGTTCCAAGCTAACACCATTAATTTCAAGAATCACATCGCCTATAAACAACTGCATGCACTCATCGGCCGGTGTATTAGCCATAATTTTTGATATAACTATAGGTAAAGAAGCCATTTCGTCTACACCTCCTTTGATGGAAATACCAAGAACAGTTCCTTTTTTACGGACTGTTATTACACGGACATTTGGTTCGGTGTTCTCTGTGGTTGGTGATTGTTGATTGTGGGTGTTTATCAAGGCAGTTTCATTGTTGGGATCGACGGGAACTTGGATGTATAGTTGCTCTGTAAGAGTGTTTGTGAAAATTTATGTTGAATACGCAATTAGTATTTGATTGTTAAATTATGAAACGATTTATCTTACCTTTAGTTAACAGTAATTTAGATAGCTTGCCTCTGCCTTTTCCGTCGGAAATCAAAACTAAACCACTATGAACCTTGAAACAGGTTAATTAAATAATTAATAAATTAGACAATATAAAACCACTTACAACATCCAAATTAGAAGTATTCTTGTATTTTGACATTCCAATCAAATATAACAACCTCAAAAACAATGCTATTATGTAGAGAAAAATTATTGAAATTTTATTGAGAACAAAAAGTGTGTGTCATAAAATTGATTTGCAAGGGATATTCAATATTTATTTAAAAATAAACGATCTATTTTGTTGGCAAAAATTGACTAATATCCCATTTGTCTGTTTCACTTGCTCAGCTTCTAACTAGCCACGTTAATGTCCAGAAAGTTAAGTTTATCTTTTCAATCATTATATCATCTTTTGTTTTATATGATATTTTTATTTTATGTGAGTGGAATTTCTTTTTAACCAAACTATGATAAGATAATAGGAGTCATTTTTATTAGCTTTTACCTAACTTTAAAAACATGTCAAACTTTTTTTTGATTAATCTTAATTATTCAATGAAAAATTCGTTTAATAATTTGATATCAATCATTTTTGTTAAAGTAAATGTCTGCTTGTCAAAATTAATTGTCTTCTACTACAAATAGCTCTTCAAAGCTCCAAACATGTTTTTTGATTTAAAAGTTTTTTCACCATCAAAACAGATTGAAATTCGAAAGATTGTTGATTATGGAATATCTATTTTTATATTTTTTCAATTCTTTTTTTTATAAAATCGTAATGCTGGTAATAATAAGATGAGGTTTACAATTGCTAACCACCTGACAATTATCAATTCAGGAACTTAATCTTAAGAAAAAGAGCCTTTTAATACAAACCAAATAATATCTATTTATTAATAATCATATCAGCATTTATAAAAGACACTTTACAGAACATTCATTCGCTAATATAAAGAAGCACGTGAACATTTTTAAATGAACCATCTTTTGATACAATAACCATAAAATCACGTGAACATTGAAAGATTTAAACCATCGCCAGATATCAACAATCGTTATTTATTTATCTATCTCTTAATCTAAGCAGCTACACTCTGAAAACACTGTTTTTGTGCACGGTTGATGTACCACACCACAATCCAACAAACCATTACTGCGAATTATATCTAATGACATTTTTTGTGTTGATATTCAACAACTGATAACAGAGAACAATTTTTTTCTTTTAATGTGGCTGATGCAATATGATCTCTCTCGTACCCACCGCACAAAAGGGGCTTTTTCCGTTTTCAATTTTGCAAAATTGCATTTTTATCTAACCATCACCCTCTGATCACAATCCCATTTCAACGAAATAAGAAAAAAGCAAGGGAGGGTGTTGGTAATGGAAAAACTCCTTTTCTCCAAAGAACAACCAACCAAAATACACCAAAATATATGTTATCTAAAGAAAGACTTCTGCCTTTTCCAAAGTTCCGCCCTACAAAACACTCAACACCACTATTTAAGAGAGACCATCTCATCACATTAGCATCTTCCACTTTTGGGATAAACGACCAACAAATATTAACTAAAAACAATGATTTCCTTCTTAATCAACTTCTTCGAAATGGCTTTTATTTTGTTTGCTACCGGCCAAGCTTTGTTCTCCTTTGTCAGACCAACTGTCAAGAATACTTTGGCAAATATGCTCTATATCTTGCCAATTTCAATCATCTTACCTTATTTTGTTGCAAAGGCTGAAGCAAAGGAGATTCCTCAATAAAAACATACAGCCGCCCTTTCAACAACAAAACAACAACCGTAACAACAACCTTTTAACTTCCATGATGTTTGATTAATCGTATTTTGATATTATTTTCAATTGTTTGTTATATAATATGTATCGGGTAATATTATTTTAAATAGAAAAAATAAACCATTTTTAATCATCACAAACTAAATTGTATTGTCGTAGAGCTGTTTGCTACATAGAATTGATGATCACACAAAAAGCGATTAAGGCATCAACTACACGTGCTTTTTCTTATCATTTTATAACCTTAAAAGATGAATTTTTTGTATGATTGTCTATTCAGAGAGAGAATAACCTGTCCAGTGTAGGTGCATCAAGTTCATATGAAAGGTATTTAATTTATTTGATAATCAAAAAATAGTCCGATAGGAAATTATTTATTAGCGAAGGTTACCGATCACTGATCTTTGTTTTAATTTAAAGTTAATGGGTTTCCTGCAAAAACCACGCCACTTTTATTTCATTATCTCTTAGATATTCTTGTCTTTTTACTTATAAATCAAACAGGAAATGTGTTTTATTGTGTCTTGACAATAGAGGTTAGCATTGACAAGGATAGAGAAAGAGTGTTCTGAACAAATTACGTTAAATGGTTCGTTCATGTCAGTTAAAGCTGTATGGTAGATGGCTCGTTTTGCTATGGAAGGTGATTCAATGATGTTCTATAAAGAGAGAACCAATTACTTTTGAATGAAACAAAAAGAATTACAAACATACCGTTTTAAGGATTTTTTTTAATGTATCGTTATTGCAAGGATAATTTTTGTTAGATGATTTGATTATCATTTTTCTGGTTTTTGGCTTAGCTTTGACTTTTCTAGGGGCTTTCATGAATGTTGGAGTGGTAGTATTTGAAATTGCTGTGTCATCAGCATCTTCGAAAGGCAATGCATCGTACGATATTTCTAATAAAATAGGTCCTTTAGTTAATTGGTCGTTGACAAGACATGGTGTTTGAGAAGAATATTTGATAAATATGAAAATTGACAGGTAAAGAAAAATAAATATTTTCATTGTTATATGATGCTTAAATTTAAATTCTTTTATACTGATTTGTGAAATTCTTGAATCACGCCAAAATCATCGCTTTAACTTATTAGCAAACAAATGTACTTGATATCATGGCTAGAACCATCACGTTAATCTCCTTGAATTTTATAAAAACAAACACTTGGTGACAAAATAAACAAATATAGTTAAGATTGATCAACTGTTGATGAAGAAAAGCTGATGAACACAAATCAAGGATTAGCAAATTTAATACACAAGTAAATGGCATTTGTAATCACAATAAGATATTTATTAAAATTTTGAATGTTTGTTTGCAAAAAATTGTAATTCAAATAGAATTTATTTGTATTTATTGTTAAATATATACATTGTTGTAACTGGCCAACATCCCATTTTTTCACTAATTGATTGGTTTATAAGCTTTTTTGATTGTGCCAATTTATAAACATTTTTAGAGTATGCCAATGATGTGGCTATTTATTGTTCTAACTTTAATCAAATTAAGTTGTTATGGTCAGACGGTGATTGATTTAACTTCGTCAAATATTGCTTGGACCTTTGAATCAACAAATGGCACTATATTGCCACTCCCAGCAACTGTCCCAGGCAATGTATTCGAAGATTTACTTCATCAAAATATAATTGAATCATCTCTTTACCATTCAAATGACATCAAAAATCACTGGGTATCTGCAACTTCCTGGAGATACTCAGCTATTTTTAAACTAAGCCAACACCATCTTAACAAGGTACTATTTTATAGTTATATACTTAAAAACATCTCATTTTTACTGTAGGCTTCAACTCTAATCTTTGATGAATTAGACACAATTGCAGACATCTTCTTAAATGAAGAGCTAATCGGAACCAACCTTAATCAATATCTCCGAAAAGTTATTACCTTTAATGATGCAAATGATACGTTTAGGGAAGTAAATAATAATCTAACAGTTGTTTTTACATCACCAATCGTGTATGCGTTGAAGCAATTTGATGATTATGAAAAGACATTTGGAGTACAGGTCCAACCACTTTGCAATCCAGAAGTTATCCATGGCTTTTGTCATGTTAATTTTATTAGGAAGTCACAGGCTTCATTCGGATGGGATTGGTAGGAAAGAGAGCACGTGTTTTTAATAGTTATTTCTTCCAGGGGTCCGGCTGTAGCTACAATGGGAATTACAAAGAAAGTTCGTCTCGTGATAGATGATCAAAACAGCATTGTTATCGAAAAGCTAAGAGCAGTCATCAAATACAAAGATACCTTTTTTGAAGTAAAAATCAAGTGTAATGTAGGAGGAAGTAATTTAAAAGGAACAACAATTAATTTCAAAGTTCCTGAACTCAATATTTCCTTGCCTGTCACAGTTGAATCAAACGATCACAAAGAAATAACAACTTCTTTTAAAATAAATGAATCAAATGTTGGCTTGTGGTGGCCATTTAATTATGGTTCACAAAAGCAATATATGTTGTATGCTGAAGTTGACAGAATAGTCAAACAGAAAATTAAACTAGCTTTTAGAGAAGTTCATTTGGTTCAAGATTTCGTTGACACTCATAATTTAACCAAAGGACGTTTATTTACTTTTGTGGTTAATAAGACACCTGTTTTTTTGAAAGGTATGTTACACAACTTGAGCTGCCACCGGACAGCAATTAAAACAGAGTAAAATATAGACATTTATTAGGGAAAATGTTTTATTTAAACATAAATAAGCATGCAAAACATGGATATTAATTACTATATTCAAGTTATATAACAATATTTAACAGAATAAGATAAAATGCAATTAAAATGATCACTTTATTTAACTAATCAACTTATAAAGTTGTGTAGGTCTTCTTTGATGGATTGCCGTTATATTCTTTTTCTTGAAATAAGTGACATATTTCTCATTTTGAATCCTTCAATTATCAAAACAAAAAGCTCTTCTTTCTTTTCATCACTGATACAATCATTTTCAAAATAATATAATTTATTTCCATATTGTTGAGTTGAATTTGATTAAATTTCCTTTTGCCAACTTCTAAATCCATTTTTAAAGTTAACTTGCAATTGCTAGTGTTTATTTAAATACTTAATAAGTGACCTAATGCTGTGATAGCCTTTATTAAATAATATATTAAATGTCTGCATTATTTTCCGAAGACTACAATTTAAGTAAATGCTTAAGACACAGTATTAGAAACATAAAATTAATAAAGATATTTATTAACAAAATTCTGTCAAGCAAACTTAACTTTAAAACAAGTTAAGAGGTAGATAGCAAGAAGAGTATCATCTAAATAACACCGATTGAATTTTAAGGTGTAAAATTGATGAAGGTTGGAATAAATAATTTCACATATTCTACCAATCTTTGTTGAGATACCTTTTTTAATCATGCTATAAACAACTTTCTTTAAATTCTTAAAAGAATACTTTTTCCACACAAATCCAACGAAGATTGAACTGCCATGGCATTTTCATTTGTAAGTACATCTCCTTGTGTGGAGCATACTTAACATACTAGGTGGAAAAATAAACCAACTAGTTTATAGGTAGCTTAGTGTATATACTCATTATTATATAGACTGAGTTATGAAGCTATTCCTTCAAAGCAAATTGATACAAAGCATCCCGGAATGTATAAAAGTATATGTTTATTTATGTAAAGATAATTGATTTGTTATTCTTTTTTAAAGGTACCAATTACATTCCTAACAATATTACTTCAAGTGGTGATGATGACCAAAATTGGAAAAGAAAAGAATTTTTGTTGAGATCTATGGTTCGGGGGAATATGAATACTATCAGAATTTGGGGTGGAGGTACTTATGAAACAACCAAATTTTATGATTTAGCTGATCAATTGGGGATAATGGTAAGTTAAGAAAATTTAAAAATTCAATCGAAATAACTTATTATAAATGTTGAAAATAAACAAAATTAATGATAGTTAACAATTAGTGACATTTAGTTGTCCAATGTGCTATCATAATACGCCCACTTAAATCCATGACGATATCTTCCATCGTTGTTTTACGTACACTACGAGAATCAGCAGCTTCGGTAATTGATTGATAAATCTTAATTCGTTTGCCATCCTTATCCAATTTTAGGACTTTCTTAGCATTACTATCCAAGGCATTATCTTGGTATGCGACGAATCTCAAATTAGTTGCAAAATTGTTCTTTTTATCACGATTTTTGTGATCAATAACAGGAAGCTTAGCTTGACTTTTAAGGAAATTGTTAGCGACTAACTTGGGAACCATTATTGTATTTAAACCAGTTGCGAGAGATAGAGCATAATCATAATACCCAAGAACGTTAAGACGTGGCTTAAGCTTGTGAAGAGTAAATCCCAAAATAACCTTCAGCATCCTAAAGAAAAGAATTATTTTATCTAAAGTCTAACTTACTTCAGCATAGACAGGAAAACGTTGTATTTCTATGAATCAGTAAATCACAAATAAAACTTAATTGATGGTTTAGTGACATTTTTTGATCAGCAACTAATTTTCTTGAATTCGTAATTATAATTAACTGATTTTCAGTAATAAAGTAGGATGCTTTAAAAGAAAAAATGGAAAAATTGTTTTATTAACTTTTACACCTATTAAACGTTCTTATTTACCAAATTTACGATTTGGCATGATTTTATGTTTGCTTGTGCTTTGTATCCAGTCGACGATCAGTTTATTGAGACTGTTAGTAAAGAGATTAGAGAAATTGTGGAAGATAGAGCTCATCATCCTTCAATTATTGCTTGGGCTGGAAATAATGAAAACGAAGTTGCTATTGGAAATTGGTGGCCTAGTTATAGAGGGGAGCGAGAAGATTATATTAAATTATACAAAGATACAATTGGCACAATTGTTAATGAAATTGATGGGTCTAGGCCTTATTTGCTGAGTAGTCCTAGTAACGGCATTAAAACTGAAGAGTACGTTAAAGTTTATATTTTATTGTTTTTATTTATTATTATATTGCCTTAATTTATTATTTTTTTCATTGTCTTTATTTATTATTTATTCGATTGCCTTTATTTATTATTTTATTTCATTTCACTTAATTGTATTTATTATTTTATTTCACTTCATTTAATTGTATTTATTATTTATTTGCAGAGACGGAGGTTTGTCAAGTATTCCACAAGACGAAAAATATGGGGATATCCACTATTACAATGACGTCTCAGATTTATGGGATATCGAGTCATTTCAAATTCCAAGGTGTGCTTCAGAATATGGCGTACAATCCTTTCCTCAAAAGTCAACTTTATTTAGATATCTAAATTCATCTGATGAATATTACTTTGGCTCCCCAATATTAATTTCAAGACAACATCATTTAGCAGGAGATATAACTTTGGAAATGATGGTTTTGAATCATTTTAAGCCGTTGAGAGGCTTGGCTAATGGAACATACTTATCAAGATTCTCTTTCCTAACTCAAATTCATCAAGCAATTGCAATGGAAAGGCAGACAAATCATTACCTTTCATGGAGATCGAAGTTTGATGTCTCTGGCCGTGGTAAAACGTCTTGTGCCATGATTTGGCAATTAAATGATGTTTGGGCAGGTCCGACCTGGAGTAGCATTGATTTTGATTTAAGATGGAAACCCGTCATGTACCATGCTAAGAGATTTTTCAGTGATGTTACAATTATCATGAATTGGAAAAAAGATGACATGACTTTAGGTATAATGAATGATCAAATTACTGCCATTCACAATACTACACTTGTAATTGAGGCGTTTGCTTTTAATTCTGGAATGGATCCAATTTATTCAGATCAAATTGGTATCAAGATTATACCGTCCTTATCATTTTTAGATGTCCCAGAACCACAACACAAACCCACTTTACTCAATGAAATTCCCAACAAACTAAAGCTCCTATCAAATAAATTAGCTCCAAAGGACGAATACCTAATCACATCGTACCTTTTATCCTCAACCAATGCAAAATTAACACCAACTGCATACCTGTACCCAAATAAATTCTTCAACATCCCTACCATCAATACAGCTCTCAAGATAAAGAGTGTTAAAATTGTCAGTAATTCCATTTACACAATCACCTTATCTTGCAATAACATTACACCTTTTGTGTGGCTTGATATCACCGATAAGATCAAAGAAAAGTACCCGAGATTAGTGTTTGTCTTCAGTGATAATTCTTTTGTCATGCTAACAGGGGAAAAGGTTGTCAAATTGGAAATTGTACATAATGAAGATGATGTGGTTTTGAGTCAGGACGATATAAATATTTGTCATTTGGATAATTGTGGAATTTAGAAAAATTATATTACATTATATTATGTGATGAAATGATAAGGAATAAAGTGCTTAATAACATTAGTGTCGAAGTGTAATAATGGTTCGATGAAGAGTTGCATAAATCGTGGCTGCAACAACATATAAATGATGTTCCTACTTCTGAGTGTGTACAGTTGTTTTGGTGAGTCTAAAATCGTAATTACCAAGTAGCTTATTAAGAAACGTACATCACATATATTAAGCAAATCAGTTCCACAATTAAATTCAATCCTAGTTTGATATTCAGATTCGTCTCCTTCTTTGTTAAAAACAGTTGTCATGTTGGAACAATATCCGATTGTACATTTATGCTGGGCACTATAAGAAGTCCACGAACCTTCCCAATCTTGATATTTAGTCCCAACCCAACAATCCAAATTGAGTGCCTTCAAAATGTTAGCTAAATACAATATACCCAACAAAAGCCATCTCATTCTTTAACCGTAAAATTAAAAATTTGTCAGGCTAGCGAGATAATGACATTTTGAATTCATTTTATATGTGACTTGTTTTTATATGTAATGATAGTAATAAAAATATCCATATTATTTTAATTGTCTGTACATTAAATACTGGACTTTATTATTCAATGTATTCGTATCTTTTGAAGTGCTCCTCCCTTTTTAGGTATTGAATGTGCGTTAATCCAATGTTGATTGACAGGATGTCTTGAAGGGAAATTTATTTGAAAATTTAGGTTCATTTTACTAGTTTTTAGCTTTTTTATCGGAAATAAAATGTCGACCAGCACAGAAATTTCTGCCGAAAATGCTTTGGTCTTAAAGGCAATCTATCCTCGTAAATATTTTGAGGATTTTATTAAATGCGGCGTTTTTCCTGATGGCCGTGGGATCTATGAGTTTGAGGAGACAGAGGTTGATATCGGGGATCAAAACCAGTCTCCAACGATTTCAAGCACTATATTTCACTCTAATTGTTACGTCTATACAAACCGTAACATCGAAATTCGAAGAAACGTCAAGTATCCGTTTTGCTTGAATGTTGAAATCAAAAAAGTTGGGACGAAGGTTAATGTAAGTTTCAATTATAACTCATCCATAATAATATCTTTTTAGCTCGAAAGCCATTTTACTCAATATGTTCTAAATTTGTTACTGAGCAGAGGAGTCCTGATAAGTCCCGAAGCACTGGTAACTGGTGAAGAAGCATTGCAATTCGTGATTAATAGTGAGCTAAAGCTAACGGGATCAACCCATGGAATGTTGCAACCTTGTTTGATGGGCCTGATTTCAAGTCTGGCAACAATCGAGCTACCACAGCTTTCACTAGAAGAATCTGTTACAGATGATTGCTTAATGAAAGGGAGCAATATCAAGGTTGAATCAGAAAAGCCAGAAAGACTAAAATTGAATGATATTCCAGTGGCAACTTCCTTCTCTCTCTATCAAACGAACAACCCTGATGAAGAGTCTAAGATTATCTATGATGTTCCAGCCAAAAATAAGGGATACTGCGTTTCTACTGTTCAAGCTATTACTGGGAGAGACCAACAAATCTATTATCTTAGTGGAGGTGGTTCTGAAGCTTTAGTTTTGAGAAGAATCAAAAGATTCTTTGAGAAATCAGGTGAATTTAGACAAAAATGGGAAGATCAGCTTAATGAGAAGATTTGCAAGTGAATGTCAAGTTTGGTAAATTAATGAACTTTTTTACATTCATTGTGCTTTGATTTGTTGTATTTTTAATATCTTTTAATAAAAATAACTTTATTATTTAGCTGTGTATTTTTTGTATTCAATTTTGAATTTTTACGATTTAATAATCAAATTTAGGTTGTGTGCAAACAATAAAAGAAGCCATAAAATGAAACACATTTAGTTGTTTACTTCACACCATCCCCAAATATGCTTCAATTTGTACTCACTATTCTCGTCCCTGCTATGCTCCTTGCCGTCACCGCTCCAATCTGTGGAGGAAAGAAGGATGAAGGTGGTGCTTCCGAGCCAAAAGAATAAAGCGTAGGAGACTTACCATCTATTCATACACAACGGACGAAAGCTTCCATTTATGCAAATTAATTTTTATTTATTGGATATAATTAGGTTGTATCTTTTACAAAATGTGTATTCGTACCTTTTAACGTGTCTTTCTTTAAATAAAAATAATGATTTAAGTTGTAAATGCTGGCAAGAAAAAAGTTCCTAATATGCATTACACTTTTGATTACAATGCCAAAGTGATGATTAGCTTGTATGGTCTTGTCGAGATAATGATACTCATCACACAAACATGTAACCAAACTACATCTAACCTTGCATATACTCACCACTTACACCAACTTAAGTACAAACTGTCATCAAAAGGGATTCGTTTGTTCAATTTGTTCAAGTTTCAATGAAATATTACATGGATACTACTTATGGTTCGGACCACCATCAAACAACTGTCCCAGAAAGTCGCAATCCAGAAAATAGAAACAACCGGCATCACAATAACTTCCATCCTGCCAACCACCAGCAGAACTTTCCTCATCACAGTGGTAACAACCAGCACCATTCACGATCCAGCCAATTTCGAGTCGACAAGTACCCTAAAATCGTGAGTAGTAGCAACTTGGAGAACATCAGAAGGTGGGTTATGATGGGTATTGACGAGATGGATGAATCTATTCTCTCCTACATAAGACCCTTCATTATATCAAATGAGTTGTATTGTTTCATTGGATATTGCATTCCAGATGAAATTTACCGCCAAGAGTACCATCTAATTCCCAAGCCAAATCGCCTCATTAATCGCTCCTACCGTCCTAAATATCCTCGTCAAAACTACTTTCCACACGGCTGTTACTACCCAAATGACATTGTTTTCCATGACTTGGCAAAAGATGACGAGGCAGAAACATTACTTAATCCAATCAAGGGAACCCCGACTCCTAGTCTAATAGTGACCTCAAATATGCCTGCCTGGATTGCTCCAATGGCTCTCAAAAAAGACACGGAACAAATTTTCATCGAAAACGAAATAACAAAAAAGTTTTGGTTTTTTAAGCACGACAATCTGATTCCTATAAATGCTGGAGATGGAATGGGAATGTATATGCATATGAATTTGTCTAAAACATGGACTGCTCACTTCGACATAGAACCTAATCATCACATCAATCATACACATCACAAGTATCGAAATTAAATCAAAAGGAACATCAAATGTGTGGTTCTATAGCTAGATTATCAATAAATATACAATTCTCACCATCTTTTGATCTTTTATTATATGTACATAAAAATTGATGAAATAAAATTTGTCTTAATGTTCTTTTCTTTTTTCTGCTTTTGAGAGGAAACTTTGTTCCAAACTTTCATGCTCGTGTTCAAATTATCTTTTAAAAGCTTTTACTTTTTGCTTAAATTATTTGGTGTCTGGTAGTACACACACAGGAAAATCATAAAATGGGATCACATTCGAAAGAAGTAAGTTTTATATGGTAATTGACTGTTAATAGCTTTCATTTTAGACGTCTCACAAAAGCAAAAGAAGTGACGAAAGTAGACATCGAAGGGAACGTTCTGGTTCACGTGACCGGAAAAAAAGGAGCTACGAAGATGGCACTCCTGAACACAAAAGAAGAAGTTACAAGGATCGCACACCTGACCACAGAAGAAGAAAATCCAAGGATGGTATGGAAAGCAGTCTAGCAAATGAAAAAGCTTACAAGAAAGAAGAGGTAGACAAAAGCGACGTATTTGTTTGGAAGAAAAAATGGGAAGATAAGAATGTAAAAATTAGTGATAGAGAAATGCGGGAAAAGGCATTCCAAAACAAGCGTGAAAATTTGGATCAAATCGATGAATTGCAGCGGAAGAGACAGATGCGAGACTATGAAAGAGAGGAGCGAGAAACTGAAGCTAGGCGTCTTAAAAACGAAGAATGTACCTACAGTCATACTGAGGAAGAAACATTTGTTCTAAAACAAGCTAAACTTCGCCTTGCCACCAGAACAAGAAACGGAAATGCTTGTCCGATTGATAAACTCGCCCGTTTAATCCTATGGGAAGATCCAGTCTTTGAAGACTTAGATGTAACTACCTTTCAGGAACCTTATGGCATCATTAAAAAGTTGAATGTTGATGAGTTGGATGACTTAATTGAAGATATTAAAGTACTGAAGAAAATAGATGGGGAAGATCATCCTGTTTATTGGACTGATTGTGATAGATTGGCAAAGTATCATTTTAAGCAGCTAACGGATCCTGATACTATGAATGAACAAATCAAGGGCCAAGTTGTTCAGTCATTTGCTGGAAACTCGCTCCCGAACTTCTTGTTAAGGAAAGCCAGTTGGAGACGAAAGTAAACGATCCTAATACTGGGAATACTGGCTTTTTGTACTGGGCGTTGGATGAACTTCGTTTTACAATTGGTAAGCAGCGCATCAGCGAAACATTTACCGAAGTCATGCAGAAACAGGTTAAATTAATCGAAGCTCTGCATGCTAAGGAGGTGAATTCAGTAAATTCGGCTGAAACTGATATTAATCAAATATTTTCAAATATCTCTGCTGGTGAAGTTTATCAACTTAATGAAAAATTACCTTTTGAAATTAATGAATTGATGGGTAGAGATAGGCTTAAAGTTGCAAGGTTGTGGAAAGCTTTGAACAGAAAACAAACCTTATTTAGTACTGTCAAGTTGTACGAAATTCGAGGCTTTGAGCCAAAGTTTTTCAAGAAAGACCAGCTGCTGGCTGATGGCGTTGTGAAGGATGCCGGTTCATTCTACGAGAACCTGAAGAAGTTGCACAAAGAATCCCTAAGCAAACGAGTTGAGGAAGAAGAAGTTTCAGTTCGTCGTCCACACAAAAGTGACATGAATGACAGAAATGAAGTGTTTGGAGATGAAGTTGACTTAGGTACTTCTGCAGTATCATGGAGAAACACAGGTTGTAAGGCTAAAAAGCCAAAATACACGAACATCGTTCGGACTGGATTTGATTGGAACAAATACAACAGAACCCATTACTCTTACGAAGATTTACCTCCCAAAATCGTCAAAGGCTACAAATTCGTGATCATGTATGATGAATTACTTGATCCAACTCAAACTCCGAGCTACACTGTCAAAAAAGACCCAAGTGATGAAGAGTTTGCAATTATTACTTTTAAAGCTGGGCCACCTTACATGGATATTGCCTTCAAAATTATTAACCGTGAATGGCAAATTCTTCAAAAGAGAGGTTATGCAGCACAATTTGCAAAGGGTGTCTTCGAACTGGAATTCTCATTCAAGCACTATAGATATCGACGCTAATATTTACTTTTTATTTATTTCATCATTATTCATTGCTTTCAATAACAATAAACTTTTTTTCATCTATGTCTTCAAACGAAACCTTTGGATTTGGTCTAAAGAGTACCCAAGATTGTTAATAATTTCACGACACGTTGTGCAATGCACTGACACAAATTATTGCTGCTACCAAAGGGCAATGGCTCCAAAAAACCCTTCCAAGAAAATGTATGATGTGGATACAATTATCGACCACCGCCAGGCTGACAGGAAAGGGCACTTTATGTTTCTCGTCAAATTAAAGAATGAAGAAGGCAATACGCCATGGTTAAAGAAAGTATCTATAAGAGCAAGTCATCAGTATTTAATCAAACTTAATTATTATTTTAGAACAAAAAACTCGTTAAGGAATATGTGGAGAAACACAACCTCTGTGTTCCAGAGCCAGAAGATGTCCAAATCCCAAATATTGTAAATGAGGATGATATTAGTGATCTCGTGAAAGTGCAGATGGCCTATCAAGACTTTATTGACCTTCACAGTGAACCGTTGCCTGAGACAAATGAGTACATAGTGATGCTAAAAAAGATGATAAAGTACTACACGGAAGAAGAAGAAAACCCCACACCCAAACTTCTTCCGAAAAGACGCATGGGTGGTTGGACTACAAATGTGGACGAACATGGATGGCCTCTAAATCCTCGAATGCTTCAGGAACAACGTGCCAGTACCACTACCAGTGACGAGTCCTCAGATGTTTACACGGCAGAAGAGTCTCCGAATCCTTCTATTGTCAGAAAACGTAGACAAGCACCTGGCAGGAGAATTGATCTTTGTGAGCCAATGGGGAATATACATTTTTGTGCCGAACAAAGTAAAAATAAGCGGTTTCGATCTAAGAATGATCCACCAGAGCGAACTTCCAGACATCGTAGACCTAAATGTATTAAAACAATCGCTATTCAGTAAGTTATTAATTCTTATCATATTAAGTATATCTTTTTTAGTTCTCAATCTCCTAGTGATGATTCTTCATCTGAAGAACAATAAATTGCCAAATAGAATTTATGTGATGGGAATGTCACGATTTATCAATCAAGATTAGTGATATAAATTTGTGACAATGGTTTTGGAAATAACATCCATCCTTTTTTATTTTATAATAGATCCAATTTGTATTCTAACAATATTTACAACTAATATTTTAACTGCCACCTTAATATTTTATTTTTCTTTAACTGGTTTTCTTGTAACTTAATTTGTATGCTAAGTATACATGTTCAATTGCAAAATAAAATCATTTCAGTAAGTTGTTTTTGATTATTTATTTGTTCAGGTCTAGTTTATTGTTAATGTACGTATATGATGGAAGTAATAGAAATTAATTTGGTTGTAATGAGTCATGAATAACAACATGATTGATGTCAGCAGTTGTTTAAAAGATTATTTAGAATAAATGTATACTCAACTACAACGGTCAAAATCATTCATTTACGTATTTCTTTTACTGTCTAAATATTTTACCAATGGGGAAGAATTAATAAATTTGGCAATCAGTCTTATACACTTGCTCAAAACAATTGTGAACATTTTGTCAATTATGTAAAATATGGGTGGACATTTTCAGTTCAAGTAATTAGTAAAGCTGTTTCAGCATTACCAGTTTTTCTTGGATTAGGAAGACTTGGTTATCATGTATATAGTGCATGTAAAATTGGAATAAACGCCTTGAAAGTTGGTGCATGCACAAATTTTGAAATACCCCGTAGTCTTATGTTTAAATTAATTGAATTTTTTATAATGTTTTGTAAATCAAATAAATATGCCAAACAATGCATGAAATAATTTATTTAAATGATATAAATGCATACGCTGCTTCTACTCTTATGCAAAATATTTTAAAATGCAGAGTAAAAAAGTGCTAGTTCAAAAATAAAATGCAATGAATTATTGTGATTTGTTGCAATTGCATGTATATTACTTTAATTAATAAATAAGGGGCTTGCTAAATGCAGTCAGTTTTCGATGATTTGAATAGAATATTTTGGCTAGTTTTAATTCTTGCGTTAATATATGCTTTTGCTTGATAAACTTGATGAGCAAATGTACCGTATTCTGCTTTTAGGAATACACCTATTAGATAAATGCAGTTTAACTTTTCTTAAGTTCTAATTTGTTCTTAATTTTGTATTTCTTAGCTCTTCAAATTAATTGGGATACAACATAATAAGCAGAACATATTTCAATCCAAATTATTTATTTAAGGCTTGTTTCACGTAAAGAATTGTTAATTTAAATATTTCTTTTTTATTAACATTGAAGAAACCTAATATAATAGATACAATAAGAACATAAACTATTTCTTACTTTTTTAACTTGCTTATAGCTGGTAATGATACTTTTTCTTATGTAACAGTTGTTATGTTGAGCACTAAAATTGTCACATTAACAATATGCACAAATATGATGAATAATAATGACTAGTAAGATGTATATAATGAGCAATGCCACACATGTGCAGCTATATAAACGGATCCAACGAACCTTAAATAAGGCTTGAGCTTATTTTTGTGTTATATCTTGAAGCTAAATGAAAGATCAATTTTATTTAGAAAGGAGTAATATTGACTTTTCAATACCGTCATAAGAAATATTAATAGTCGAATTTAACAAGATTATTGATAATACAATCACAAATCAAACAACATTCAAAATTATTAAAGATGATAAATCTGAGTGTAACCAGGTTGTCATGATGTAAATATAAAAAAAATATAGAACCAATTTTTATATGTACTTTAATTTATTAAAAATCAAAAATTATCTTTGACTGAAAGCAAGCTGTTTGTTGCAAGATGGACATTTATGAATTGCTCTTTTGTAATTATTGTTACTAAACAAAAAGAAACAGCATAGGATGCCAATTGGCAGTAGAAGGATCATAATTATAATCATTAAAACAAGCATAAATATCATTGTTCCATTAAAACCACTTTGAATCATAGCTACTTTGGTTGTTACTACTCGCTGAAATTGTAAGTATTATTAATAATAGATAAATAAATATGAACCCACATTGCAGTTAGGACAGAAAATATTCTTAGGGCATTTGCCATCAGGCCATGGCAATTGAGCGGGGACAAAACTCCTATATAAAACTTGAGGTGGTGGTTGAGGATACATTTGCGGTTGAACATTAACGCAATGAACGATTGGCGGCGCACCACCTGAATTTAAGTTCGAAGGAGCATCAATATTTACTCTAGTTTCGATAACTCCTTGCTCAATGGATGAGTATAGTTTTGGGGCCACAACATCATCGTAGCTAGGTGGCGGACCATCCAAATGTCCTTGTGATGGATTGTGATCATTAATCATAGTTATTATTTTGCAAAAGATTCTTATGAAAAAGAATTTTTTGACAAATTGTAGTGAATGATTACAAAAGTCGTTTCTTCTACTCAAATAAAAGCAATTAAAATGACTTTTTATCTTATAAGGCTTTTGTAAAGCATTTACAATAAAAATAAGTCACAATCGTGTTACTTTGTGATTACGTTTGTTTTATACGTTTTAGAACCAAGAATTAAAAGATAGATAATGATAAAATAGCTGATAATATTATATTCACATACAACAAGGTACATAAAACTTTAGGTTATTGAAATCCAAACACGTTTATTTATTTAATATTATATTTATTTAGGTATCTTGAAGGTATTGTGTAATTTAACAGTAAAAAGTGAGTTAAAAATAAATTTACATTGACGTTTACCCTCCGTATGTTTGATTCGTATGTGTGTCAACTTTGGATAATTTGTACATTGAGAAAGTTTTAAAATATGCTTTTAATGTTTCCTATAATATACAGCCAATTTTGTTTTACAATGTGGACAGGAATGAACGACGTCTTTTAGCGAATTGCTACTGAGATAACAGCAAATGCAAAAAATTAGAATCGGTAAGAGAATAGTTATCAGAAGAGCAATGATAAGATGTCTATTGTAATATTCGCCAGCCTCATAACTTAATATTGATTCAATATTTTTCTGGAACCTTGTGTAAAATAACAATATACATAGAAACAAAATTACCTCGCATTTGCTGCAGCAAAACATCATCGGTGATGAGCCTCTTGGATCATAGATACGTATAACTTCGTAGACAACGTTACTTGGTCTAGCTGTTGAAAATAAAGTTCCAACATCTATTCTAGTTTCGGCTCGAGGCTCAGTATCAATATAAGGTGGTGGTGATTCTACGTCGGGAACGGCTGTTGCATAATCATACGATGGTGGGGCCTCGGAAATGAAAAAAATAGGATCATTATTATCTGGTGGAGGAGCTGAAGGAACTACTTGACTAGAGCCAGGCATACCAATAAGTATATAATTACTATACAATAGTGATTGCTTTCTAACCTTTATCTGTGTATAAAGCGGAATCGAATGTCGTTTTTTGTTGATTATGTGCTTAAGAGATCAAATATACTGATCAATAGGAAATTTATTCTTAAAAGTGATGCAAAAAATGGTTTCAATTATTACTAATCCAAACATGCTTTTGTTGATAATGACTCAAACTACAATTGTTATTACTAATAGGCTTTTTATTGTTGTTTTGATGGTATAAAAATGGTGAAAAATATTTATTCAATACATAAAAAATTGTTCATATTTTTTAATCTTAATTTAGCAGGTCACTTTTTAAATAAACGAGCAGGGTAAATAGCCAGTTTTGATTTGCAGAATGGACATCTGTGAATCACGTCTAGCAATTTTTTTGAACTCAGATAAGGATACATACAAATAAGTGAAACTGGACATATAATCATTATTCCGATAGCAGTGTAAACCGATCTCTTAAATTTCTTTCCTTCTTCGAGTGATGTCACAGTATTGACTTGATGCTAAAAAATGTATAAAATAAATTAATAGCTATATCCTACCTGGCATTTTGTACATCTTATCTTGAGAGATATTTTCCCACTCTTTTCTGTAAGAATTGCCTGGACAACTCTATCTTCAGGTTTCAGAGAAGTTTGCGTATGATCTATCAAATATTTAAATTGATCAATGCTTATATTGGTTTCATGGAAATGAGCATATCGTGCTTCATCTATGGGTGATATATCGTCCATAAAATTATCTACAGCCTCATCGTAAGTTGGAGGGGGACAATTCTGATTGGATTGGACTGCTGCTAACACACCATCAGGACTACTAGAATTCATGGAGACTAAAAAAGTGATGATTACAGAAACAACTGCTAAAAGTAACAATATTAATTCTTTAAATACAACTATTGAGAGATATGATTTTGTACGTCAACAAATCACTTGATCTTTAAAAGTTCAGACTGATTCATTAAGAAGATTAAACTCAATTAAATACGCATTACAAATCTATTTGTGACTAATACGAAAATGTTTGGACAAACAAAATAGTGGCCTGAAATAAGATAAAAGATTTTATTTCCGATTTTTTCATTTGCAAATTAAATGAAGCAAAATTAAAATATAGATTTACACGAAAGATAGACATATAGTATCTGGTTTCTTCATGCCATCTTTTGGTTTTAATTTACAGATGTTCGTCATGCTTTATAGTAAGCATTTGAATCTTCTTTCATTTGAGATTATGTCAAAGAACTTATTATCAACAAGTACATTTCAAATTTCATATGAGACAAGAAGCTGTCTTCTATATTTTTCATTATGTAAATACATGTGCAAATATTATGAAGAACATTATTTTCAATTATTATTCTCCATTCACCAAATCAGTTAATAAATAATTAAAAGTTTATATTAACAACTTACATGCAGTGTGTAATGATGCGTTTCAATATGAAATCATTTTTATTTATTTTTTCCCATACAATTTATGTGGAAAGTATCAGTTAACGCAGTGCATCAAAATAATAATTCACTGCCGCAAAAATCAGAATGTGTTTAACTTGCAAAACCTACATTATAATAGGTAATCAACTACTTATTTTATTAGTTTCGGTTTGTTTCCAACTCTCTTAATGCCCATAATTAAGTGCAACAAACCAATGAAAAATTAACCGCATAAATGTACTATCTGTTTTGCATAATCTATTCCAAAAAAGGTTAGATTATAATAGGGATAACAATTTGTACTTGATTGGTGAGATGAGGATCTCTATATGAAAGTACAATTACTACATCATATTTAGATGTACAAGTTTACACATTTCCAAACAGTCGCTCTAGTTCGATTGGGGCGAGTATTTAAAGTATTTTTTAATAATTTTTTAATGAATCAAGTGCTGCAATAATCATACCCCTTCGACATGTCCAATATCTCAATTCCAAAGTCCAATGTGCGAAAATCGGTTATTTAGTCATAACTATTGTTAGCACCACTACATAAATTAGATAAAACTATTTGTCACTTGGTTTACGGATGCAAACCAAAATCGACTTCACCAGATTAGCATGATCAATGTAGTTTTAAGCAATAGTTTTAATCACCTAGAAGGAAGCATTACCGCCATAGTCTATTTACTACATCTCTAACACTCTTTTCCTTAATAAAGGCTGATTAAATTTGCTTAAATATGCCTACCCATACACATACATGCACCGAGAACGTCTAGATATCAAAAAATATCGCCTGATTTTTTAATCAACTATGTCAACCAGTCAAAACCTGCCCATATAAAAGATCACTTTTTTCTAATCAGTTATGTTGTCCCTTTGTAATTAATATTGTACATGTTCACTTGCTAATATATTTATTTTTACTATCAGTGGAGCATAGTAGTTTGATATGGATATTTATTCATGCATCATTACTCGTTCTAATATTCGTTCTTATTATTTTGTTGTTTTTAATTATGTTTTTGACATTTTTAGATTTGTCTGCTCAAACTAGGGTCTATAATGATGGAATATGTCTTTGATTTTTCTTTGTTTTTGATAACAATTTCAATTCTCATCTTTCCTTTGTTACACATTCCTCTACCTCATGGAATCGGAGATAAGTCCAAAGTTTATATTATGGAGATTTCTCTAAGATTCTTCAACGAATACTTGGTGAGTTCAATAATATTGTCTAGACAATAACTAATTAATCATATTTCAGGGTCATGTAGTTGGATATTTTGGTCATGAAGCAAGGGTTACGTTGGCGCGGATTTTGACGGGTATTGCGACTTATGCGAAACCACCAAGGCCTCGTTGGTTAAAAATTACAAATAGGGTGATTAATGGTGTTCAATGCAGAATTTACGAACCATTAGGAAAATTTAAGAAGAATAAAAATGGAATGATTTTTATCCCCGGAGGGGGGTTTTGCTTTCTCTCGCCCGAAATGTATGATTCAGTCTTCTTTAGTTTCATCAAAAGAATGGGATTTGTTGTAATAGCTGTAAATTATTCTAAAGCTCCGGAAGCTAAATTCCCAACTTCTATTAATGAAAGTGAAGCAGTAACCAAGGAATTTGCTACAAACTTGTACAAAGAATACGACGTTGACCCAACTCAAATCTGTATTTGCGGAGATTCAGCAGGTGGAACAATAGCTACTGCTGTTGCTCAACGCTTAATGAGAGCGAAAAAGACATATATCAGGACTCAAGTTTTAATTTATCCTATTACTTCTTTGATGGATTTCCAAAGTCCATCTTATCAAAGATATTATAATGAATATAAACACACAGCTCTTCTTCACCCTCTAGCAATGGCTCGCGGTGTTTTACTCTACTCAGGATGTCCAACCACAGAAGAAAATGCATACAAAATTCTAAGAAATCAACACATATCTGATAAAGTGCGAGAATCACTGGAATACAAAGAAACATTTAATCATGAAAATATGCCCGCTGAATTCCTTGATAAACCTATTTACTACAAGCCCAAAGAAGTCAAAGAAGATGGAGAATTGTCAGCATTGTTTGAACAGTTTGCTTTGAATCCCGATTTCGCTCCTATCATGGCTAAAGATCTGCATGGTTTGCCGCCAACGCTAATTTGTAACACTGGCTACGACATTATAAGGGACGATGGTTTTCAATATGCGGCTAAATTAAAAAAATGTGGTGTGCCAACTGAACATAAATACTACGAAAAGGTAAGCCACTTGATTTAAGTTTGTTTATAATGGATACATTTGCAGGGTATTCACGGAACTTTTAACATGCCATTTTCAAAGATACAAAAACAAATGCTCAATGATATTTGCGACTATTTGGATAAACAATTTTCTACAAACAATAATTGAAGAATAGTTCAACTATTAACGGGTTTATTGTTGTTGTTTTTATATAAATCTTTTATCTTTCTTTAAAGACTAATGCAAAATAAAGAAATTGTTGTGAAATATTTGGTTTAATAAAATTTATTCTTTAAATGAACAAAATGTGTAATTATTTAGAATGAAGCTCCGGAGGCTGAAGCACCACCAGCTCCAAAAGAACCTGGATATCCTCCGAATGGACCAGCTCCTGTAGTGGCAACGGCAGATCCAGAAGCAGCAGCTCCTGAATGCCCTGGGTAGAATCCGTTGTTGAAACCTCCGTAGCCGAATCCACCATAGACTCCACTTCCATATCCACTTCCATATCCACTTCCATATCCACTTCCATATCCATGTCCATTTCCATGCCCATATCCATTTCCGTAACCACCATAACCAAATCCATTTCCATAAGAGAACCCTGGTCCAGCTCTACCTAAGTAGCCAGCATAAGGGAAAGCACTGTAGCCGTATCCACTTCCGTAGCCTGGATATCCTCCCCATTGGTTTCCCCATCCTCCAGCGGAGATAACAGCCATTACAGCGGAGACGAGAACAAGGGTAAGCTTAATAGACATATTGAAGCGAATGATGGTCTTACAATTCAATTTAGCCTTTCTTATATACCACTAAAACAAGGTCAATTAATATGAAAATACTTAATGTCCTCCAGTTTATTGGCCAAAAAAGTAGTCCAGAGACAAGGCTATTTTGTCATAATTACGTATTTGTTAATGTCTTCATTATTATTTTATTGCAAAGAAGTCCTATTTAATGTACGTATAATGTATCTAATAATAAATGTATTTTCATGTGTCGACTTTTGAGAAAGTCCTTCTCTTAGTGTAATTATTACAGATAAATTATTTTATTCAAAAATTTTGCTCAATGTTAAATGATTTGAATAAAAATAAAGTTCTATCAAAAATATCAATTGTCTTTGCCACAACACATTGGAACGGTTTATCCACCTAGCCTCTATTTTTTTAGTTCTAAATCCAACCAAAGTGAGATTTTCAACTGCAAATAGCGTTTTCAGATAAGTTTTGGATCAACATTTTTCAAATTTCCAACTATAATAATATAGATTTGGCAAGTTTGACCTCGAAAAAAACACGGATTGCTCTTCCGTCTTTTTTAACGTTTTGAAACTGGCCAACATCTTTCCCAAATTGCTCCTCTGTTTGAATGACAGAAAGAATAACGCCTTTCTTTGATTTCCAATGCTTCATTTTGTGTCGATTCCTCAAGAATTACAAGAACCAGAATTTGGTCATGCACCGCTTAATTTTTATAGATACATTTGCTTGAGTATGGATATCCATCCTTACGATCATCTTCGTTCAAATTTTTGATTGAGCTTCCATGTCTTTACAGTTAAACCACGCTCTTAGTTCGATTGTAACGGACTTTCTACCATTATTAGAGAATAATTGACCATGTCTTGTAGGCAGCATGCTTGATCTTTATTACAACATTGCTGTAAATTGTTCATTAACAATTCTTCTTTTAGTTTTCCAATCAAGAAGATTTCAATAATTTTTCGTTTGTTCTGAGATTGAGAACATTGACTTTTGTTTTGGGAATAACAGCTTTAATTGAACTCCGTGTAGATCGATGTCCGTCATTTCCAAATATAGACTGTGCCTGTCGGAGCAACAGTTTTTTGGTAAAAATTTCCAATTGTTCTTCATTGACATTCTCAATATTGCTCCCAAATACATCAGTTTTGGCAAAAGCCTCCTTTGCAATGATTTTATCAACAGTCCCAATTGGCTTGTGATTTGCATAGACAATATTGGAATATATCTCTTGTCATTGAATTTGAAGGTGTCTTCGAATTTCTCCCAAACTCGATTAAACACTGGGGAGATTTGATTATTTTCGCGCACACCTCTGCAATCTTGATGGCGAGGTAATCATCCTGTTTTTTAGCTTTCTTGTTGGTGTTACAAATAGTATCTTTGTCAAATCCGACAAACTTTGTAGCCAATGTCACCATCTTTTTATCTCTATCGAGCACTCGTATTCGACCTCTTTTTGCATAACACTATTAATAAGGATCAAGTATTTATTGGAATTAATTTGACTATTATTTAAACTTCAATTACATGTCAAAGCCGGTAATTAGTGAAGATCTTGCTTCCAGGGAAATATTATTAGAATTATACATTTGTCTAAAAGTCTAAATGTGCGAAGCACACTGAAGAATAACTAGGATTTGCTTCCTCTTATACTCATCATATCTATGAGATATAAATGCTTCGAATGTTTCTAAGTCAGAATTTAACAAGGTTCGAGGAAGGTTTTCCAACATTCCCAAGTGCCGTGATAAGAAAGTACGCTGAAGCTGATTAACAAGCTTGATAAAGGTGCTGGGAGACATGAAGTAAGTCTTATATTTGTACTGGAATTGATTTTTGGTAAAGAAATTCAAGGAGTTATTTTTCAATAACTTGTGCAATCAGTTAATCTTGTTAGCCTTTGTTGAAACTGATAAACATTCAAACAATCTCGTAACTTACTAAAGAAATTTAAAGACGGAACCAATTCTCATGTTTATTTGGAAATGAAATTTAGCTAATTGGTGAGGATCTTGAAACATTCTTCACATTGTCAAAGTTAAGAAACTAAATGGCAATCATGTTTATAAATATTTGACTGTATTATTTCCAATTTAATCTATAACTTTCGTTGGACTCCACATTTAGAGCAATGCAAAAAGATAGCGCAATTGTACAAGCATGTTCAGAGTTGAACTCTACGGTTAAAAAGAAAACCAAATTTATGTGGCTTGCTGAAACTTTGGAAAGTAACACCTACAGTGAAAAGTTGCAATGGATTTTTAAGATTCGTATTCATTGGCAACTCGCTGAAGTAAGATACACTACTTATAAATGTTTTTTGTGCAAATTGGATAATTTACATGTTTGCTTATATTGGTCAAAAATTAAATGACAATTAAAAATAATTATTTACCATTTATAATACTTTTTTACAACAAAAGGTTAAAAACTGCTTGACATATAATTTGACGTAAGTACCTTTTATGTAAAAATGATAAAATCGTCAATATGATTTATTTTCCAAAATGAACATGCGCATATTACGTATGAGTGTGAATTATATGCCATTTTAGAAATTCAGGTTTAGGTGGTTTTTGGACTAGAAACTACAATCTACTCTACGATATGAACTATGTGTAATGCTTGTAAACAGCTTTTTATTACTTTAAATGAACAAGATTATATCAAAATAATACGTTTGAGTTCTTTGACTTAACTTTTATCACACAAATTAATACCCGTTTAATGGATATTTAAGTATTAATTTGTTTTTACTAAGCATTTTAAATAACCCGAGCTATACTTACTTACACCCCTAATTATGTAGTAGTTCCATTATCCTATTTTTTATATAAAATGTTAGTATTATATAGCAAGACATTAAACTTCAATTATTGCTACAAAATAAAATGTTATCATTTAACTTATTTTCTCACGATATTCTTGAGAGTTTACTAATAATAAAACAATATCCCGCCTTTATAATTAAAAAACAAGAAATGATGTATTTAGATATGAAAAATAAGCATACATTTCATTCCTGATTATTTCACTGGCAACTATAATGAGAGGTTAGTTAATCTAAGATAAATTTTAATTAAAGCAACGTTACTTATAGTTATATTAATTTACTATTTCCTTCTTATCATATTTGACATCTTCTCAACTATTTTGTATGTGATACTGTTAATATTCATAATTAAACAACTGTTAACCAAGAACTCTGGCATCACAAAAGAATTTTATGTCTTTTTCGTGCTCAATGGTTTTTTTGACCTAATGTTCATTGTGGAAGAATATTTCAGTTATCGTCTTGGTCAAATGGGATTCTTCCCTGATTTGTACATGGGATTTCTTATTTCATCACCTATCTCAGCTTATTGCTTAACTTATTCTCTAGCGCAAATTATGCTAACTGCCTTTTCCGGCATAATATCATCATTTAATAGGCTTTCCTCAGCTTACTGGCCATACTATTATAAAAAACTCTGGTCATCATGGCGTTTGGTTTTACTATTGGGTTGGCCATTTCCTATATGTGTAGCATTTTTTATTTATTTTGTCAAGTACCCAGCTACATACACTTTAGATCCTGTAGATTTGTCAATGACCGTTTCTTATGTTGATCTCGAACCTAACCTAAACTGCTGGGCTTTTTTGTTAATAACACACATTTGTACAATTATCATCGTTGGAATACTCAATTTCCTTTTGATAAGAAAAATACGAGCTATATTTGCTCTTGGATCTACAGAAAATAAAATTTCAAAAACAGAACTAACTTTGGCAAAGTATTCAATCGTCAATTTCTTTATAATATTAGGTATTGTGATAGTTGAAATAATCATTTATTTTGCAAATTCATATGGATGGACAGATGTCTATAAACACTGCCTCAATATATATTTAGCTATTGAAACAATAACAATTTTCTTTAGTCCGTATACTTTATTAATTATATCCAGTGATATTCGTAATAATTTTCTCATATTTTTGCACCTCAAGGAGAGCATAAACGAGCTTTCATTTAATACAGTTACAAAAATTAAGCCGTTGAAAACAATGATTATATAAATAAATTTTTTAATAAACATTTGTGTACAAAGTTAAATTACCATACTTACTTCACTTTACAACTACGATGCAATACATAGAAAACAATTTGGCAATTGAACATAACGAAATAATTTTCTAGACATATTGTTAAGATTGTCGCTTTTTTGTAAAAGCAATCGAAAACACATAAAATTATTATACATTTTATTGGGATAAAATAATAATCTGTACAAAATAGCCTTGTCTCTGGACTACTTTTTTGGCCAATAAACTGGAGGACATTAAGTATTTTCATATTAATTGACCTTGTTTTAGTGGTATATAAGAAAGGCTAAATTGAATTGTAAGACCATCATTCGCTTCAATATGTCTATTAAGCTTACCCTTGTTCTCGTCTCCGCTGTACTTGCTGTTATCTCCGCCGGAGGATGGGGGAACCAATGGGGAGGATATCCAGGTTACGGAGGTGAATACGGCTACAGTGCTTTTCCTTATGCTGGCTACTTAGGTAGAGCTGGACCAGGATTCTCTTATGGAAATGGACTTGGTTATGGTGGTTACGGAAATGGACATGGATATGGAAGTGGATATGGAAGTGGAGTCTATGGTGGATTCGGCTACGGAGGTTTCAACAACGGATTCTACCCAGGGCATTCAGGAGCTGCTGCTTCTGGATCTGCCGTTGCCACTACAGGAGCTGGTCCATTCGGAGGATATCCAGGTTCTTTCGGAGCTGGTGGTGCTTCAGCCTCCGGAGCTTCATTCTAAATAATTACACATTTTGTTCATTTAAAGAATAAAGAATTTGAATTATGTACTTTATTAAGAATTTAAGAGTTAAAAATAATCATCAAAAGAATTATCTCCGATTTCTACATCTACTCCCATTATCTTTGCACCACTTTCACTTTGAATATCATCTAAATCCTTTTCACTAAAACAAAGCGATATTTGACTGAATGTGTTACTAATTACTGATTTTCTGTCTTCACCTTCGCTATAATAATTTTTAACATTATCGGTTTCGGGATAATCAAAGGAACACGAATTTCTGTTAGAATAATTCTTGCGTCTTTTCTTACGATTTCTTTGCTTCCATTTGGCTTGAATTTCAAATGAATTAACTAAATCTTTTAATTTGATATGATTAGGAGGTGGCTTTAACAATTTTTGAAGTTTTTCCACATCATTAATAGCAAGCATTATTTCATCTGTCAAATCCTGATCTACGCGTACATTTCCTAATTTTGTAATATCACCATAAACTACAACTTGATCCCAATAATGTTCATGCAATGTTTTTTCCACTAAAATATTCTTTATCTCATCAGCCGGCAAATCACCCATGACAATAACAATTACATTAGCCTTCTTTCTCAATTCACAACTTATCTCAACTGTTTTGTCATTGATCACCAATAAATTAACAAATTCAACCCAATCCCAATTAAATTTCATTGCCCAACTCGTGCCTACATACAAGTTCCCACACACTTTCACACATTCCTTCACAAAATTATCATCAATCTGCCCACACTTAACCGAAACTCCAATTCCATTATCATCACTCAACCACACATTTGCGATACTCTTCACCCCACACTCTTTTTCAATATCATAAACGATACTTTTATCATTTATTACCTTCCATCCTTTCATTTGATTGTTTATGTAAATGGGATAATTTACAATCACATTTAATGGTTTTCTTAATACTCTACCAAAACTGGTTTCTCGTTGGAGATATTTTTGCAATAAATATTCATGAAATCTAGGCAATCCCATTAAGTTATTCTTTTCATTGAACACAAAATATAATTCTTGATTGGGTTCCTTTTTAAACACAATCTTTGCAAACTCATTTTCGTAACAATATTCATAACTTTCTAATTCAGACATACTTTCTTCGAAGCATTCTTTTGTCAAAGATGGCGTCTTTTCTAATTCACAAAAATATATTGCATCTCTTAGCTTTTTTTCATTTTCATACAAAATCTTCCATATAATAATTAATTGCTTAATGTAATAAGTACTCCAAATATTGTTGAACCCATTATTTTCACATAATATTGCTTCAACTAAGTCATTATCACAAATCTTCACTAAATCATTTCCACATACTGTATTTATAATTAAACCTTCCAATATATTTGATTCATCCCAATAAAAGGCCGCTGATTGCCAGTTTCCATTTATCATTTGCCATTGCATCTTTAAGTTGTCATCTCCCAACAAATCCGGGTCATTTATATCTTCATAAATATTGAGCCAGCAAAAGGTTTCTACGACCAGGTGTCGAACCCGTCTAAAATTTGAAATATTTATAATTTCACAAACACGATCACCACAAACGGGTCTTTCCTGCTGAAGTTCGTTTAAATAGGTTAAGATAGTTATGAAATTAGACGAATCGGTTGATATCACTTTCCCATATTCCTTTATCCAGTGTTCACACGTTACCCTATTTTGCCAATGCAGTTTAACCATTTGCCATAAAACAACCTCATTATACACATTCTGACTGATTAAATTGTTAAGAATCGTTTCCTTTTCATAACATAAATCAAGTTGACACATCAAAAATGACGGATCATTCCTTATACATTCGATTTTTTCTAAAATTTGAATCGTCTCTCTTGCTTTCCCCCAGCAATTATTTTCTCTGCAAACACCCACAAACATCAAAACAATGTCAATTAATCTGTCTTTATCAATATTAATCTGAATCCCCTTGATAATTCCAAATTCTAACCATTCAATCGTCTCATCTATCTTTCCTATTTCCTTCCAGACCAAACTATCCTCAACAAGAACATCAACCTCCCCCACACCAGCTACTTTTTTTGCCAACGACCGCCTCATTTTTATCAATTTTATGCACCATTCAACATCCTTTCCTTCTTTTTTTTCGAAAATTAAAAATCCTAAACATTTCAACATTCCTTCGTAGTCTAAGACATTATTCAGTAAACCTATTTCCCTACAAAAGCTTCTCATTGCTTTGGCTTTTTTGTTTAGTTTTAGATAAACCTTGCCCATCATTCCATGAATTATAGCTTCTTCTCTCCTTAATTTAGTATCCGTCTGGTCCAATGTACATTTCCCTTTAAGTAGAACCTGCAGCGCCAATTCCCATTCCTCCTGCTTACAATAAATTTCACCTAGCAAAATAATACCCAAGATTATTTGTTCAGTCCCTTTGTACAGAGTTGTTAAAGTAATAAACCTTTTCACACATTCCAGAGCTTCTCTCATATTTCCCAAACTAAAATTTATCTTCCCATTTTTTTCATATCCAAAAATCAGGCCATTTATATCTCTTAATTCCTTTGCCAGGCTTAAAACTTGCTCGTAATAAATAATACTCTCCTCTAATTTATTTGCGCTTTCATATGCTTGCCCAAGTTTTTTGGTTATCTCAAATTCAGCCTCTGATAATCCATCTTCCTGAACTAACATTAATGCTTCTGTCAACAGAGTTATGGCATCTTCGAATTTCGATAGATTATAGCTTTCGCTTGCCTTGCAATTTAGAAACATCCATTTAAATTCAACTTTTGTTAGAGATTCTAGTTTTGCTAATGCTTCTGCCTTTTTTGCATCGTAATTGAATAATCTGCAGATTTCAATATATTCAACCACGTATTTTATCGTTTCTTCATTTTCACCCAACTTTTCTTCCAGCACAATTATTTCTTCTAAATTTGAAACACGCTCAAATCTTTGATCATCTTTTATATTTTTCAATGCACAATCTAATCCCACGCGCACCTCAAGCTTCATTTCATCGGTAAAAAGAGTGCTAACACTATTAAACACAATTTCCATTTGCTTATGACTGGCCTTCAATGCTGCTTTGCTGTCTTTGAGTTCTATGTACAGTTTGCTTAAATTGCTCAGCGCTAAAACTAATACCTTTTTATTGTCAATTGTTTCCAAGGCAAGCTTCATTTCTATTTTAACAATTCTTTTGCTCAGCTTAATATCTTTCAACAACAATGCCACTTCACTTAACACATGGTAAATTTCAATAGCTTTATCATTTCCAATATGCGCCATTTGGCATTCCAAAGCATCAAAATCTTTCCCATCCACAAATGTCTTCCTCAGCACTCTGCACTTCAAAATCACAGCACGTCCCAATAACTTATCACCTTCATCCACCATAAATCTCCTCCCATAGTCAAGACAATCCTCAGCTTTTTCAAATTCCTTTTGAATCATAAACATCCTCCCCAATATCCAATAAACTTCCCCATCCTCTGGAATTTCATTTAACATCTGCCCCGTCACCTCATCCATTCCTTTCCAATCCTTAATCCATAGATAAATGTCCGCTATCTGAAACAAAGTCTCCCTCACATCCAAGCCCCCCTTCCGTTCACAATTCAACGCTTTCTTCAAACTCTCAATACCCTCCTTAAACAACCTTTCTCTCACATAAATAACCGACAAATGCTTATAAATCGAGACTATCCCCTTAAAATCATCTAACATTTCGCACAAATTAACCTGGAACTCAAGGCATTCGATACACTTTTTGGTGTTTCCCGCCAAATGATATGCTTTTGACAATGCCCCCACCACACTTTCTTTTAGCTTGATCGAGTCTGAGTTAATTCGTAGAGCTATTAAAAGCATCCTTACTGCATGATTCACTTTTTTTTGTGCTAATAATTCTTGCCCAAACACCGAAATTATAACGAATGGAGAAGATTCTAAATGTAAAGCTTTGACACTTTCCAATATAGGTCCAAACGCATCCTTGATAGAACTATGCAGACCCATCTGAATAAGTGCATCCAACAACTGATCATTCTCTACATCAACCGCCAACCCCTCCGCAAATGAAACCATGGCCTCCTCTACATTCCCCAAACATTTGTGAGCCTCGCCCTTCCTGAAATATGCCTACCCAAACAATAATCAACTATTCTGACAAACTAAGAAACCTCACCTTTGACCAGGATGCCTCTAAATTAATAGCATACTCAGCTTCCTCTACAGCCTCTTGAAATCTCCCCACTTTCACCAAGATCGCCGACTTATTACCAAACAAAACATGATTCGTCTTATCCATCAAGATGGCTTTGTTGCATAGTTTTAGAGCTTCTGCATACGACTGAGAGGAGTAAGCTATACCCGCTTCTTCAATTAAATAAGCCAAGTGCGATGGATTCATCTAATATCACAAATAACAGTTCAATAATATTTTATAGTCAGTTGGAGAGTATAGTCCAAAATTGTATGTTGTCGCAAGTTGACAATAACGTTGATTGCCATGTACACCACCAAAATATACCAAAGACAAAGGTGCGACCTTCAAATATAAGTCGAAACGATTTATAGTTATTTATCCTATGAGAGCGTTTTTTACCACCTTAATGTATGCAATGACTCTTTACCGTTACAACTATATCTCATCAAATAAAAGATACTTCTTTATTCGCATATGTTTATTGGGAAGCTTTCTTTTCACATCAAATTAATTGACTATATGGTAATTAAGATGTGGATATTGATGAATTTATGGGATATGTATAAAAATATTAATGCATTCCCATCAAAAACAACTTTTGGTATTTTCTAGCTACGGATTATATTATTTCCAAACAAAATATTATGATAACTTATAAAATACCCAACCAACTATAATCACTTTGATTCTCTAAAACGTACAAGTTTTTTAAGCAGATGTGTACAAGGAGTAACTAAAATCTGCTACCTGCGGCACTACTACTTAGAAAACTTGATACATTTTTAATGTGAAAGTGATCTAAATGATCTACAACTATTATACCTCTGATAATGACTATTCTCCATCCCATCCACCCTTTTATAGCTCCCAGCTCAGATCCTATCCAAACAAAAACTACACCTCACACCTGTCCTTTGCCATCCACTTGAAAATAGATACTTGGGGCCACCTAAAATCAAAATCACCTTCCCTACAAAGTAAACTAAAAGAGTGGTCAATACACCTTGATCAAGTAGATATAAACACTCACTCATCTCCATTAAGCTCACATATAATAATAATAACAAAAGCTACTTTCCTCTTCAAAAGGTGAAATATATTTGTTAATTGAGGTAGGAAAGGGACTCGCAAATTTGTTAAATAAAGCTGCGTACATAAGGCATTTTGAGGGTAAATAATTATTTTTTCAATTTTTCGTTTTCATAGAGGTCTATGTAGAGTTTGGGATTAATCAAGAGTTTAAATTAGTATAGAAGACGGCTGTTTATATAAATAGATTGCTGTAGAATACTGATTCGATGTTTTAGACAGGTGATCTAATAGAAAATGTATACAATCAAACGTCAATAAATATGTATAATATATCTTTAGCCAAATATAGAAATCTTTTAAACATTTAACTATAGATGAAGAAACATATTCGAAAATCAATTTATTACACACTTTTACAATAAAAAAGATGAAAGATAAAAAGTCAAGATAAAAGGTGGCAGTAGTTTTGGTGTATTTTTAGCGTTTTATAGCAAACGGAAGTATGTACTTAATTTTGTCTTAATACTTTGTGACAACGTCTACAACGGTGGATTGTGTGAGCTGCACCGTGTTGGAGCAATTGACCAGATTCGCCTAATCTTTTTATTCTTTCTGCTTCATTCGCCATTTCGATGTCAAGGACTCTTTGTTGGCGTTTTTGGAATTGGTCAGGGTCAGTGCCGAATTTGGATTTGAAGACGGTTCCACGGTCGCCTTGGTGGTAATCTTGGAGGATGCGGTACTTTTTGTCATGCTTCGCATGTTCCGTAGCCCATTTGTCATAGACATCAGCTTTCCAAGCTTGGTTCTTTTGTCTGTCTTCTTCCAATTGAATTTCTTTATCTCTGATAAGTCGAGCTTGTTCAGTAATATCGCCACGTAGCATCCCATACTTTTGTCTTTGATATTCCCGCGCAGCTTCATCTTCCCTCGACAAATTTTTCTTATAAGCTTCCAAATTGTCGGCAGCCATCTGCAAGCCTTTCTGTTTAGCTAATTGGTTCTTAAGCTGCTCATTATTATCAACCATCTCGTTAATGCTCCTTCCATCTATTCCATAAGCAGGTCTTCTTTCCCACCATTCGAGAGAATCTCTTTTCACAAACTTTTTACTATTCATTTGATTTAGTAGAAGAGTTTCATTCAAATTTTTAATGTCATTTACTTTTAATGCTGATGCTTTCTTTTCTTCGGCATATAACATAGCATCAAGGGTATTGCGTTTGTTGTTTTGAAACTTTTCCTCGTCGATTTCACGAATTTGCTGCATTCGCCTTCTTTCCATGTCGTCTTCCAGTTCTTTGCGGTATTCGGCTTTTTTGTTGTAGGCATCCATTCTGCTTTCATCTGTTTCAATTCGGTCAAAGGGCGGTAATACGTTCATGGGATAAATTTCTGTTTTTGGTCGGTTAATCAAGTCTGCATTGACTGCTCTAATATGTTCATGTAGTTGATGAGTCAGATCGGCTCTTTCATGTTCAGCCATAGCGAAAGTGTCGTGTCTGCAACAGGCTGAACAAAGGCCATCGTCAATTATTGTGCAACTTTCTCCATTCATCTCAACAACCTTTCTGTGGATCGGACTATCCAAATTGTTTAGGTTATTGATACTCGAATCTCTGTTCAAGTCAATTTTGGCTCCATTGAAAGGAAGTCTGGACTCAGGCAAATCGAAAGGAACTCCATCACCAAAGGATCTGTCACTATCTCCAAGTTTGATACTACCGCCATTATCTCTAAACTTGGCACTTTCTCCAAACCTATTACTTTGACCGAACTTATTGCCAAAACTCTCGTTTTCCAACACCATCCTATCTAATTCTTCGGGTATATCCTGTCTATAGCCTTTCTCACTCCCAGAATCAGGCATCGGAACCAGTTCCATCTCCGAATCATGCATAATATTACCCCCGAAGGAGGTCCCATACCTTCCACCATCCAAATTCATTCTCTGGCCAACTGTCAAGTCCAAATCACCTTCAAATTACCATAAATAAACACAAAGACAATGATCCCAAAAATACCTTTAACATATGGAGCCTCCGTCTGCACTTTATTCCCCATCCTATCATAATAATAAATTTTTCCATACCTCATAGACATATTTATTTTCCAGGTTAGTTATTACTAGTCAAAAATATTAAATACAAGTTTTATTTGTTAAAAGTAACTTTTTAACTGACCGACAATAATTTGTGGTTGAATAGATACAAAAAAGAAAACAAGTGGTTAGTAATATACTTTTATTAAAGACACAAATTCTTTCGACAAAGAAGGCCATTTAATAAAAATTAAAGGTTGACCTTTTTTGAGTATAGTGAAATGTCTCAAAATAGTGGCAATTCAAAGCCAAACACAACGAAATCGTGAAAGTAAATGGATGTGAATGTGTGCAGTAGTGCTTTGCTTGTTAAGAGCGACTGTTCAATTGAGGTTACGTTATGTGGTATTTGTGGTCTGGCTAAAGAAAGTAAGTTTAGGTTGGTGATATTGAATTGATGCATTAGACGGTTCAATGGTCTGGTGTCGTTTTCTTGAATGCGGATGTATTTTTGGATGTCTGACTTCAAATTGGTTCTCCAGATGTAGGGGAAGAAGGAGGAGAGGGGGTTTGTAGTTTTTATTGAGCTCGAGGTCACTATCAGGTGGAGTTTGTCTAGGAAGCATTTCAAGTCGTCTGAGCAATTGAGGCAGTCTTTAAATTGGCAAAATGTGGCATAATTGTGAAGGAAACGAGTGAATGGATCTTTCCGAATAGTATACATTTTCCATTCATTTGGTTGTTTCAGAGTTCGGATCAAAGTACTTCTATTCATTTTCCTTTAAAAAATTAAAATCAAATTAAAAGTACTTTCAACCTACAAACTAGTTTTATTCACAAAAATAGCTTCAAATATATCAACCAGAAAAACGTCTCCCTCGTAAACAACTAAATTACCTCCATAAATAGTATAATTACTCTCCAAAAACACATCTTTGGAAATAGGCGCAAAGGATTTTAGTTCACCTAACTGGTCATTTCGTATATTAGTATGAGTTTTTACCCAGTAAAAAGCACTGACTAGGATAATTAAAACAAACATGACTACCGGTATTCTTTGTAGATAAGAAAAGTCATATTTATTAGATTTCATTTGTAATTTAAAAATTTAGTATGGTGGTTGAAACTAAATTTGATGGAATTTATAGGTGGATGGATGGGCCGCCTAGATGTTTTTTGGTTTGTTATGGAAAAGATAGTCGCAAGGAGGTAAACAAAAAATAGAAGGAACTGAAATTAAATAATTTATTCTTGTATAATTAAAAAATGTGTTGATACGGTTAGTGATATAGTTTTCTACTCCTCACCTCCAGAATCATCTGGAGATTCAAAAGTCAAATAAAGCATACTATTGATCATCATTCCATAAAACTGAGCTCCTTTACGTGATTGGAATATCTGCGCGAATGTGATTCTAAAAAAGATCAATTAATAAATCCACAACACCATTAACTTACCTCGCATTTTCCTTCGAAGGAATCAAAAGAAAATCAAACATTTGATTAATGAAGTCAATGGGAGTAGGAAAGTCCTCTTCCTTATTTTGAGTAAATACGGCTTTCATACTGTTGAACCATCTGAGTAAATCGTGGTAGCAAAGAAAACCATCCTCATTAATGTCCAGCATTTGAAATAATATTTTTTGACAGGCATACTCATGTCGATTCTCTAGCAGGAGGAACAGTTTTTTGAACTGCGCCAGGGAGACTTCATTGTCACTATTTTTGAACTTCTCGAAGACTCTTTCATAAAAGATGTCAGTGTAGTTAGAGTCAAGTCTTTTAAGCTCATCCAACCTCAAATAATTCTTATCTTCCAAATCCAAATTAGAAAAAGCCGTCTTAAATCCAGTGACCTTGGCAGGACAAAACCAATTACTATTATTTTCCAACGGCAATTCAAAAACTTCCTCAAATTCTTCCAAAACAGCACTCAACAGCAACTTGCTAATATCATACTTCTTCTTTTGTTTACAAAGTTCAAAAAAATCGAACTTAAATATTGCATGTTGGACACATTCTTCAAAGAATCTCTTAGACTGCGAATTAAAATAATTCGAATGGTATCCCATAAGTGAATCTCTAATAAACTGTTCGAATTGATGCCGACTAAGGTATCCTGAAAAACCACCATCATAAGCCACTAATTTTTTGTGCAAATCTAATTTGTCCAGTTTTTTCTTCATGAAGTATTGAATTTCAGGCAATCTTAATTTGCCATTGCGATTGTCGTAATTTTTGTAGGCTAAGAAGACAGGCAACAAACTTTTTTGAAGGTATCTTTTGTCTTTTGCCGCGAACATTGAGATGCAGGCGTTCATTTCATCATATGTACAGACTTTTTCATTTACATCGCTTGTGCATAAGTCTAGTTCATCAAACATTTTCATTACCATTTTATCAACTTCAGAACGGGAGGGCACGCAGTCCTTTAGATAGGCTTGGTAGTTTGCCCTTTTGAGTTGCTTGATTCGTTCGGGGTCGGCATTTTTTAAGATATCAGTAAGTTCTGATCTTTCGATTGGGTTGTAGTAGGTTACCCTTTCTCGCTCCATTCTAAACAAATTTATGTTAACAACAATTATCAGAGAAATTTAGATATTAAAAGCGACAATCGCTTAACCGACAAACATAACTTCATTTAATTAATAAAATCAGATATTCATGACATAAAAACCTTATAATCGAAGAGGATAAAATGATTGAACATGAAACATATAGTTAAAAAACCGAGCAAATAAAGTGAAGAAAAGTTTTGATGACCACCAATAGAATTGATATAAATTGGTTGATTGTTCCAATTATGATTCCATTGGAACATCTTTGTCTCCTTGGCTAGCTTCTTGAGCGACGATTGACTCTTCAGCAATATCGGCAAGTTCAGCATCATCACTCCCATCAGATTCGGCATCACTTTCGCAAAGATCAAGAGAGTCGTTGTCATTTTCATTGTCTGAACCAAATTCGTCTTCACTGATTTCGTCATTAAATTTGGCGATTTCGTCATGAGAGAATGGATTAGCTGAGAACACGATTTCGGCTTCATCACCATCTTTGGGTTCGTCTGAAAGGGGAATATCGGCATCGGTTGCCTTCCATTTGATGTCGTAAACGACAACACGGACATCTTCTTTGTCAATGTTTCTAGTTAGTTGTTCTGGCATTGGGACAGTCGGTGGATTTTCAATGAGCTCGTCGGTCGTGTAATTGACAGCACAGAACCAAGATGTTTGCATAAAAAGTTGTTCCTTGTAGTAGCAATCAAGGATAATAGCAGTCACACCAGTAAGGTCTTCCTTTGGAATCTTTGAAATATCTGGATGCTTCACCTAAAAGACAATCATTAACTTTGATCCATATTATCAACGTACCTCAAAATGAACAGTATGAACACCAACTGGAATAGTTTCAAACGTAATTGTATCCAAAATCTGATCAAATTCACGTGACTTAGCTGAACCGACATAAATAAGGTCAAATTTGGTCTCTAAATAGTCAATTATCATCAAATTTACTTCTCATCAAAACGTACCTCCATCAGTTGCTTCACTGCATTCAAATTGAATGCCAACTTTGAGAATATCCGTGAATTTTGCAGGATTTTCGGGGAAATTAACTTCCTTGATAACGATAAGATTAGACATGATTACCCCAATTTACGGTGCAAATATGCAATGCGAATAGTCAAGAGTCTAGTATAGTGCGCTCGTTTAAATATATGGTCGTGCTGAGATATAGGCATTTTGTGGTTGGAATATGATGTCTTTACAAATATGGTTGGAATAAAGGTTATTGCGCAAAATTAACTAAAACAACTCGTCAAGAACAATGAATTTATTAAAATAAAAAATAATTAAGTATGAGCGTTGGTTAAAATATAGAAACTTAGATAATTAATCATATAAGTAGGTACTTAACTATAGTTCTTCTTTAGAGAGATCTTCAATCAGCTAAGCCATTCCCAAGGACGAGGACTACATTCCCCAACGAAAGCAATTTACTCCGACAGAGCATCAATAATGAACCAATGAACCAGCATAATAAAAATCATGAATAAAATACAAGATGGTTCAAAGAAGATATAATCAAATGGCCCAAACCTTTTCTTCCTTAGGTTTTTAGGAGCATAAATCTCTTTCCTTTCCTTCGCTTTACTTCCATTTTCTCTATGCAAATTATAAATAAGCTGCAAATTATGCCTATTCGTCTTGTCTCCAGTCTTTCTGTAATCACAAACAACCTCAAAATCATCGCCAAATTCGTTTCTACTATCTTTGACATAATAAATTGAATTTACCGTTTCGATAGAGTAAAAAGTCTTCAGCCGTGCCTGACTTATGTAATTACGAAGGATGTAAAAAGTGTCTGGAACTTGATTGTTCAAGTAATAAAAGGCTTGTAATTCAGCCCCACGGAGTGACTTGTTCGGCATGATGCAACCAAATTTGAAATCTGTACTGGAATTCAGAAGTAACTTTTTGCGGATTACATTCTTGGGTTTGATTATGATGTTGTCGCCGATTACGTGGTCGTTCAATGGTGATCTGTAGGTGGTGTAAAACTGATTGCCAATTTTTGCTGTTACCACAATCTGTACTTGCATATACCACAAATCAAATAATGTTGCATCATTGATTAGACAAGAAAGAATGTTTCCTGGATACAATTTACCGGCATAGCAAAAGATTATTTCGGCATTGTAATTAGAGATCAATTGAATCGACACATAATAATCAACACCATCTAAAGGGCCATATTGGACATTGCCACCAGAGTCAGTTAAATTAAAAGCAAACTTGATTTGTTGATTGTTTTCATCTATGGAACTTATGTAGCTTTGGTTAGTGTAGACTTCTGCTGTGAAGGTGTAATTTGTAAAGGCATATTCTAATAGACTTTTCTGATAGAATTTTAAGTTGTACTTAACAGTGTAATTTGAGAAATACTTAATGGTAAGGGAATAGCTTATAGACGAATTCACACTCGAAATTGTGAAACTCCTTCCATTGCAATCGTAATTTAGAGTTGAATTTGGATAGATTTTCTCAAACAATTTATTATTAACTGTGGCTCGGCAGCCTAGACTTGAGCCAGATATCCGTGGAGCCTTTATTCTAACCAATTTGATATTATCGACAACCAAGTCTTCGTTAAATTGCAACTGTTTGTTTTCATTCTTGTAGCTGAAATTGCTTCTCTGCAAATGCCACTCATCAAAAGGTTCAACCAGTTCTCTGCCCCAAAAGTCAAATGTGCAGTTAAACTCCGTATAGTACTTTATAATCTCATAGTCAAATTTAACAGATGCAACTCCAAATTCAGACGTTCCAAATCGAATAGCAGATGCAAATCTTTCTTTATAAATGACTTCATTATCTGTTTTGCAAACAACCTTATAAACCAAATGACTATAAACACCAATATTACCCAGAGGAACCTTCAATTGAAACTGTTTCTTGATATTGTCCGAAGTCGCACCAACAATATTAGTCATAGTCTCATCAAATTTGATAACTTGCCCAACAGGAATAGGATTAGCCAGACATCCACCCAACAGCAAAGCAAAAATAAACAACACCTTCATAATTTGTAACTAAGCAGATGAAATTTATTCCCCACCTTTGTCTTTTATATGATAATTTAAAATTCAAATTTTTAGATATCACCTAAAATTAACATATCAAGGTGGCAAATTTATTTTGATTCAGCAAAATTTGTATTTAATATTCATTTTTTGATACCAAATAATAAAAATTGCATAATTAAGTTTATTTTTAATTGAATCACAAAATTACTAACAAATATACATGTGTGTGCTTTATTCTTTTTTGAATTTGTTGATATAAAATAATTACATTAGTTTCTGATTGACTTTTGGAAGAAATTTGGGGAACATGATATTGGGAGTAGAGGTTCGTCATATTTTTTGGTTTTTTGGGTTATAAACATTTTTTTGTCTTTTTGAAGTTATAAACATTTTTTTGTTCTTTTGACGAGACAAGTCCATTTGGCTACAACTAATCACTGAAATCGCCAAACAACCCTAAAGTCTCCAAACTTTTATCTTCTAAATAAAAAAGAGAATGCGGGGACTGCCACCAAGAAACAGTAACCCCAACCAGTAAAACTAAAACAGCTCCTGGTCAACATAAAAGTTTTCATGTTTTTTTGTTGTAACTTGTAATCCTTGGCTAAGTTATAGTCTGTCTCCACAAACAACTTAGCCAACAGGTGAAAAATCCTACCTCATGGTATTATCTTTCAAAGAGCGTGGTGCGTCTATACTTAATGTATCGTTCACTCAAATACGGTCTATAAATTCACGTTTAAAAGTTGGAAAGAGTTTGGGGGTAGGCCAATGTCTTTTGCTGAGAACCACTTGATTCCGAGGAAGATTGTTCGTGGAAAGGGTTTTGTTCTGGTGATTTTAAGGGTATTCTTGGGAAAATAAATAGTGTCTTTCAGCATGTCTTCATTCTCTAGATTAAATCTATTACTGTCCCAGAATTGGTTCTTAAGTGAAACTAATTAAATAATGAATCATTTTATGTCTTACATCATCACCGGCCACCAACGAAGCTCCTCCAAAGAACAGGATACACCACATAAGCCGCATACCCTGCCTTCTGAAACCAACTTAGATTTTCGAGTTAACTCAAAAAAGATCCTAAAATAGAATCAAGAACAGTTACTGACCGATTTGAAGATACAAATAATCGACAATATCAACACTCAAAACCAAAAATATCCCCAAACATATTTAACAACCTCACCTAAATACAAATATTTTTTATGGAACAAGCAATGTGTGATTAAAAAATGTATCCTTACCACACCGTTAGAAGGCAGTGCCATCTAAAGAAATCTCAATTCCAAAGGCACGTTTTGTTATTAATGCCATTTAGAGAAGGAAGCTGTTTAAGTTAAAAAATGGCGTGATAATTATTTAGTATAGAGAAATTTGTTTACTAATTAAAAGTTGTTTTTATTTGTGCTTATTATAGAAGAGTATATGTAGTGATTAAAGAGGATATGTTTTGGCTATGGTTTAGTAAATGGATTGTTTTTGTTTTTGCTTAAGGTGATTCTTAAAGTGAAGATTAGCATGGATATTAGGAATTTCCAGAAATAAGTTGGTTTTTGGTTGTACAGATGACGTTCATTTAACACGAAGTCCTAACAAATATTTTCTTTGGACCCAACACATATTCTCTCTTGTCGCGTGTACTAATGACGTCCCTGAACAACTTAAAAAGTCCATACAAAATTTGATCAAATATGAAAGATACACGCCACGTAACTGTTTACATTCCCTTCTAGTAAACAAAATTATTATTTACGCCAAAAAAGGCGAGAGAGAATATTAATTAAGTTCTTCTATGTATCCAATTATAAAAAACTCGTTAGATATTAAAAATAACTAAATGTGTGGTGTTGTAATTTAGAAAAAGAAACTTTTCTAACACCTGCCACCATTTTTTACTACCTTTTTATACGAAGCCATGCACTTTCAGTGAATTCGTCCAAAAATGGTCAAAAATGACTGCTTGAAAGTACTTTACACTCTTTTGAACAACATCCAAACAAATTAGAATTTTTTAGTGTAAGAAACGTTTATTACTTTTTGTTAGTTCAGTGTGAAAGGATTGGTGTGAAAAATTATAAGCAGTCGACAAAGATAAAAATACAATTGAAGATAAATTTAGATGTGGATACGATTTAAATGACTGGAAATTTTGGTTGTTTCGTGATGGTGTTTGGGTGCCTTTAAATGATAACAATTTTGACAGAAAAGTTTGTTGTCTCGGACACGGACATCAGCTCCTTTCGTACCGTTGCCCAGAGCTGTTGAACATGTCTGGCATCTGAAACAAGATAGATGGAAGTGTAAACCAAGTGATTCGATTATCATGGCTGCCCCTCTTCCTAATTCTTGATTGCATCTAGCACAGATGTTCTTTCCCGAAACTGCCATTACTTGTTCTTTGTCAATGACCATTGGCTCTTCTTGGATTTGGGGAGAAGGCAGCATAACTTTGTTTTCTTTTTCTTTCCTAGCCTTTTGAACTTCGATCGTCTTAGAGACAGCTTCAAATCTGTGATCGGCATCAATTCTGTTCTTTGAGTATGGATCACCAGGGGCCGGAAGCCGTTGTTGTTTGACAATGTTTCTCAAGGCGTCGTGATCCTAAAATAAAAGATAATAACTATTTGAATCAACATCAACTAATGTATCTTTATAAGTATATTTAAAGTAATCTGTGTGCCTCAAACCTCTAATTGTGTATTGGAGCTGATTTCATCATACGAATACGCGTGTTCTAACTGAACAAAATCTCGATCATAAAATCTAACGACTCCATCAGAAATCCAATCCTCGGGTTGAATGACTTGTCTTTCTAACAAGACAGGCTCCTGCCTCTTTAAATTAACTTTTTTCTTTTTCTTATGACTTTCTTTCTTGAGAATAGATTCAGACACGTCGTGATACACATCCTCACGGCTATCGTCATATCGACTTTGTCTCCTGCTAGAAGCTGTCACATAACTATCATTATCCCGAACCTCTTCCATACTTCTCTTGACACTCCTCTCAATTGACTTCCTTGCAGCTGAACTTCTCTTTCCCCCACCAGCCTTCGCGGACTTATTCTTCCTAAACTGAGGATGAATTTCCATCACCGGACATCTTTGTAATTCCGAAACATTTTCCAAACTCCTAGACTAAACCAGTTCAATCATTTAGATGTTGTAGACAAACAAAGTTGCACACACATTCCGAGCCAAAGTTTGGTTAACACAACTTAATTTTTTTAAAAAAAGAGAGTAGGTGTGCATTAAATTATATCGGCACACAGTTACTTTTTTGTGAAAAAGTTTAAATTAAAGGAAAAAGGTTTGGTTTGTGGAGTGATGTGAGTAAGGGAAAAATAAACACACTCCATTAACTTACGATGTATTCTTTGCCTGTTTCGGGGATATCTTCGTCATACGAATATTGACGGTATTGTTGGTTGGGTGGAGGGGATTTGTTGTAGGTGGTGGGATGGTATGAGTATTGGCTGGATTTTTCGATCATTTTGTAGTTGTAGTTGCGGATCATCTTTGGTTGGGAATGTTGTGGGTCGTAAATTGGGCTGGAATAGCCTTCTTCATGGGAAGAGTAATGTTCTGGAAAGATAAATAATAATACTTAAACAAACAAAAGTTACCTTCCACTAAACCACGAGACCTATCGCCCGCTCTATCAACCTCCGGCACAAAATCAGTCAATCTCCCAACTCTGCCCTTTCTCTCTCCCAAACTGGAAACTCTATAATCACCCATTCCGCTACTAGCTAAACTTGTATTACTGGCCGTTCTCGGTGACAAACTCTGATTAGAATTAACTCCTGATCTCGTAGTAGTATCACTAGTGGGTGAAAAATTCAAAACAGTACTATTAATAACAGAAGTAGTAGGTGAACCAAGTGCTCCTGATCGTAAATGGTTGTTTGGTGAGGTTGTGGAAACATTTAAGGCACCACCCTTCCCCGAAACAAGTTGACTTTGCTCAGTTCCAAAATCGGGAGATTTTGTTCCGGAAAAAGTGTGATTGTCGACACCATATTCATCCTCGTAAGCTCCTTTGTTTGGAAAGTGATTGTTGGCTGAAGCAAAACATTATTTTATTATCATAAACATATTGTTACATATTTATTATCATCAACATTCCATTATTATCAATAACTTTTTATTTATACGTAGTTATCATTATCTGCTTATTTAAGTATGTATTAAGTGTGCATAATAGGGACTAAACGCTCTTTTTTGGTTGCATCATTTACATAATCGAACAATAGTATTTCTTTTGAAAAAGCTTTTCAGTTTTAAGCTACCATCAATATTATATATATAAATGCATTATTATTTATAGGTCCATTATTGCGACTTTTTTAAATATATTAAAAAGAACTCTCTTAACTAAATATTTGTCGAGGAAAGACACAAATTGTATGCAATCTAGGGTAACTTACTTTTTTGAGGCAATTGTTCGATAGATTTGTGGAAGACAACTGTTTCACTTGTCTTAAATTGAGGTTTTTTAGCAGCACGAGAAATTTTGACGGTGATGTCATGGCTTTTGATAGCTTCTTCATAGAGACTTTCGGCTTTGGGGAGAGACATTTTGGCGATGGAGATTCCATTGATTGCCCAGATGTTGTCGCCTTCTCTTAGCCCACAAATGTCAGCTGGTGAGTCTTCCTCAACTGATCTAACAACCAAAGTAGCTTCCTTACCTTTCTTTGATCCACCTCGAATTCCAAATCCAAAACCACCATCTTCAATATTTTTATGATAATCTTTGCCAAGTATCATCTGAATATCTAAAACACCATCTAGATCTTTCTTCAAATAAATAATTAACAAAAGAATAAGAATGTAAATCACAAACCATTTGACTAACAACAGAAGTCACAGAATTATTTCTAACAAATTGCGTCTTATAGAGTTGCTTGTCAACAACATCTGGAAAAGCTTTACTACTAGGATACACTTCATCAAAGGGGATTCCGATTGTTTGGAAGGTAGTAGAAGCACCAGGGGCTATTAAGTAATTAGAATGATTCATTTTGGTTTCACTTGATCTAATAGTAGATGAAACGACCTCAAATTGAGACTGAGCGGGGAATCTGTATGCTGTTACTTTTGCTTGTTGCTCTCTTTGAACTTCAACAGCAACGGAAACTATAAATGCAATATTATTGAACTGACTTATTTTTATACTCTACTCATTTATTTGTCTAATACACAAAATAATAATAACGTTTACCCACACCGCTTTCTTATCTATTAAACATTCTTGTGGATGATTAATTTTAGGGTCTCTTAATCATAACCCCTCTCTTTTTTTATAAACTTACTTTTATTGTATTCTTTTAATGCAACGTGTTTCTTGATATCACTGAACACCAGTTCGCTTAATTTAACTTGTTTGGGATACGCAACGTGGTCGTATAAAGGAGACAAGGTGACTTCGGGAACTTTCTTTGTCTTTTGGTAAGCGACAAGGGAGTAGAGGGGAATGAAGGCGACGTCTCGTTTTTTGTGGAACTTTCTATAGATTTTGATGGTTTGAATGAGTGATTGGTATTGTTTGGGGATGACGATGGCTTCCACAAAGGCTCCTTCTTCGAGGGCGTTTTTGATGATGTACGAGACAAGTGATTCAGAGTGAGCCTCCACGAGAGTAGTATCTTCCTCAGAGACTTCGGTTACGGATTCGGGGATATCTATTTCACTGCTTGATAAGGATGAAGCGGAGACGACGGCCTTTTCTTGGGTCCTGGTAAGAAGGTATGAGTTTGGGCGGTTGTTTCTGAAGTCAGGTGACAAATCTTCCTCTTCTTCTGACAAGAAGTCTTCGGCTATAGTGTGAGTTTGTTTGATCGGTATAAAATATTGGGTTGCGGAGTCTCGACGAGTGTCTAATAAACAAAATAATATTATTATTAAGTTAACGCTAATATTTTGTTATTGTCAACAACAATTCAATTTTAATACTTTTACTTACTTGGTGAAAATCCTTGATAACTTGTAGAAGGTGAGTAAATGTGAGTGGATTCAATTCCTGAATCGTTTCCAAAATCTGATCGTGGTGTAGCAATGATGCTTTTGTAATTTGAACTATGATCGTAGTGGGTGGTTGTGTCAACTGATATCGGTGAAACAACAGTTAAAATCTCCTCTCTGTCTTCCTTAAATTAACGAATGCATTAATGAGGGTGAAAATAAGGATTAAAGCAGGGTAGAGGGATTAAAATAAAGGTTCAAGCAAAGAAACTGTTGTTTAAGCAAAGGAAAGGGTAATTGGAATAACATACGTAAAGAGATGAAAAAACTTTAAATTGGTTTTCCATTATATTTGGTAATTATACACCAGTTAGTAATATTATTTTTATTATTCTCAATAAACTAGAAAATATGGTTAGTTTTTAATTTATTAAAAAACAGACAGTTAATCAGTCCATGACATATGGAAACAATAAATAAATTTGCAGAGCAAGTAAAATTTGTAATAAATACCGGGGTAAGCTGTTGAATTAACCTTTTAGTGAAGCATGCATTTTGGATGAATCACAAGAGGAGATTATATTTATTATCGTATTTAGGGAAAGAAGAAACGATATATTTACCGGATAAATATGAATTCGAAGGACGGAAAGAGCTTCCATTCGATCATATCTTGAGTTTTGAGTATTCATTTTATTAATTTTCGTATAAGGATTATACACCCAGGAATATTAAATCTTAAATAGTCAAAAATTAAACAACACAAGAGACTTTGAAATTAAAATTGATGAGAACAATGATCTGACTTTAATACATACTTCACCTTCTTAAGTTCGCTCTAAAGAAAAGGTATTTTAAAAGTCATCCTATTTGCTAACAATTTTTTCTATTTCACAACTCTTTTTTCTATATTTATCTCTGGCAGGTAAGAACGGAGAAGGAAGTCAAAAAAGAGAAGTATTCGGTAGGGGTTGAGGTAAGTCAATAGGGGTGTAGCTTGTTAGTTGTGTTAAGAGTGGAGTTTTGTACGGGGTTGGGTAAAGTGAGTCGCCAAGTAAATATTATTATATTTGATCTTGCGAAAAAAAAGTGTATGGAATTAAGGGAATGTTGGAGATCGAACAAGATTTTTGCTTGATCAAATGAATATATTATTTACATGTGTACATTTGTTTATGAAATATATTTAGATTTGTGCAAATTAGTAGAACGCATCATTAAATAAATGAAGCCAGGGAAGTTATATCAAACAAAAGATAAAAAAAGATTTGAGGACAGTTATAAATTGCTGCCTGTTTATTCCTAATGTTCAACATCAAAATTAGTTCTAAGTGATTTAAAGAAAGTAATAAAAAGATATGTATATCTAGTCCTTGAGAATGTGGATGTTTGAATGAATGTCTGTTATTAACAGTTTGATCGAGAAAATAATTGGTGATAACTTTAAACGATGCGAACATGCCATGCCAGTTATCGAAGTTATAAAGATCTTCTTTGACCCGCATTTTTTAAGTGATAAATGTAATAATTGCCACTTGCCCACACCTTTCATATCAAAATAACCTTGGATGAAATCGGAATAAATTATATAAAATCATATTAACTAATACAAAGTCACATGAAATAGTATTGCCTGCATTTAAATTTTCTTCTTCTCTTTCTTAATTCCAAGTCAAACTTTTAAAACAAAACAACGTCAAATAATGCAAACAATTCAAACAACACATATATGCAAAAAGAACAAACCGCCAACGGATTTCTCTTGAAACAAACAAAAACTTAAGAAATATTTTTTACCTCGTAACACAGAAATTGATAAGCTACAGTCCCAAATGTCTTTGATTAGCCATTATCTTATCTAATGACAACAGCGGATATCATGTTTACACAGACAACCATTTCTAATACGCATTTACTGATCCCCACATCTACCTAAATAGTTTACCTTATTAATAACTCTAATACACATTTTTGGTAACTGTACTTGAGTAATAAGCCAACAAACTATTTGATATTCCATGTCTGCAAATCTAGTTTGATTTTGTTTAATGTTTAGAAAGTAACCTTCTCTTCAATATAAACCACGATTATGGGTTCCCAGTATATTTAACACCTCAAATAATGTTTTGATGCCTTTAATATTGCTAAAACATTTTTAGTATAATTTGAGATTTCAGTTTCAAGAAAATCAAATATATTAGAATCTAAGGAGTTTAGCCAATCTAGGTCGTTTGATAGGATTTGAATGCCGAAATGAAGCGTTGTGATAATTGTAAGCCATTTCTTCAATCATTATAATTTTCATATATGAATTGAGAAGTGGCAACTGGTCACAGTTTCCGTCTTCGTGTCTTTTCTTATTCAAAACAAAATCATATTGTGTATTCATATCACTATCGAGATTTACTATTGATGGGTATTCCAATGGTATTACTGAATAAATTGCAGTTCCACCAAAACAACGGTGCCATTCTTAATTAGTATAAACAATCTTTGAAAATTGATTATCAGAGTTGTTATTCGCATGTATGATTTCCGATACCAAACTGAATTCATTGTTAATTTGTTTTAGGAAAGTGGCAAAAAGATACTATAAGCTATATCTTTTTACACCGTCAATAATCTCAAATTCATTCGTCGTCCAAATGAGGATAGTTTTTGAATTTGTATGTCATTGGTACCATTTAATGATAGTATTACAATTCTGATCTGGTTGACAATTAAAGCTATTTGGAAATTAGAAACTGTTAATACTACGTCAGTTTTATCAAATGCATCTTGATTTGTCAACTCCCTAAAGACCAATGTAACTCTTTCAAAAGAATCAAAAATGTCGCCCACTTCTTTAAAGCCATATGTATTTTCTTTCTTGGATCTACCACATGCCAAATAGATCCAAAACTTCCGGAATCAATGCAGTAGTGCTCAATAGCATGGCTTCTAAGAAACATTTGTTTGTTTGCAAAATCCTCTGGGTCATAAGAGATGATGAGTCTCTTGTTTTGCTAACTAAGAGCATGGCTATATTTTTGCTACAAACCAGTAACAGTGTTGATCGTTTTGAATAATTTGAATTTTAATAACAGAGAAGAATGTTGCAAAAAAGCGGAAGTTTTTTATTGTGACTAATTAATACCCTTACTCCTGCTATATAAATCTGTAATTTAATATTTAGTTATGAATTCACATTAAATATTTGACAAGATAATTAAATTGAATTTATTAGATATGGTTTAAAAATGCGGGCGCTGGAGAAATTTTTATCAAAGTAATCTTCCTATCTTTCAACCAACTTGGAATATAATTGTCGTAAATAATCTTTCGGACTGTTTCATTAATAAAACAAAATGTTATTCCTGTAAATCCATGTGATAATTGAAATGTCGAATGTGCCATAATCATGGTATATTTCGTTGCTGGAAAATATTGCATGTATACGTAATTTGAAGTTGCAAAAGATGTTACGCCCGCTATAATAAAAGCTTGAAAGAATAATTTTCTTTGAAAAGACGTGACTTCAATTGTGTGATGCTGCCAATATTGTATCGTTACTACTACACATAAATATAAATATGTTACGATTAATGCTATTGCGACAATCGCATTTTGAACAGTATGGGCATAGTTATGATAGTTTGATTCCAACAGACTGCTTACTCTTGATATTCCATAAAATGGATCAAAAAATAAGGCTATTTTGGTGAAAAGCGGAACGGGAAAGAAAAAAGTTAGAATAATACTGTAAACATAAGATACTCCAATCCACCAATAAATTTTCTTACCACCGAATATGGCTTGGGCTATATTGGAATTTATCAAATCCAGACACCGATTGAATGCAAGGAAAACAGCCAAAGATGATGCTATGTACCAGCAAATCAAAATGATAACTGAATTAATATACGCAGGAAAACCCACATGGCAAAAACTGTATCCTTTGTACGCATAATATGAAGGCACTATAGATCCAACTGTAAGAGCAACAACATCAATATAGCTCATATATTTCATTAAAATATATGCTGTATTTTTTTGAAACTCAGCTTTATTGATGATGACTATTGTTGGAATGTACGATATGAGACTAAATAAACCTGGTATCAAATATAACAATGCGATAGGTAAATTAGGATCAAGAAGAGCATTCCATTCAGCTTGATTCAATATACTGCAATTATATTTTTCATTGTACAAGTAAGGATCAAAAATAAACCACATATTATTGTATCGCAAACAAATGAATTGAGTGAGTAGAAAATATTCTTATATAGCTGGCTTATTAAGTCATCTGCTCATTTTGAACTGTGACAAAAATATTTTCAAGAAATTCTAACAACAATGTTGCCTATTTACCATTCACCTGCAATAATGCAATTCAGAGAATTTGTACTTAAAAGAACATTCGACCTAACAAAAACCTTTATAATATGATTAAAAACCCATTGTAAAAGTGCAATGTCTTGTAATTAATTATAAAAATTACAACTGATTAAAATATACGTATTTAAAGTACATATTTTTAATTATATAATTGTTTTTATTCAAGTCTTATAGTTTAGTAACTTACTTTATTAAATAGACTTACATACACATCTTTAATGACATTTAGTCTACATAACATAACTTTTAGAAATCAAGTGGCTTGCTTGCTAGGACGACTAATAAGGGAAGCCCACATGTGGCAAGAAAGTATTTTTCTGTACTATGTTTATAAGTGTCAAAATAGGTCTACATTAATCAACGTTCTTATGTAGAAAGTTAAAATCTCATTTGGTTAGGGATAGGGCGTCTGCAAGGCAATGATAAAGAAAAGAAGTTTCGAAAAGTTGTATTCCTAATCTGGTACTTTGATAATTTAAATAGTATAAATTATAGCTATTAGTACGTTCTAGACATTCCGTCCTTAACAAAACTATAAAAGGTAATCAAAAGGCTGTAAGAACGTTCTTCATATATACAATGGCTCAACAAATTGCTCTATTCATAGTTACTTTGTTTTTCATAGGCAGAATAATTTATTTGGTTGCATCAAATATTACCTTGAATAGATTTTTGTTTTCTAATTTGACATGTGCTATTCATTTGATTATTTTTAGCAATGTAATTTTTATTTTATTTGGAAAGTAAGTCCTGATTTTTTTAAAAAAATATATTATCTTTCAGTGGACGAGTAAAATGTCACTTTTTTCATTTTATTTGAGAAAAACATATTAAATGACGTTTCAATATTTTACTTTCAAAAAGTATTGCATTACGATATATGTATAATTGAACTTTGATAAAGTATTTATTTTTTGAGTAAACGTTTTGATTTAACATTTTAATTTTATCTAAATAATAAAATACAATGTTGCGTTAAATAAAAGTTTATTAGTAAACAATATTCAAAATAATTAAAACATAAAAAAATAGAAGCAAACTGTTAAAGTGTTATGACCACAGGCCGTTCTCAAACTTTCTATTTATACACAAGAAACCTATCATACATAAATAATATACAATACAAATAAATATTACCTCTAGTGACTCTCTATTAGTGTGGAGGCTTCTGATGACTTTAATGTTACGTTAGTGTTGCAATTATGAAATCAGAGGCTGAAGCAGGAGATGGTTCGCGAGAATCCGTTAAATAAAAGTTTTTTTCTGTTCCATCAGTTCTAGGAACACTTTGATTATTTTTGATCTTTCTCTCCTTCCTATGTGAAAGCTTTTCATCTGGAACTTTTTTAGTAAACTCGACTATTTCAATTTCATCGTTAGTTACTTTACCGTCAAGTACTTCTAATCCATCGTCTTCTAAATGATCTTTAATTATGACAATGTCATGTTCAGTGTCAATCTTTGGATGATCAATTCTATTCGATTTTTTAAATTTAAGTAATTTACTTTCATTCCACAAACTCAACATAATGGCCATGTAAGCAGAAGCCTTCTTTTCAGTTGATTTTTTGTTTTCGTTATTGTTTCGCAGAACTCCAATCTCATTAATATCCTGACTTAACCCGAACAAATATTCCTTGAGTGGCAAAATTGAATTTTTAAACTGGGTGGCTATTGATAAATCCACACAAAACGAATAGTCAAGTTCTAAGGCTCTTAGTACTGGTGCCAAATTATAACCAATCACTAAAGTTTGACTGTCAATAAGTTTGTTTACCTTTTCTTGCAATTCCTTTAATGTACATGAAAAGTTACCTATCTTGGACATTCGGACGTTATTGTTATTTGGGTACCCGGAATTCACAATTCTGGAAAGAAATATACATATATTATTCTTTGAACAAACACAATATTGGGTAAAATTGCAAATGTGCTCGTTGCTTTGCAAATTAAATTTACCTGTCGCGAAATGGAACGGTCTCTGAGAGTAATAAATTAAAGTTACTGTCGACTAGATACAAGCCAATTATTTCAAGGCCACCTGTAGTATAAATTAAATCTCCATGAATGGCAACAACTTTACATACACTAGCGTCAATATTTCTTGGAGTCATTTTAGCTCTTTTTTCATATGACAACATTTGTGTTTGGTGCTCTCTCCAAGTTCTTAAGATTTTGCCTGTCCCATCAACAATCTCACATCGTGGGTTAAATTCTTGGGGTTCCAAGTCAAGCCATACTAGGTAATTTTGCCCACAGTTTGTACATACTCTGTCGTAACTATCCTTTTCAGCGTACGCTCCAACGTATTGTGTTGCTGTACCTAATTGGTTTCGAATGGGAAGTTTGCCTGGCTTGTGAAGGACTGGGAAAGTGCAATAATTGTAGTAGTCGTAAAAATAGGGGCTGGAGTAGTTTTTCAAGTAAGTTCCAAAATCGTATACTTGATGAGTATGTAGGAATGTTTTGTAGTTGTATGTGTCAACTAATTTTTTGAAGTAATTAGTATCTGCATTCGAAGGAATAATTTTGTGGCTATCAGAAGGCATTGCTAGTGATAGATGTCTGGCGTGGGTTTTTGTATATGTAGCTCTCCTACTGGCATAGGCAATAAAAGTATGGCTAAAATGGTTGGAAATTTGTTTTTCCCTCTAACAAAAAAGATAAATAGATGATTAGGGATAATAATCACGAGTGGTAAACCTTTTTGAGTAAAATAATGAACCAAACTGCTTTACTTATAAAGGGAATAATATTTCAACATATAATAAAAAGTATTTGTTGTTAAAGAATATATTTCAACATAATATTTACTTTTCAACGTCATGTTGGTAATTAGTTTGTAGCATGAATGACTATGGATATGTGACATAATGAGTTTTGATGGTAATAATTCGGTGAATATAATAAAATAGCTAATCGGATGACTAAAATGAATGAATTTGATGACATGTGCTTTAATAATTAAAGTTTTTATGGATGTTAAATTGATTTTTGGGAAAATTTAATGAGAGTAAAGACACTGAGTTTTTATTTGTGACCTATTATGATTTTTTTATTCTCACCTCAAATATGATGTAACACAAAACTTAACAAAATTATCCATAAGAAACAACGATTAAATCATATTAGCAAACGATCTTAAATTTCTAAACTTTTTTTGATAAAACAATTTCTATAAAAAAAAGTTGATCTCAATATAACAATTGAAGAATTTAAAATGATCTTTAATAAGGGTATCAAATCCCAGTTAATTAATCCAGTGACACTTCATATGATATTATTTGCATATTAAATTAATTACATAATACCTGACTAAACTGTTCACTTAATTAATTTTATCTAGTTGTAATATTTGGCAATTATTTTAAAGAACTATGTTCTTTTAAACTTTCAACATTATACGTATTAGTATCAAAGTTTAAATGTCTTTGGTTATTTTGTTGAAACTAAAAATCCCATCCAATAGTATACTTGAATCTATTCAAAATTTTTGTGGTAAGTCATTTTGATTCAAGTTAAATACATATTAAAGTATTTTAGATTGAACAATGGACAAATTCACGAATATTCCCAAATAAATATTGAACTCTAATGTATAAAGCATCGTTGGATTCACTTCCTTAATTTCATTAAATATTTACTCATTTACAAAATAGAATTTATTTTATTTTATCAACTTTAAATAAAAATACCAGTATATAGTTAGTCTAATTCCATAAAAACCGTTTATAAGCGTTTTTTTCAATTCTAATGTCATCTCTCAATTCATTTTCATATTCAGTATCAACTCTAACTTGCGAACGCTTTTGTTTTTTGACTGTTTTTTTATCATTCAAGCATCTTTGAATTAAATCAAATGTAGCCACAGATCTGTCAAATAATAAATTTTCCTTCGCGATAACATTGTTGCACAACTTATCAAAAGCTGGAACTTGATACAACTTTGTAATGGGACTATTAGATTTGATCCAATGTAATTCAACTACATTATCATAACAGATCCTTAAGCATCTTAATGTCAGTGCCAAATTAAATCCAACTAAAATAGTTGAATCATTCATCAAATTAAATAACTTGGATCTAGCCCATTCTCTATCAGTTGTTGCTGAAGATAAAATTTCAGAAGTTAGATTTGTATTTTCAAAATCATACTCTATAACTTTGTTTTCAACTTTGACTAAAATATTAAATACTTCTTGTTTAGACGCATTTAAAACACAAAGTTTAGCAATTTCAGGACCATGAGTAGTGTAAACGATTGATGAATTAACGATTAAAACTTGATGATTTGAACGATAATTAAATACGAATTCAAACGTATCCCTGGTTTTATAAGGCAACGTTTTCATATAATGAACACTATATAGGTCTTCAAAACCTTCTTCATTAACAGGAACACAGACATTTTCTAAATCAGTTTGATTACATTCATCGTCAATTGAATACTCCTTATTACATTTGGCACATTCAACAACAGTTTGATTTGGACCAAGAAAATCCTTTCTTCTGTATCTTTTGAAAGTATTAGCCAATTCAAGTCGATTGTTAACTTTAATAGAACTCCAAACCGGAAACCCACATTTAATGTTGTCATGATCATATGTGTTAATCTTGGACTTAAGAAGATTGTACATCTTAGAGTATACCTTTTCACGGTAAATATTATTTGAACTACCACTAATAGATTCATCATACCCAGCTTCTTCATCCTCAACCTCTGAAAGATCAGTCAAATCATGAGCAACCCATAATCCTCTTACTGGAATATGTTTTTTAATTTCGATATATTTTGGACCTTCCTCGTTAGTTTCTTCAATACTTTGAGTACTTATTTTGGGAGGCAAGACAAAATTCAATTCAAAATTGTTAGGATCCTTTTTAGCTTCTCTAACAATTCTTCTATCTTTATAATTATTAATAATCAAGGGTTTTCTGTATTTATCAAAAATTTGACAGCTTTCATCAAACTCAATTTCTTCAAAATCACTATCAGACGATTCATCAGTTATAGATTCTTTATCCTTCAACAATAGCAAAATGGAATCATCCCTTCCATTTTCATTATCCATATAAATGATGCAAATCAAGGTAATATAAGCGGTAGCCATCAATTCACTGGATTGCTTAGAACCATTTTTATGAGAAGAAATACTTTCAGTCTTTTGAGCAAGATCTTTTAGATAATTGAATAAACTGTCTTTGTATTCAATGAATCGAGCATGAAAAGCTAAATCCACAATATTCCTGTGAACAATTTTCAAAGTTCTTAAAATAGGAGCCAAATCAAAACCAACGATAATAGTGCTTTTATCAACCAATGCGAAGATTTTCTGCTTTAATTCTTCAAGTGTGATTCCATGCTGATTAACATTTTTTGTCTTCAAATAATTATTCAATGGGTGGTAAGACGTAACTACCCGTTGATCAATCTTAACTGTCTCAGCCAAAATTAAATTGAATTTAGGATCAACCAAATAACATGAAGCAACAGCAATACCAGCAGTTGTATAAACTATATCACAATGAATGGCAACGATAGTATGCTTAACCTTCGAATTGTCCTTGGTAGGAGTTTCATCAAAGTTTGTTCTTTCTTTATCTGGAATAGACATAGTTTTATGTTCCTTGTATTCTTTAAGTATAATGCCATCACCATCTGTGATCAAACACTTTATTCTTTGTCCTTTTTTATCCATTTTAGGATTAATTTTGAAAATTTCACCACAGTTTATACAAACAGAACCTCCTAATAATCTATCATCAAATGCCGGAAAAGGTTGATCATATTTAGTCACGATTGGACTTCTAACGATACAATTCGAACCCAAAGTTGGGTAATAAGAATGAAAAGTTGGATAGTCATAAATGCATCTCAGTCTATAGGTGTCGAAAGAAGTAAAGCAAAAGTTGTTGTTACAAAGAGAAACCATTTTAGTTAAAGCTGCCTGAGGTAAGACATATTGATTGTAATCTTCAATACGATCCTTAAAATAATCAGCTGTGACGTTCTTTGGGAACAATGTCTTGTTTTTCAAAGTCATTGTATTTTTAATATAAATAGATATTCGAGATACAGTTTTTAGTAATAGTTGAGGAAAGGATCAGAATAAGAATTGGGTAGATAAAAATAATGAATAATCTTGTGGCAAAGAAAAACTGTTTGTGATCGACTAAACAAAATAAATTGCTTAGAACTGATAAATGTAATTTCAATTTTGATCCTTATATAATATTGTCAGGACAGCCTATTTTCGATGTTAAGTGATAATTTCTTACTAATAGTCGTAAATAAATTATGCGATGATGAATAACAAATGGGTGCTTAGTCACTACCTGTCTGAAATCATAAATATTCAGAGCAACAAAAAAATTCGGAGTGTATGTATTTTCACAAATTAAGAGACATATATTTTATATGTCAAAGAATGACGAATTTATGTGCGTAAGTACATTTTGAAATATTTGTTTTGTCAATTTTGAAATATTGTTTGTACAATATATTTCATCATCTTGTTTAATTCAAAGATCAAAAATATACGACTTAATTTAATATTTCAAATAAGTTAATTGATATTCGAATGCCAACAAAGGCATGTGAATATTAAATACCTGAAAGTTATAAAACAATTGTACATAAATGGTAATTTATTTTTGGGAAGATAAGTGAGTAAATATTCAAACTAAAATCAAGGAAGAGTAACTTTCCGGACAATATTAAGGGTAACACTAGTAAAAGTGTAAATAAATGCAACTGTATTGGATGATTTATGAATGTACTTGATATATTTGTCGTAACATTCGAAAGTATCCAATAGTTGTTCCATTCTACAATTGATAGAGCCAAAACCCCAGAATAAATTCTTTCTATACCGCTTTCTCTCTCATTTTGCATATTAAATTGAAAGAAGTTGAGTGAATGAAAAGCATCCATGAGACGTGATATTCCTTTGTAAGTAATTTTTGAGGAAACATTACTTAAGAATAGTTTGACTAGCCAGGATTCATTCACAGACCAATTATGAAGAGTGTCGTCCGTTAAATTATCAAAAACTTCTTTGCAATTTTCCAAGTTGAATTCTTTTAATTGTTGGTTTGATTGAAAGAAGTGGTCTGAGATTAATTGAGGATCCTTAATTGAGCAATCATTAATTTCTAATTTTGTAATGTTGTTTGAGTTAATGAAATTAGAAAATTGTCTGCAGTTTACAGCTAAAAGGCATTGACCAAAATTTATTTCTGTCAAAGATTTATTGAATCCTCTTTGTACAAATTGTTGCTTTATTTTGAGCTTCATAATTCCCTAATTTATACTTTCATGTTTGAACATTTATAATGTTAGTAACGTTTATCGAAATCAGGGAGTGTTGTCATATTTTAATTTTTTGAAAATATGTCCTTGCAATATGAAACTCAAATTAAATTTTTATGAAATTAGAATTAGGGAGTATTATTTATTAGAAACGATGAAATTTAGAGTCGAAATCTGCTAATTAAGACGCTCCGATCTTCTTTTATTATTGCATAAAATCACGTTTAGCCTTTACGTAACACATTGTAATTTTGAGTCAAAACATTATGTGTGTATATTGCTCAGAATTCTATTTTATGTTCAAAAGAACAATCATGATTTTGCTAGGCTGTTTTTGACTTCCACTATTTGCTAATTGTCACTTCATAATCAAAATATTAATTTAAATGAGATATAAAACACCTTTATAAGTGGAATAAATCTGAATGTAAAACAAAAGCATTTTACCAATCACTGTCTCCTTAAAATATAATTAACTAGACAAATTAAGGAGGTATTTCGGAAGCATACACAAATATACAATGTAGCTTACTGAAACCGACTTACTTCATAAAGAAGGTGAAATATGTTCGAGCAAGTATCTAAGGAGAGTAAGAAGGTTTGTATGCTTTTGAGAAGTAATTAGTTGAGTTTATTTCTACCCTTGTTTTAGTGATTGTTTTGTGTTGATAATAAATTGTTTTAAATGCACATTTTTTTAAACAAGAAAGTGATACAAAATAGTTTATTAGTTATAAAATGATATTTAGATTTAATATCAAATTTTAAGCCAAAAATCCTGTTTCAGGAATTCTTTTGACTACAGAAGATCCATCGAGAAATTGTGTCTTGAAAAGGACATTAGCATTGTTGAACATTCCATCTTTTAGAGACACAATTACAAACTGACTTTGCGTAAAGTGTTTTTTGATCATCTCCCCAATATTTTGAGTGTGAGATAGATCTAAGGCAGCATCAACTTCATCCAAGATATACAAAGGAGCAGGACTATACTTCAACATAGCGAGAATCAAGGACAAGGCGATTAGAGATCGTTGTCCACCAGACAATTCCGATAGGGATTCTTTGAATTGCCCGTTGAAGGAAATTCGGACTTCCAAGCCAACAAGGGCATTCTCGTCGTTGACTGTCTTTTGCAACTTTCCACCACAGCCAGGCAGTAAAGTTGAGAAGATACTATGAAAATCCCCGTTTACTTTTTCATAAGCCTCAATCAACGCCTTTCTTTTCATTTCTTCCAACACCTTAATAGTATCCATTACAGACGCTTTGTCTTCGTCGATTGAGTTTCTCGCTGCAATCAAATCATTGAATGTATCCTCCGAAGTTGCGAGTAAATGAATGGCCTTCTTATTGACACTTTTACCAAGTTCTTCCAACATTTTGGCATTTTCATGAGCTTTCGCTTTGAGAGTTTCATGGGTTTCGCCTGTGAACACGAAATTTGTTCCCGGCTTGTCAAAGTGTTCACGCTGATGAATGACGAATTCGTGAGCTTTTTCAATTTCCTTCACCTCAACTTCAACTTCTTTAATCTTATTTCCCAAAGCTTCAAGGCTTTTTTCAGCAGCTCTTTTCTTCAAACCAAATTGATCCCTTTTCTTTAATCTTCTCCATTTGCAACACCTTTAGATTTTCGATCTTCATTTCATTGTTGCGTTGCAAGTCGATGTAACCTTGAAGGACTTTTTCTTTTTCCTCTTTGTTGTCTTTTGCCGCATTAAGAGTTGGAATAACTTGCTGCTTTTGTACTTCTAGCTCCTCTATTTCCAACTCTAACTGCTTGATGGTCCCCATTTCTCCCACAATACTTTCTCTTAAAGTTTCCAACTCATTTTGAATGTCTTGGATCAGCTTCTCCGCAGCAATGAATTTGTCTTTTGACGATTGAAGTTCTTTCTCGGCAGCGGCCAATTCCTTTTTTGCTTTCTTGATTTCGTTGGCTGTGAAGATTGCTTCATTCTGCTCGTTTCGTTGGGCTTCTTCAAGTTTGGTCTTGCAACTCTCCAATTCTTTCTCCGTTGTTGTGATGAGTTGTTCTAATTCACCCAGACGCAACTTGTACCTTTCAAGTGTTAATTTTAGAGAGTAGGCATCCGAACTTTCCAATTTAGATTTTAGCCGGTTTTGCTGATTAGTAAGATCGGTGAGAGCCGACTTTGCTTGATGATAATCACTTCTGCACTTTTCCATTTCAGTAATGCTTTCTCTCGTGTTGTGTAAGTCGCGCTCTTTTCCCCGCCAAGTGTTAGTCATCTCTCGGATCTTGTCAATTTTATCGAACATTGTAGCATCGCTTTTACTAATAGAACTTCCCCCAGACATGATACCTTGTGGGTTATAGTCATCACCCAGTAAATTAACACACCTTGTGTAGACACCCTTGTCAAAGCACACTTTCTTAGCAACTTCACTCGTTGAGCAGATCAACACGTTCCCGCAGACAAATTGCATCGCTTTCTCGTACTTTGGGTCGTAGTCAATCAAGTCTAATGCGTACCAAACGTTATCAGGCCCACCAATCTCCCGAGCTCTTCTCAAAGCATCTGGTCTAATTAGTCTCGGCTTCAATTCATTAAGTGGCAGGAAGGAGATTCGGTTCTGCATTCGACATTTGAGAAGAGATGCTGCTGTGTCAGAACTTTTCACAACGACGTTTCGGATGTTCCCTCCGAGAGCTGTGTCCATAGCTGTGTAGAATCGAGGATCTTTCACCTTCATCAAGAGACCCACAGTGCCAAAGATATCCGAGGTATTAACGTAACCATTTGGATCATTGTAATTAACCTCAAGCCCATTCAATTGCTTTTCATCTCTTATCCTAGTTCTTAGATTCTCCACTTCGAACTTGATGTCTTCCACGCGCCGTCTATTATCACTGTAGATTGTTTCATCAAAGTTGATTTTCCCCATTTTACTATTGACTTCAGCGACTTTTGATTCACAACTAGCAAGATCTTCCTCGAGTCGTGCACTGTCCTTTGAAATTTTTCCCAAATCAGATTCGGCTTTAGGAAGGTCCTTCTCGATTCGCTTACGCTCCTGACAATAGCCATAGTTGGTGGTTTCGAGAGCACTAATTTTTGTTCCAAGACTACCGATTAGACCCTTCAGAGACATGGCGTTTCCTTCTCCATCATCAACTTGCCCACGAGCCAAATTTGACAGCTTTTCTTGATTAGTTGTTATGATGTTTTCCAGTTCTGACCTTCTGTCGGCATCTCCACCAACATCTTTGCCCGAAGAAACAAGTTTAGCTTCGAATTTTTTAATGTCTTTCTCGTCACTTTTTATTTGATTGTTCTTGAAGGCGATATCCTTTTGCTTGGAAGTTTGGTCCTCATCCAGCTTTTCCACCTGAGCTAAGAGATCGGTGTATTCCTTTGAGGCGACTTTTAAACTTTCTTGCAAATTCCCTTTAGTTTTAGCACTTTCCGACGCGAGGGCTTCATTGGTTTCACGCATTTCCGCCTCCATTTCATTAATTTCTTCGACGGCGCGCTGGATCAACTCATCAAATTCTCCCGTCTCTTGAGTTTGGCGCTCAATTTCAGCTTTACCCGAATTGAGAGTACTAAGTTTCGACTTATACTCGAAGACGATGAGCTTCTGCTTTGACAAGGCACACTCTCTTTCAACTCTTTGAAAGTTTAAATAACCTTCCTTTTCAGCTTTCAGCCTTTCGATCTTGGGGGTGACGTCGTTGTTGAACAACTCATCGATATGTTTGATGGTTTCGTCCTTATCCCTTAGCTGCTTCAAAGATGCCTCTCTCTTCTGGTCGTAGAGAGTTGTTCCGGCTGCTTCCTCGATCATTCCTAAGATCTCGTGCGGCTTCATGTTCAAGACTTTGGCAATGCGCCCTTGCATGATCAAGAAATGTGGTCTGTTGACATTCAAACCCACAGACCTAAAAAGTTCCTGCACTTTTGTCATGGTCGAATTGGAGCCATTGATGCTGTAGCTGGTCTTTCCTTTGATGATTACCTAAAAATTTGAATAACTACAAAAGACACAATAAAACTTACAGATCTAGAGACTCTAATGACAGGAACACTCTCGTATCCGATTGGACTGGCGCTTTTGTCGGAGTTGTCGAAAGTTACAGTGACTGAAGCCTTCTGCACGCCCGCTTGCCCTTGTTTGTACACCAAATCATCCATTGTCCCTGCCCGAACATGAGCCAAATTAGAGATTCCTAGCAAAAAACAAATTGCATCCAGGATGTTACTTTTACCACTACCATTCAAGCCGGTGATAGCGTTGAATTGAGTGTCAAAGTTAACCAGCTTTTGCATCCTTCCATAGGACTTAAAGCCATCGATTTCCACATCTTTTATATACATGGTTTCACCTAAGAAATAAGAAATTAATATTTTGATGACAGAATTAATAGCAACAGGGTGAGCGAGTAAGTAAAGAGCAAGTCAATGAATGAAAAGACCCACTCAAATATTTTCCGTTCAAAAGTTTCCTTTGGAAGGTGGACACTTTAAAAAAGGAAACAAATTTTGTTATAGTGTTGGTTGCGCGTAAATTATAGTGCTCAAAATCACTATTAAAAAAGAATATTTTTGGGTTTTAAAAAAGTATTGCACCTCCGGTATATTTCATGTACTATATGAAATGAAGTTAAAAATATAATGACTTCAAACGAAGTATGGGTTTATTACTTTTCATTACATTAGATGAAGTTTAAAGAGTAATGATTTCAATCAAAGTATCAATTAAAGAATATTATTTAAAAGTAATGTGTTTAATCAAATTTCAATAAGGTAAAGCGGATAAGAAATGATCCCCTTGGCTACTTGATAATTCTGAAAGAAGATTTTACTGGTGACTTCTACAAGAACATGTGTAGTAATGCCAATAAAAAGAATTGTAAACAAATATAAATTATAGGTGCGATCTATTTCGAAATGACGATGTAGCGAATGGATAAGAATGGGATCTAATTAAGCCAAAAGGTGGACAGAATAAAAGGCTTCGTTACAAGAAGTTTTGGCTTTAATGCCACAATGATTCTAAACAAGATGAAAGACACATTGGAGATTAATATATTCATATTGTATCTAAAAGTGTTTATTATGTCATCAAACGAATTTTGAATATCTAAATGGTATAATTCAAATTATGGAAAGCTAAATAGCAAATGTTTTGACAACAATCCAACAATGATTTCACAGATGTTAATATCCTTTTGCACTATACTGATTAATGGGTTGATCATTTTCGTTGGTTGTGGAGGTTCAAAATCAAAGTGCCTCAAGCTTCACTCAAGAACACTGAGGAGACACAGTCTACGGAAGGTGTAGAACAAAAATCAACACTAATGACAGTAGTGACACCTTCAACTGCTGTTGGAGGACCTATTCCTGTAAAAGACAAATTCAAGAAGCCCCAGAACGCGGTTGCATATGCACAAACGATCGATCCAAATTATAAGACACTTGCCAATGGCCCATATGTCGATGGTGAACCAATCTGAAATGAAAATGACAGGCACCGATTCTTTTGCTCTTACAGAGGTCATTGTGATTACTAAAATATATAATTATTAATAACATCCTATTTTTGAATGGCAAAGTGCACCAGAAGAGTCCGCCGTTCCTAATATCATTCAACCTTTTAAAATAGATCGGATTTTCCGTAAAAGAAAGCTTTGATTGAGTTTATCTGAAATATTTAAATAATGATGCCAATAAATAAATATGATTAAATAGTGTTTAATACTTTGTTTCAAATCGCAGTGCGTGTATTTATATAGAATGACTCCAAATCATTAATAATGCACTTTTGAAGTAGTCCTCAGAAGGTTTATTGACTGTATTGGCGGCATCTGCATCTTTCGAAGTCTTCTAACACTTAGCTGATCCTTCTGGTCCGAGACTTTTCTTCGCTGCGATTGAATTTGATCAACTAATTTGACACGGAATCCTATTGATATAAATGTCTTTGTACATAGTTTTCGAAACTTCTACCGTCCCATTTTTGAAAATCAACTCAGCATTAGTAAATGGATTTCTTTTAGTCAGCTAATCAAAATTAAGAAACTTCATGTTTTAGTTTAGTATTAGATTTATTGATAATGGAAACCTATTTTGATATAAATATTAGTATTTATGGTCATATTTACTATTATCTTGCAATTTAGATGCACACTAAAAAATGTCTAGGACTAAGTAGTCATTTTTATGAAATTGTATTGTATCGAACTGATGAGAAAATCTTTGTTGTCTTGGTAAACATTTCTCAATGTTGAGCAATCAGCAATTAATTTGAAGGATATGTAGAAATCAAATAGAACCACGTAAAGTATAGTAAAATCACATATCAATTTTGTATCTTTTAAAACAATCTATGGATCAAAGAAATGAAATTTGATAAGCATTAACTTTTGTTTTTTTATAATGAGCAATTAAAAATAATAATCAGTATCTTTGATAGGCCATGAAACATCCCAATTTATCTTTAAATTCATCGCAAAGGTTAATTGAATAAAGTAATTATAAACATTAAATTGGTATTCAATGTGACAGTTGAAGGCAATAAAAAGTTGACTATACATTTGTAATGCAAAATTTGTCAAAATTTAAAAAAACATCAAAAGTCGTTTTAGTTGAAATGATTTAAGTTCCGTGACTATTGAGCCTTACTGATATCGAGTCTTTATCGCTTAAAGATGTCAAAGTCTTAAATGTATCATCTCTCATCCAAAATAATTGAATATATTAAAGGACATATATCTTTAACAATTACATCAGCATTCAAGTTTAATTAAACTATAAACAATTTTTACCATCATCCTTGAATCTATCAAAAAAATGTACAAATTGTTTCTTTTAAATTGTAACTTCACCATCAATTTATCCTATCTACAGCAGATCCTTATCTTCCTTTCACTGCACAAAATTAAACATAGTAAGAGGAGAAACTAGTTCAAAAGTTCATATTACTCTAGCGTCACGCTCAAATTTTTCTTGTTTATTCACATTAGGCTTTTTGTTTCAGGTAACAAACATTTTTATGTAATTTGATTTTGATTTTTCCTCAAGTATAAATAAAATTTTTTACTTTTTTATTATTATTAATCTAGACCATTCGTTTATTCATTTTTATTATGTTTGTTATTTCGAAAGCTTAAATACAAATATGAAAATTCTGATTACACCTGGTATTTGAATTTTAACATTATTCATTATAAAGACCTTACTAAAAATAATGCTTTGTTATAATATTACATTACGTTTTAGGCCATGCTTTTGCTCCCGTATATTTTAGCTTCCTTACTCTGCATATCACCGATTTTATCTGCTAAATTAGGATCTACTAAAAGTGACGTCAACCTTTCTAAGTATAATAAATATCCAGACATTGAAAGATATTTAAAATGGATTAACTCTAGTTATGATAGTGTAACACTGCACAGAATCGGGCAAACTTATGAAAACAGATCTATTTATGCCTTGGTTATAGATTTGAAGAATGATGCCAGTCTTGAATCAACAACTAATAACCCAAAGCAAGATTACCTCGTTATTAGTGGTATGCATGCAAGAGAATATGTCCCGATAACTTCTACGTTGTTAATTATTGACAGACTAATAAATGATGAAAAATTGGATTCGAAGGAGCGTGAGCTTTTGCTCAAGTATCGCTTCCATTTCATTTCTGTTGCCAATCCAGATGGGTATGCTTATACGACTGATGTGGACAGATACTTTAGGAAGAACAGATCACCGGAAAATTGCATTTTGAAAGCCAATGAAACTAAATGCTGCCGTGGAGTTGATTTAAATAGAAACTTTGGATATGACTTTGATGCTAAGTCAGACTCCAACGCTTGTTCACACTCGTTTGTTGGATTCAGAGCAGATTCAGAGCCGGAAACTCAAGCCATTGAAAAGTACGCTTCAAAAATAAGACCATATATTGCCGTTGATGTACATTCATATGGCAGATTCTTACTATACCCCTACGCTTATCATGGATTCAAACTACCACCTAAAATGTATTATCTACGAGATAAAGCCAATGAAATAGCAGATTTCATCAAAAAGAAGTATAATGTTCAATATAAGGTCGGAACAGTTGAGGATATTGTCGGATATGGGGCCAATGGAAGTGCGCTTGATTACTTCTATGGCCAATTAGGTGCTAAATATTCCTTTGCATTTGAAATTACTAACGATGGCTTCCAACCTGATATCAAAGTTATACCAAATGCCGCCAAAGAACTCTTTGATATGCTAGCTCTAATTTAATAACTAATAAAATGTATGTACATACCATTGTAATTTATATTCTTAAAAATAAACAATTCTACATATACTTCGAATATCTAACTCAATTAAAGTAAACAATATTACTAAAAGTGTAATTTCGATGTTAAATTTATTACTTTGTTTGTTCAATAAGTAATTAGTATGCATATGTAATTGCTTTAATGATAATTAGTTAACAAACAACAAGTTTACACAGATGAAATGAAGTTTTTTATTGCTAATTAAATAAAAACACATTACAAAGAAGAAAATGCATTTTCTAATTACAAATTTACAATATTATTCATCTACTTTTTCAACACCCTTAACTTTGCTTTAAAGACTTAGCACCACTTTGTGTTTTTCGGGCGAATTTGTCTTTTTGAATAGACTTGTCCTTCTTCATAGATAACGGTGTAGATTTTTGAGAAACTTTTGATTTTTTACTCTTCCTGGAGTCTTTCTTTTCATTCTTCTTTTCATTCTTAACTCGTGATTTCTTGCTAACATTTTCTTTCACAGAATTCTTTTCACTAACACTCGCTTGAGTTTTCATTGACCTGAGTTGACTTCTTCCTCCACCAATAGACTTTTCGCTCATCCCTATTCTTTTTGAACCACTTGGACTTTTAGCAGCTCCTTTCTTGGACAGAGAAGAAACTGTCTGAACTTTTAAAGACTCAACCTTCGAGTTCCCTTTAACTGAGAAACCTTCAGATCTTTGAGTAGCAGCGAGCCCCAAAGACTTGTCATTTCTCACTGACTTTTCCTCTTTAAATGACCCTTCCTTTCTTACAGACTTTTCTTTCTTGACCAATTTCTCTTTCTTGACCGATTTTTCTTTCTTCTTATCTCCCTCACCTTCCTGGTCTTTAATTTTAAAGCGCTTCGAAGCTCCCTTAGCTTTCATTGATCCTGTTTGAGAAGCACCTGGTTTGACTTTTACCTCGACAGATTTACTCTTCTTTAAAGACTTTGGACCTACAGCGACACACCTACCAGCGTTCTTTTGAGGTTTCAAGACTTTGCTTCCACCATTAGCATTCCGTTTTTTGGCTTCATTCCCACATTGTGCAAAGAGGCATGAAAGAGAGCCGACGAATAAAATTGAGCAGAACAACATAGTTAATGTTCAATGAGAATGTTTCAAAAATGAGTCTTTATATTTGGGACAATTTCGCATAATTTACATTTTATAAATATACATGTAATGTCATTCCTATTTCTAAGTTTCATTAAAAAGAGACATTTAACGTTATTTCGAACACGTGTATAATTTACATATTATAAAGCCATTTTGTAATAAAGCTTGATGAAATCCAATTACTTATGTAACATTTGAAAAAGCCACCTGTATTTGGGAAAGCTATTATTGATGTGGAAGAGGGCTAATTAATAGCACTTTAACTTTCAGATACATATATCCAATTATATACAATACTGATATCTACAATATCTTCTATATAGTCTGCTAATTATTGACTGTTGATGAAACAAAGTGTGAAACAGTCACAATTGAAAACAGAGACCTTTAAAATTAAAACGAGATTAGAGTGCCTTTATATTAAAACTATTGCATAATGAAAATTCAATTGTGTAACAAATTTTGACGTATTCCCAGTGAATTGTTGGTAGTTCTCCTTTGCTTGGCAAAAAGATTTCATGCTGTCCAAAAAAGGGAATTGAAATTGAATTCTAGACATGTTACCTTTATTTTGGAAATTAAAATAAGCATACATACGCAAGCATCTTATTCAAATTTTGAAATTCAATTAGACCATTATATTTGTTGGATAGACTACGTGTCATAGTATGTCTCATTATCTAATATTCATATTTGATATCTATTTATAGTTACCAATTCATTCGTTTTAAATAATGTCTGATGTCGATTAGTTTTATTTACAAGATCGAACTCGCCATTCCTGAAACACCAAACCAGGATTTGGAGTTTAACACCGATCTCATTATTAACAAAACCTCAAAGAATCCTGACATTGCAAAACACATTTTCTTCGGAGATATGCTGATGACGATGAATGACGTGGCAGTTACCAACAAAGTCGATTATGAAGAAACCATCACCGATTTGGTTGGATCAGTTGTTGAATTTTGGTTTCAACGGATAAATGGCGATTTGGCAGGAATCAAACCTCTTTATCAGTTGGATCCGGAAAGACAAAGCAAGCTAGTTCTTGCTCGTGGGTATTTGTACTTCAGTATTGATATTGTGAAGACTGAACAAAATAATGAAATTGGGTTGTATGTAAAGCACTATCAAAATAGAGTCATTGTCACCAGAGTTAAGGCTAATTCCCTAGCTGCAAAACACTTGGCTATTGGAGATCACATTTTAGGTAAGATTAACATGATTTTTAATTAATGTTCAAATTTTAGATGTGGATGGAACTAGAGTGAGTAACAAGAACATCTTTGGTAAATTAATCACCTCCAATCTCAAGGAACTCGGACACACAAATCTCATTATTGAAAGACCAAGTAGTAAAGAAAGCGAAAAATGGACTGAATGGGCCTTGGATGCACCACCATCCGTAAAAATACGTACTGATGTACAAACAATTCTTGAGAAAGTTCGGAATGACTTGATCGACAACAAAGCTGGTCCCCCAAAATTGAAGTCTATCTTGATCAAGCATGGAGAAAACAAAGATTACGATGACATGCCGGCCGTATCTTTTGATGACGATGCCACAGTCTTTGATATTGGAAGTGATGCATTTGGAAAGAAGCTGAAAAAAGTGAACCGCTCTTCGGTGAAAAAGAAGAATCGCAGGTCTAGAAGAAGATTCAAGTAATTGGTGTTAATTTGACTTAACTGTACTAATAATTAAATACTTAATCTAACAATGTAGTCTTGATAATTGCCTTTTATGTTTTGCAATAGCTAATAAAATCACAATTATTTCTATATGTAATATGAAAGTCCCTCAATGATGGATATTTATCAGCAAAGTTGAAATCGCTTAAATCAAAATTGATATCCTTCAACATAAGAATTGTAAGCGTAGGAGAAAAGGAATAAAAGGCTTTCTTTGTTATTCTGAATTGTCTGTCATAATATTCGTAATCACTTGTTTTAGTTAACTTGACAGAGTTTATATTGTCATAAAAAGTATCTTTGTAAAAATATTTTAGTATGCCATTATGCAAATCACCAAAAAGTCTTTTAAATTCTTCCAGCAAACTGTCGCATGGTCCGTAGCTTTTTACAAGAGTTTCGAGCCCTCCAAAATATTTAATATTCCAATTTTCAATGTTACGATACCTTTTCAAAGCATTTAATGCGTCAGGATGAGTGCATATTAAATTTACTTTCTCATTATTTCGTTTCATTGTGCTTGGTTGAAGACATTTTAGAAGGATTGGAAGGTACTTGTGGTTTCAAAAAATAAAAAGTCTATGTTCAGCAATTTTTTTGTCGAATTTTGTATTGCATTATAACATTCGTTGGCATCAACGTCAGATAAAGTTACCATGCCAAACATTTCTTGTAAATTAATTTCTTTAAGATTTGGAATACTTCTTTTGATTGCCAAGTCATTCATTGGAAATGAAAACATGTGTGTTGTTGTTTTAATACCCGAATAATTAAATTCAGACTTGTAAGTGAATTAGAACGCAATCCATAGCATACATCGAGCATAATGTTTCCTAAATTCACATCTATTGATACCGGACTATCTTTTTATTCTGTTGCATATTTGATTCAAAGTTTGAACAAGGTTATTAATCGACAGCCGGAGCTTATTTATTAATTATTTTATTTGGATTGTTTATCCTCTCAAATTAACAGCGTACTCCATGTCATCAATAAAGGTAGTAGAGTGGAATAGGGGTAACTTAAATAAAATTGCTTTTAAATAAATCGAATATATGTAGATATAATGATAATATGCATGTTCTCGTTAACAGTACCAAAGATCGACTTTGCTGTCCTTAAGAAATCAATGCCAGCTTACTCATCTGTTTTGGATACTCTTCAAAAGCAATATGAAACTTGGACAATTCCATACGGAAATGTACCAGAGCAATACAAAACAAACCTCAGCCTGGTCTGATTACAATGACAGGAGAATCAGATTCCAATATTTGAAACACGCCGCAGGAGTCAAAGAAGCTTCCAAAGTTGAAGAAAAATGGGCCAAAGCACCACCAGTAGAACACTTTGACAGACAAATGTTCGTCGAATATTTCCCACAATTGTTCTACGATCTCCGTTACGAGAATAATATGAGTTGCATTCAAATTTTTTTTCAAACCTGAGTCTAAAATTTTGACCTATGCGTAGGCTTATTTATTATATTCACTTACTGCCTTTTATTAAACTAAATACATACTGAGTCAGGTTTATATTTATTTACATTCAATTTTATTAATCTTTAAGTTGACAAAGGATTTCTGATAAAAAATAATCATCTTTTGTTAAGCAATTAACTAGTACTTGTTAGTAAGAAAAAAGTCTTTTTTGGTAGAAATAACAAAACATACACTATATGATATATGCCTAGGGTTCTCTTTCAGAACCTAGAGTTGAAAAGTATCCTCAGGAAAACAACAGGTTTGGACACCACATGCTTCGTAAAATATTTCTAATTGCAACACCAAAATTCAATCTAGCAAGCTTTTATTACTTGCTTAGTCTATGCTCTTTAAATTGAGAAATGCAATACTACAGTCCGACAACCATCAGCTATACCTACCTTGTATCATTTTAAGTGTATAACTTAAATATAGGAAAAAGTTGCTCAAGACTGGAATTGTGGTTAATGTCATATTTTTTGCCTGTTCGCAATCATATATAAGAGGCCTGGAGTTGTGGTAAATGACAACTCAATCACTATGGTTAGATCAATCTTCTCTACTGCTGTCCTTGTTTGCTTGGTTTTGGGTGCTTTCGTCGAAGTAGGTTTAGAAGGTATTATTAGTGACTATCGTTTCAGATGAGCGCCATCGCCAGACAAAAAAGACAATGCGGATGCCAACCCCAGTGTTCATGCCAACAAGCTACATACCAACTTCAACCAGTTTGTTCATGCCAACCTAAGCAACAATGCATCACTTGCCAACCTATCCAAATTCAACAACAATGCCAACAGCAATGTGTTCAGACTTGTCAGCAAACTTGCAAAGCTCCATCATGTCCATGTGCTCAGACCTGTCAAGTAGCCTGTGTCCAATTCAGCATGCCCACAACCACCCAAAGCCCTGATGTATACATGATCTCCGTCCAAAAACTGGCCTGCCAATCAGCTTGTTCTTCATCTTGTGGATCTAACAATAACTGCCAACAAAGTTGCCAACAATCCTGCTGTCAACAAAATAACTGCAACAGCGCTCCAGCTCCAATCGTTGTCCAACTTCCCCAACAACAATGCAACCAATGCCAACAATCCTGTCAATCTAGTTGCAACTCTGGAAGCAACTGTGGATGCGAGCAAAAATGTGCACCATCATGTCCTCCACCACAAATCACCGTTTGCCAACAATGTCAAAACCAATGCCAAAGCCAATGCCAAGCTCCACCACAAATTTGCGTCCAACAATGCCAAGAAACTTGTGCCCCATCATGCCCACCGCCCCAACCAATTGTTATCGCATGTACTCCATGCCCAACATGCCAACAACAAAACTCTTGTAGCTGCCCTTCCAACTACTCCCCATGTGTAAATAACTCCCAATGTTGTAGAACATAAACGAACATTTTACTCCTACATTTATTTCATCAAACTTTATCTTGTAATTATAAGTCATTTTATATATCTAAAACATAAATTCATATTCAAAAAGGAGTATTTTGTTAACTTAGAATAATTTTTAATATTATCATTTGTACCTCATCGTAATATATCAGCTTGTGCAGAGCCTCAATCGCCTTAAGAGTTTGGACGCCACGCGAATTTAAGTCTCCATCTCGAACTTGACACCAGGCATCTGATTGGCCACTTTGCGCAGATTCAGCGAGAGCAACTCCATCATGACAAAGGGAAAGAGCGTCTTTGTTCCGTGCCCAAAAACTTGAGAGAAGTAGATAGACGTTGCCAGCGCCTTCGGAATTTTGTACTCTGATTGATAACGAAACTGTCACCAGCACAAATGGCTTCAGCCTTTAAAGCATAACGGACTAGGGCACCGTCCCCCCTCGACTCTATCGTAGAAACTGCCGAAACTTCTTTTACCAGGGTAAGGCACTTCCATCCATTGACAGTCTTTTCTAGGAGCGCATCGAAGTGGGCGTTGTAAAGAGAGAGATGTACCTTGATAGAAGATATAAAAAATGGTTAAAAGTCATTATTTAATCTTTTTTTATTTTAATTCAAATTATTCAATGTAGCATTTTAATACAACAAAATTAAAACTTGATGGTAACCGAAATTTTAAATTAAATTTACATTAAGATAATGCTTTGTTTCATTGAACCCATCATTTTTCAATGATATCTTAATCGCTACTTTAATTCATATCAAATTATCATTTTTCTGCTTTTCTTTTTTATCAATGCTAGAGGATGATTCTAAGACAGCTAAACTAAGTGGATCTGAAACCAGTAATGGCTCATTATAGCCAAATGGTATGAATTATATAAAGTCATATTAACTGATACAAAATGACAGAAAAGCATGAGAAGAACTTTTGAAGTTTCTTCTTCCATTTATTTTTTGGAAGTTGATCTTTTAAAACACCACAAAACTACATAAGAACAAACCCGGCAACAAATGTCTCTCCAAACAAACAAAAATTTAAAGTTATTTTTCACCTCGCAATCACAAAAATTGATAAGCTACCATCCCAAATGTCTTTATTAACCATTATCTTATCTAATAACAACAGCAGATATCATGTTTACACAGACAATCATCTCTAATAAGCATTTACTGATCACCACATCTACCTAAATAACTTACTTTATTAATAATTCCAACACACATTGGTAACTGTACTTTAGTAGCAAGCTAACAAAAAACTTCTATCGACTATTCGTATTTTCGATTAACTTTTAATTAATTAAGTCAATATTAAATTTGGTTAATATGACACAACAAGTTGATGAGAGTGATGTTGCCAATTTGGTTGAGAATGATAGATTAGGTATTTTATCTAATTACCTCCAGGATGATGATCCTTTTTCTTTGGATTCTGGCAACAAACCCAAATACTCAAGCGCCGTGAGTTGTGATTGGTTTTTTTCTAATAATTTTTAAGATGTCAAATGTCACAACTGTTCCACACATGAAGTTGTCTTGGCATGACATTAATTCTAGACCATCAGCTAATTCTACTACGAGTAGTTTTATGGGAATGACAGATAAGACCGGGGACATTCTTCAAAAGAGACCTTATATTTTGAAGAATGTTTACGGAGTTGCCGAGCCTGGGGAAGTGTTGGCTATTATGGGAGCCAGGTAATTAAATTAGTAAAAATAAATTAAATAACCTAATCTTTAGTGGAGCCGGAAAGACCAGTTTACTAAACATACTTACACAACAAAACCTTCAGGGCGTGGCCTTATCCGGAAAAATTAAGGTCAATGGAGTTGAAGTGGATGCTAATTTGCTAAGAAGAGTTTCAGCCTACGTCCAACAAACGGATCTTTTTATTGGATCAATGACAGTTTATGAACATTTGAATTTCGTTGCAAATCTTAGAATGGGAAGAACTTCGACTAAAGACCAAATTGAGAAGAGGATTAATTTTTTGATTGATGAGTTGGGCTTGAGAAAATGTGCTAAAAATGTCATTGGCTGGCCACATAAGGAGAAGGGTATTTCAGGAGGGGAAAGAAAGAGACTAGCTTTTGCATCTGAAGTCGTGACTGCTCCACCACTTTTGTTTTGTGACGAGCCTACTTCTGGACTTGATTCTTTCTTAGCTAGACAAGTAATTCAAGTACTGAAAAATTTGGCTGCTAAACATAGAATGACAATTGTTGTTACCATTCATCAACCTTCCTCCCAAGTATTCGAACTTTTTGACAAAATTTGTTTTATGGCTGAGGGAAGAGTTGCTTACTTTGGAACTATCCCCAAAGCGATTGAATACTGGTCTAGATTAGGAAAAGCTATTCCAAAGAACTTCAACCCAGCAGATCATATCATCAATACTCTAGCTATTAAAAAGAAGATCGAAATAAAATGTCAAAAGGAAGTCAAACAAATTTGCGACAACTTCGATGCTTGCGAAGCTGGCAAAGAGTTGTATGATGCAGCTGTGGGAATGAGAAGAGGAGCCCACCCATCTTTCTTAACTTTCGATGATTTAGTTGAATCTGATCCAAAGTTAAGAAATAAAACGGCTCATCAATACAAGGCCACGTATTGCCAGCAATTAAGGTTTTTGATTCACCGTGGTCTATTAGTAACAATCAGAGAACCTATGCTTCTCAAGGTTCGTCTTTTCCAGTCAATCGCTATTGCTTTGATCTTAGGATTAGTTTATTGGCAAACTCCAATCAACCAAGAAACTGTGATGAACGTCAATGGCCTTATCTTCCAGTCTATTTCCAACCTCAACTTCATGTTCCAGTTCGTTATTGTTTACTTGTTTTGCGATGAGTTGCCAATATTCCTGAGAGAACACCATTCCTCTTTATACAGAGTCGATGCTTATTTCATTGCCAAAATGATTGCAGATATCCCCCAATTCGTCCTTTATCCAGTCGTCTTTTCAACAATAGTCTATTGGATGGTAGGGTTAAATGCAACGGCCTGGTCATTCTTTATCTTCTTGCTGTGTGGAACCTTGGTAACAAATGTCGCCATTTCGATAGGATACATGGCCTCCTGTATCTTTTCATCGGTCGGAGTAGCAGTAGCCATCATGCCAATCTTCACAATCCCGTTACTCGCATTCAGTGGCTTCTACATCAACATCGCCAACCTGCCTTGGTACTTTGCATGGCTCCGTTATTTCTCCTACTTCGGCTACGCATTCGAAGCCATGTCCATCAATGAGTGGGTCAATCATGACACCATCGATGGATGCACCATTATTCCCGGTACAAACACCACTGTTCCTCACAACTGTTACCCAAGCGGACAAGACGTCTTAAAAATCTATAGCTTCGATGCCTCCCATGAATATCTTAATATCTTTTTGTTAATTGTCTTGATTGTTGCTATTAGAGGAATTGCATTCCTTGCATTACTTAGAAAGGCTAGAGCCACTAATTGAGGTGTGTTTTGTATTTTAATGACATTTTAATACTCTTTATATTCATTATTTAATTGAGAAGCTAACAATAAATTATCGCTTGATTATATTACCGTTTAAGTTTGAATATAATGTCGTTTACTTTTATTTACATTTTGGTTTAATCTGATCATAAGAAGATTGGACAAAATTTGCTGTTTGTATTCTATTATTAATGAGTATGGTAAAATTTAAATTTCCCCCATCATGACCCAGATATAATCCCAATATCATGGATTCTTCCCCGAAACAATTTTAATATGTCTCGCAATAGAGAAGCACTGGGTCTAAGGTCAACGTCTCTCTCCTGCTACGACTCCAAGATAATCAGTTTGAAAGCTTCTATCCATGATGTCAAAGAAGTAGCAAAGGAAAGCATGGAAAAAGTCATTGAACGAGACATCAAATTACAAGCTCTACATCATCAAATCGGTAAATTCATAATTTCTGCCAAGTATATAATATTTCAGACAACCTCAAAGAACAAACCTCTCAATTCCGTTCCAACGCAACTAAACTAAGACGCCAACAATCCCACAGACGAATAAAGCTAATAATTGTGTCAGTAGCCATTATGGTCAGTCTTGCTCTCGCCTTCATGATATATGGTTCCAAATAACGTCAATCACATTTACTATATAACTTACAACAATATACATGCGGAGACCCCTCCAACAAACCAAAACAAAGCATAATAATACTCTTCACAGATATAATAGCCTTTGTTAACTTTGATCAGTTTATTTTAATAGAGTGTATATGTATGTTAGTAGTAAAAAATAAATACATCATCAAAGTTGACTTCCATTTTTTGTTACCATCACTTCATTATTGTGTCAAAATAATTTTTTTCAATTAAATTAAAGCTGGTATTAATTTGTTACCAAAGACAAATAAAGAAACTTCTAAGTCTTTTGTTTTTCAATTTATTTTCTAAAAAATCAAAGCCCTTTATTTTCTCCCTATTAAGTAGGAATAGGACAGGTGTAGTATTACATATAAATCTGTTTAAAATAAAAAGATCTTTATCAAAAAGTGACAAAATTTTTGCATAAATACATTACATGTAATTATATGAAATATCTAGTGACAATGTTTCATTAAGTGGTTGTTAATCTATCGGATATATTTAGTTGTATGTATTTGTGTGAGATAATATACTGCTGCCAAAACTAAATTAGTAGAATTTTTGTTTTATCGAGGGTTAAATCTGTTATTTTGATACATATTATTATTGCTGGGTGTGCATGTGTTTTCTCTTATTATCGTAACTATAGGAATATTAAGTTTTTATGCGAACCAAACAACATAGCTATTTGAATGTTTCTATCAAAACTGTATAAAGTTATTATTAACAACAATGTTGCAATTTAACCTAAAAAGCATCTATTAAGGTTGTAGCGTTTGTTGTGACTTTAAACAACAAAGTCAGAAAGTTTCAATTGTCACAACACCATCATTAACCCCAGCTTAAAAAATAAAGAAAATTCACTTCACTGACAACATTCATCTTTCCTTTTCTTATTCGCATGGTTATCTTTTAATACCGTCGTGTACTTACAAAACTTTATCATCTTTACACTAAGGTTTAGCAAAGTCGACATGATAAGTGGCAGTAGAAAATTAGTATTTAATAGACATTTAGTTGTTGTCACCTTCATCTCATCATCATTAATCTACTACCCTTGAAACAAATTAATTCTTTTTTTGTCACATTTTACCACCACACTTCTTTCTTTTACTTAAAATCACTTTATTATTCATACCTCCTCAGCCTTTTTTGGTGATAAGATGTTATTTTACTTTATAAATGATGATCAGTCATTAACTTGATAATGTCTTTATTCGGGTAATTGTTTTTGCACACCTCGAGCTGTTGTTATTTTCTCATTTTTGACAACAATAACCTTAATTATTAACCTAACTATTTTTCCTATTTAGCCAACATGTTAGGCACCATTTGGGATAGCTGCACAAAATTGACGATGTCTTCTTTTATTACCTATACATGTGTACTTTTTTTCGGCTTAGGTGCCTGGCTCTCTATTAATTCTGTTTATACGCAACTTCCGTTGCTTGTTGATGTTGTAAGTTGTTGTATCATAGTTGATATCTAGACATCCAAAAGTACAGGGGATAATCTTCTACCTTTTTTAGTTACCTGAGCAGTGGGGTTTTGCTACGCTGATGGTCTGCGTGTTGCAGGCTGTCTGTTTGCTATCAATCATCTATGCTTATTTTGCTTCAAAGTCGAAGGTAAATAATAAATTATTGCAAAATTAATTAACAAAAATTCAGCATCTTAAACAAGGCAACATTCCTGCAACTATTGTTTTGTGCGCCATGAATATTGGAGCTCTCCTGTTATCTGCTTTTGTCTACAAGCAAACGGTAGTAATTGGAGGGACAGAACATTCGCTGTACTTTTTGATTTCAATTGCAATTATGTCATTGCCTTGTACAATGTCTGACGTCATTTTCTTGCCTTTTATCAGTCGGTTCAAATCTAATAATTTAGTAATTACCTTTTTCCTGGGAATGGGTCTGAGTGCTCTGATTCCAGCGCTTGGAACGTTTATTCAAGGAACTGAAGGAGTTTCAAACGTAACTTTGCCGGTAGTCTTTGCAAATGGAACTTCTGGCTTCGAAGAATATCAATTAAAAACACATCCCCTCTTTGATGTTAAGCAATTCCTCGTTGGCATCTCAATTATCGCCTCCATCCCTCTGTTCGCCTTTCTCGTCCTAATCAGACAACTCAAAACAGACAAACGTCTCCAAGATGACACTGTCGCCTGGCCACATCCCGGCATCAACACCAAATATATCGACGACTCTCTTAGTAGGCCACGTTGGTTTGCTTACCTAATTCTAGTTGCGTGTGTTGGTGGAATCCAAAACTCCATCATTCCCAGTATTATCCCATATGCTACAAATCATCTAGGACCAGATGCCTATCATTTGGCTAACACCTTGTACATAATAGTCAACCCCCTATTTTGTTTCTTCCCATTTTTACTAAGAATCAGAAAATTCAGGTATCACGGGGCAATCTTCAGTGTAACAATTCTTTGTGTAGCAACAATCTTCATGTACGCATGCATCCCTGAAATTGCCAAAACCGACGCATGGTACATCAACCCCATCATATACCTCGCCATTTCAACTCTATCCGGCTTTCTGTCTTGGCAACGAGCAGCTATTGGAGAAACCCTTCGACGGGCTAATGAAAAAAGTGGACTTTTTTTCTGCGGCACTTTCATTCAAATCGGATCGTGCACAGGTGCTGCGATCATGATTCTCTTGACTAATGTTTTCAAGGTTTTTGACTAATAATTATAACTAAATTTAATGGCTCTTTAATAAGATTTGTGTGGTAGCAACAAATAAATTACTTCAATAAAGTACGTATACAAATCATGTTTGACACTTTAAATAGAACTAATCAAAAGAGTTTATTAATTATTTGGAATTGAGATAAATTAAAAACACGTATTGTTGTTAGTATGAGGCATTGAGTGTCCATGCTTTCAGCAGTTCATCTCCAATAGCATCAACTTGAGCATGGTCAGGTGGTGGTTGATTGTTATCATCATCGTCCATCGGATCTCTTCTACCCAATTCGAGATTCGGTCTGCAAGTAGGTGTGATTTCTGAAGAGGCTTCTGAACTTTCGGAATCATGCATGCCTATTCTCATTCTTTTGGTCCTGGCATAAGATTCTCTGTTCAATTGAAATTCCATGGCTTGGACTCTTTTGCGCATTTGTGGAACAAATTCTTTATTATCCTCGTCTGAGGGAGGGGTAGGCGTATTTCGGCGGATCATTTGGGAACCCATACTTCTTCTTATATTTGACAAGGCTACAGATCTGGCTACACTCACGTCGACTTGTTTAGCGATGGCAGGGCTAAATTAATTAGTTAAAAATATATTAAATTATTGACGTACAAAATAAGAGTGGCTTTTTGCGAATTTTGCCTCATATTAATCTTTTTGCTATGTTGTGCCTTTACAAAAGCTTCATGATTATTGAAAGGCTTTTCAACCGTTGGCTGATTATCCTCACAAATAACAGGTAACCCTCGACTAACTTTGGATAGTTTTCCAAAAGCCCTCACTTTAATATCAGTTCTAGTGGCAGGAATAATGACTCTTTGGGCTACTGGAATAACATTTGTGACAGGTGGGGCGGCATTTAAGCCAAATACCTCAAGAACTTGTTCCTTAATCTGAGAGCTCCCTTCCATCAAATCTTCTAATTTGTACAGACGTTCTCGCAAATCATCCGGATTAATGCCGTTGTTTCTGAGAATTCTAGAGACATTCGTGTCTTGTCTGTCTAGGATGGCTTCGCGTCTTCTGCTGCCTTCGATAGCTTGCCTTCGAAGTTGAGGTTCTTGTTCACGGGCAGTCGATTGACCTGAACCAGTATCGGAAGACGAATTTTCATCTGAAGAAACACTATTAAAATAAAAATATAAATGAATAGCAGTGAACTTACGGGTGTGCAGTCTTTAAATTGTCATCGTCTGAAGATGACATACTACTCGTTGGAGTCAACAAAGGTCTGGCAAGAATCCTAGACAATTAATTTGAACGGTAATTAAATTAGCCCATTACTTACGGATTTGGTTGGGAAGCGGAAAGATTCAACGATCCAATATTTGTAGTAGGAGAATTTGTCAAAGGTTGTAAGGGAGAATCATCACTGGAAATAAGTTCCTCCAATATGACGTTCAGTGGTGCCGTTTCTTCCATTTCTATATTGGAAGACTCATGCGGAAAATTATTATCTTCATTAGAATCCATATTGTTTGTAGTTAATAAAACTAAAATATCTCCACTTTGGATTGCTCCAAATACATAGGTCGTATGTTAAAATGTTCTTTGATGATCAAAATGTAGTTACACTTCTAATGACTTTAGTGGGCTGGTCAATTATTAATTGTTGCATCAAATCGTGAGTCCAAACCCGTCACAGGACATAGTGTTTGATGAAATTGTTACTATAATTGAGTTTAATATACACTATATAGTAGAACTTTGAACAAAGATGACACGCAAGAAAGTGTAATGCGTTTAATTAATTAACTGAATATACGAAGAATTTAAAATATTTAGTTTTGTAAGGAGCATAAATATTAACGACCACCACCGACTAGCGGCATTAACCATTCGTTTTTTCCAAACGAAAGTATGAAGTGTGGAGGAAGACGTCTTCTTCCAGAACAATTGCAGTGTAAATTACTCCCTAAATAAACAAAAAACTACTCCTTATTGACAACAAACTAATCTTTATAACAATAAAAAGGATACACAAAATTAAAAGGTCAAATGTGAATTTAGGGAATTTGATCTTGTACATTGGTTTACCCAAAGACATTCATCTTTAGTTGTAATTTGTTGTTGTCTCCTTTTATACTTCAAAATCAGTGTATTTATGAAGACAAAGATTAACCCAATAATGAAAACTAGGAATAACAAATAATACTTTGGCAGATAGTCGCATGCTATGTTTCCTGATGATTTAAATAAATCTATACCATTGTTAGTAAACATAGTTGAATTTTGGTTTTTAAATATTCGTTGATTGCATATTTTTTTGTAAAACTTTCCTGTTTCAACAGAAACATAATTGCCAGTCCTACAATATTGAATTCGTAAGTTTTGATTAAAATAATTTACTTTAATCGAGTCATCCCCGTAATATCTTCTTACAAAAGTTGTAAAATAATTTGGATCACTCTTTAAATGATTTTCAAGCGATAAATATGTTTCCTTTAAATGTTCAACTTTAAGTTTATAAGCAGATGACGTAACTTGATATGATGATTTATCCTGTTCACGCATAAACCATATATTGTTGCTTAGATAAGTTGAATTTAAAGGCACACATTTGGGGAGATTATTAATTGTTGATGATATTCCGTAAATTTGAGTTGGTTCAAGTGTAATAATTCTTTTGTCGGAAATAAAAACATCTCGATCATAAAATGTACATTGATTCTCCAAGAAATTGAATTCAACGATGGTGATTTTGCTTTTGTAGTATTGGTTGTAGTCAATAGCATCAAATAGCTTTGGAAAATATAGCAACTTTTCTGTCCCAAATGAACAATCCTGCAAAGTGTTTGCTAATGTAAAAAGACATAGCAGGTGTAAAAAATACAACATTGTACTCGTGGTAGTGAATGCAAATGAATAAGTAAAAGTGGATAGGTATGATTTAAAGTGGCAAAAGGTTTGATTAGATCAATTACCAATCTTTTGTTATTTTTTGCCGATCTCTTACTGTTCTTTCAATATGTTCTATTTATACAGAAGAAAGAAGATCTTATCATAATATGCAAATAAATAGATTGTCCAACTGTTATTATTTATAAATATTAGGGTATTCAAATTAACGGCGTCCTTTTATTCATATTTTAGCAATTCAAAAACCCTCTCCTCGACAAATATGTTGTTATTATTTTTGGTCAAAATGAATAACACCGTGTCATATTCTTTGGATACTAGTCACAAACAAGGCACATTCTGCTATATCCCTTCCCAACAATTGCTTTCTAATTGTTTCTATGGATATGATACTACACCTGAATATAAAGTAGTAGAAAGGTAAAGTGTGATGGTCTTTGCCAAAAAACAGTCTCATTATAAAAGGCTGAGGAATTAGGGGATGTGTCGATTGATGTTTGCAATCGTTGTATCAAAGCTGAATCTATCAAGAAAGACGGCAAATAATAATCAAATTTGACATATTAACATTATTTTCAGAAAGAAACGGATGCCCCAATGTTAACTGCACTGTCTCTGCCAACATTTTGCTTCATAAAGACCAATCCAAGAGAAGTCACTACTTTTACCGTGTATCTACTATTCAACAGTTCCATCTTCACTTCGAATCGTTGATCCTTAAAAACAAAATTGAAAAATTGATCTAAGAAGAGGGCTAAAAAATAACCAATCGGACTAATTGGTAAGCAAATCTCATTTTAATATGTGAACCAATTTTATATTTATAAATAATAAACGAACTGCGCATATTTTAACGTGTTTTTGTGTGATATCTTGAAATTTATAACTTATTGTTGTTGCCAAAGGCAAGATAATTGACTTTTATTTGTTTGATTGAATTGTTATGGTTGATGATACTTGTTTTGTATTTTTGGTAATAATATAAAAGAAATGGATATTATCTTTATTAAGATATAAAGAGATATGTCAAATACTACTAAATATTTAGTAGCTGCTGCTTCTGCTGGCAGCGCCATTGCAATTTTTGCTTCCCTCATTGTCTGTGGAACTTTGTTTTCAGAAATTAACACCTTCTATGGGGATGTCGTTACTGATATGGAAGAGTTCAAGATTTTGGCTAATGATGCCTGGTCTAATATGATCGAGACAGACAAGTTATTACACGGAGGAAGAATTCGACGTGCTGCAGCCTATGGAGATGAGCCAAATGTGGGTGGAACTTCGGAACCTGCTACCCCATCTTCGCCATCTGCAAGTGGAAGTGCTGTGCCAGAAACACCTGCTGCTGCACCAAAAGCACCACAAACACCAACAGCTGGATCAGGAACCGGACAAGAATCTACTGCCGGGTCTGGTGAACATAATCAAGGTCATTCTCTTGATAATAAAGGACCTGCAAATGCCGGTCATCCCGAACATGACGCTGGACCTCAGCCAGGAGCCTCTGCTGGACCATCAACCGGAGCTGGGTCATCTTCTGGAGCTGGACCATCATCCACGTCTAGCTCAAACTGCCCACCTGGGCCACCAGGAGACAAAGGACAAGATGTAAATAAATAACTATCAAATTATATTCTAATCTACCTATTTTAAGGGAGTTGATGGAGAAAATGGCAAAGACGGAGAAAATGGCAAAGATGGAGATACTCCTAAAGCAGAGGAACCACATGAGGCTATTTCTGCTTGTCCAGACTGCGAAGCAGGTCCACCAGGTATATTTATTCCTTTGATCATTGAGTAATTTGTTTCTACAGGACCACCAGGACCTGAAGGCCCAAGCGGACCAAACGGAGATGATGGCGCTGCAGGACCTGCTGGAGCTCCAGGAAAAGACGTATGTTAGAAAATACATTGCTCATGTTTTCACAAAGCTTAGTTCTTGTTTGCTTAATGACAGAACTAGATGAGACTTTCGACTAATTATTAATTTGGAAGCACAGATTTTGATTATTTATTGTTTAAACAAAATTAATTCAAATATACTTATTAATGAATGGGTTTAGGGTGAAGCCGGTAGTGGTGTTGGCGCTCCAGGTGAAAATGGAGCACCAGGCGAGGCAGGAAAAGCTGGAGAAGCAGGGCCAGCTGGAAAATCAGCAGATTCAACCAAAAATGCGCCAGGAGAACCTGGACCAGCTGGGCCCAAAGGAGAATCAGGCCCAGATGGAAAAGATGGAGGAAGTGGAAGCAGTACAGACGGTCCACCGTAAGTAATTTTTATTTATACACAACTAAACTGATATTTATTGTTTAAACCCGATCAAATTAATATTTCTTTTCTAGAGGACCACCTGGCCCAGCCGGTAAAGATGGAACTCCAGGAACTGACGGAGAAGCCGGTGCACCTGGAAGCGACTCTGAGCCTCAACGAGAAGGTGGTTACTGCCCTTGTCCAGCCAGAACTCTGGCTATGGCCGTTCAAGTAGGATACAAAGAAGCAAATAACGCCCCCCAAGCTGCGACTGCTCAAGTTGCACCAGCTCCCCAAGAGGCCGCACCCGCACAAGAGGCTCCCGCTGCAGCCCCTCAAGAAGCTGCTCCAAAATACGCTGCCCCAACCGGTGGATCAGCGCCTCCACAAGAAGCTCCCGCACCTCAAGAAGCAGCCCCAGTTGCTGCTAGTCCACCACAAGAAGCAGCCCCAGTTGCTGCTAGTCCACCACAAGAAGCAGCCCCAGTTGCTGCTAGTTCGCCCCAAGAAGCCGCACCAGCACCATCTGCAGGGGGATCCGGAGGCGCCGGAGGTGGTTATTAAATTAGATTATAATGTTTTTTGAAAGCAATAAAATAATTTAATCTTTTCACATAACATTTATCTGATAAAAACAAACTATAAAAATACTTAAACATATTCGCATATGTAAACTTGAGCAATTAAAAGCTTCTAACAAAATGTTTTACTAATAAATAACAACAAAAAATGTACTCTAATCTCGTATACTAATAATTTTGATGGAAATAACCGTAATCTCCAGACTCAAGCTTTAATTTTTCTTTTATGGCACCCTCCGGCAGACAATCGTTAGGTTTTGTTCCTTCCTTCGCTATCAATCTGATGCATTCTTGTCGATCATGTTCGTATGGCTTAAAATTTGAAAGAGGTCTAAATTGAAACGCAATCTTCTTTAAAAATAGTTTTTTAGCCTTTGCACGTCGGGAAAGTTGAGCTTCACTGTAATTGTTATCATCTTGCTGATCATCCTTTTGACCAGATGTATCTTTTAACTTGTTTCGTAGTTTGCTTCTTTCACTTGGTGTAATGAAAAATGAAACTTCATGATTTTTCAGCTTTCTTTTCAATACTTTTTCACTCGGTGTAATATTCTCCATAAAAATTTCTTGCATATCAATAATAAGTTGTAAAGCTTTAGTCAAAGGATTTTCATATTCTTTTTTGCACTGATTAATTTTGGCCAAATATTTTGCTTGATCAACTCGGTCATTAAGGAAGGGATTCTCCATATAAAATAAATTCCAAATACTTAAGCATAGCATTTTTGCATGGAAAATCGTCTCAGCTATATTTAGTTTCTTTTCCTCAGGTGTTTCCTTGATTTTCGATATCACAGATCCTTCCGTACATTTATCAATAGCTTCAGTGTAGAAAGATTTTAGTCTACCGGTAGCAGACACATCCCATTCAACTGTTTTAGGATACCAGCATTCGCCAACTATCTTAAAGGACTCTCCCCTGCCGCAATCGCATATTCCAAAATAAATAGGCTTAAGTTCGATCTTGAGAGTGGGTTCAAATTGAGGTATAATAAAAGTAGTAGTATTCATAAAAATTGTAACAGTTCCTAACTCCTCGCAATCACGTTCTCGATAAACATTAAAAACATGAGCAATCAGTGGTTCCAGTGTATTAGCACCGAAATATTGTGTACAGACATTAGATATCAATAGCGAAAAGATAATACCATATATTTTATTGGCTAACATTTTATCATGCTAAATATACTATTGGTGGTAATTTATTGCATCAAAAGAAGTGTCGAAAATAACTCACCAATACTTAGATGAAACACTATAATAATTAAGTATTATATTAATATATTGATGCATTACATTTGCCGCACCAACCATTATTTATACGTACGACGGACGCTAACTTTCTTGTGTTAGTAGAAGTTGCAATATAACAAATAAAAGTAGCATGTCATATAATCTAATACATGCAATAAAATATGATAATAGATAAAGCAAACAAGAACTAAAGTGTGTGTGGTTCTTGATATGAACGTTTGTATGCTGTCTGCATAATTTGAATCGCTTCCCTCTTTTTTATGTATTTCGAACAACAATATTAAAAATATTAGTAACTTCTTTGTCCAAACTTGAAGACACAAAAATGGGGTTGAGATGTGTGATGGATAAAACCTGTGATATTTTTAACACTTAACATATAAGAAAATGCCATTGATCTGTAGGTCTTTCACTTTTATGCGCAATATTTTTTATTCAACAAATTAAATCTTATTTACTTGATCCCACTATTTTTAGATTATGACAAATGAGGTCTATCATATTCTGAATATACCTCCTATCCCGGCTACTGAATTTATGTTCCATGATGGACAACTGAAAGTATCCTGCAAATTCAGAGTTCATTGTAGTAACTCATTTGATGAACTACTCTTGGCAACAAGTGAAAGGCGTATGTTATACCTATAATAATTCGAAATCTATGGTTCTAGACATTTACCAGATCAAAAATATTTCCATCAAGGATTTTCTCCTTTATTACGAATATGTTACTTGCAGAATGTATTTTAAATTAAGAGATGGAAACCAACCTCCAGCCTTATTGTCTCTGTTTGCTCATTTTCGTGACCAAAAACTACAAGTTTGTAAATATTTGATGCTATAATTATATTACTTTTTAGGAGGCAGTAATGAAATTTCTTACTGATGGATTAAACTATCTTTCTTTACCTTCTGCTTTTACAATCACCGATCATCCAAACTTATTGGACCTTCATCAACAATAGGTCACCATATTCATTTAAATTTCAATAAACTTGCTAAGAAAGAAGGTTTCAACAATTTAGATTTTACCGACTTTAATAATATCTATTGATAATTCAACCGACAACGATCCTGTATTTGAAAATTATTTAAGAATGTAAATAATGAAAACGATCATTGTACAAGATATGCCGAAACAATGAATGATTCAATGTCTGGTCCAACAATTGACGCTTTAGTTTCTACGATAGAACAGGGCTATTTAGTTTCTGATAATTTAGATTATTTTGAAACAACTCTTCACTTGATCGACAGTAGTAGGTGTCAGGCAGTTTCGCAGAATTTCACACTGCCTCCTCCCTTAAATCAAACCGATAATATTATCCATCTCGAGTCACAAACAACTAGTTTATTTAACAATGCAAATCTTAACTTTTAAATAATACAAACAACCATCTTCACAAATCAAATTCATTTAATAAAAATAATTGTAACAGTTCAAATTTAACTGTTTTTCAACATCCTATTCCTTTTGTAAACCTTTGACTTCTTTAGAAGAACTTTCGTCCAGTCCAATTTCTTTCCGTAATACCGCCAACATTTTAGGAGATCTTTCCCTTAATAATTTCATTTCTAATTCACTAACTTCTTTAGAAGAGCTATTAACTCCAAATTGTGTTTGCAAATCGGCGAGTCATATTTCATTGTTTGAGCTACTAGCCTCTAATTCAATGTTAAATTCTTTGATGAAGCTCCCGATTCCTTAACTTCATCTAAACAATCTACCATCCCTAGACGAATTAATCTTTCTTAACAGTTTATTAAACATCCGCTTCAATTTAACCGCATTAACAATCTTGTTAAGTGAGCATAAAATGTCCAATAAGACGACTCTTTAAATTATAAATTAATTTATTTCCATTGTTTTAAACTCATTTTCAAATAATAAATTGCATAGGTCTAATTTTTGCTTATATCTCGACAAGAAATTAAAAGACGACTTTCCAAAGCTTAGATGTGAAGTTGAAAATATTTTGCTTCAACCAAAATTCGCAATCATGAATGCAGTTCTGAAGCATTTTGGTAAGGCGCAAAAAACAGTTACATTATGTCCGCTAGCCTCCCTTCACACCACCTCTACTCTTTCGGAAGGCCGAGCTCGTAGGCCATTCTTCAATAAACACAAGAAAGTGACTGACCCAGCCAAACAAGATCCTGAATATTTTGAAAAGAAAGCTGCTGCTCTTCCATTAGGTAGTTTGTTTTGCTCAATTACTTAATTACAATAAACATTTAGACAACCATTATATCGATGCCCTCCAAATGTTATGGACTGAAAAAATCAGCACCGAAAGAGATGTCATGATGAAGGGGGCAGATAACTTGATTGGCAATAAGACAGACTATGGTTTGCCGAACATTGACAAAACTGCTCCTCGTTTAGAGTATGCTAATGTCGATGAATTGAAGGATGCTCCTGAAGCGGTTAAGAAGATTTTTAGTATTGACTTTGGTGAAAGAAAGGATTTGACGAACGCTTATAAGAGGTGTATGATAGATTCAGTCAACAACCATAGTCTGGATAATACTTCATATCAAGTTAGAATCGGTTGGGCAACAGCTACCATCAGACAATGGACAGCTTTAGTTGATTCCTTAATGGATGGAAACCCCAAGAAACCTACTTGGTTAACTCATCGTCTTTTCTTGATGATTAATTATAGAAGGAAGTTGTTGCGTTTGTTGAGAGAACAAGATGAGGCCGAATTTGAAAGAGTTATTAGTGAATTGAAGATTGCTTACCATATTCAAAAGCAGCCTGAACATGTTAAAACTAGAAAGGCTTGGTCTGAACACCAGCTTAAGATTAGAGTTACCAATGAGAAGGAAAGGAAAATGACAGAATTGCATCATTCTCTGATGGAAGCTAGAGAAGCTAAGGTCAATAAAATAGAGAATTCCTTAGCCGAATTGGCAAAGGAGGAGCAAGCAATCCAAAAGAAATTGCTTGAAATCAAGATTACCGAAGGCAAGACAGTTGCAAACGTGGCCGGCAAGTATCAACCCAAACTGATCGAAGAACTATCCGAAACAGTCATCCACTCCCTTCTCTTCGGCTTTCCAAAACCAACGATGGGTCAAAAAAGTCAAAGTCACTAGACTTTGGTACAACCTTATCATCTTAGTCATAGTTTGTAGGTACACTCTCTCATTTGTTATAATTAATTATATATTGTATTTGCTTGTTATTATCAAATAAATAACTTCCCCAAATAACCACGAATCACATTCTTTTTTAACGTTATCACATTCACTTTTATAAGCATTTACTTTTTTGTTTCAATCAATGGTGATGTCGGTACGTTGTCAACTGCTTTTTATTTATTGATAAGTTGTAGTTAGTACTCCATGCAGATTTGTTTATTTGCATTAGTTTTATTTCAAATAAACTTACTTATTGGTTTTAGGAGATGGACGTTTTGAATGGTTATTATCCATATACTCTATTGGCTATTCCAATAGGACTAATTGGCTTGACTAAGGCTATCGGTCATCTTATTCCTGGGCCACATCACCATCCTACACTCAATGTGCGTAATAAGACTGTCTTGATTACTGGAGCGTCTATTGGTCTGGGCAGAGCTTTGGCTTTTAAGTTTTACAGAGAAGGCGCGAAGGTAATTGTTACGGCTAGATCCATCGACAAGTTAAAGGATCTTTGCGAGGAGTTAGTTGCCTTGAATGAAAAAGAAAATTTGAAGAATGAACATCTCCCGGATTATGCTTATCTCGATTTAGCTGACACAAAGGATGAAACTTTGAAGGAATTAGTCAGGAAGAGTATAACTGGAGACAGAATCGATGTCCTAGTAAACAACGCCGGCGTTTCAATGCGTGGATCCTGCCTTGAAACTCCAATCAAAGTTCAAAGAGAAGTGTTTGAGATTAATTATTTTGGACATATTGCTTTGACTAAAGCCTTGATTCAATATATTCCAGATGACGGTGCTATTGTTGTGATTAGCAGTGTTCAGGGCAAGATTGCACTTCCTCATAGATCTGCTTACTCGGCTAGTAAACATGCTATCATGGCGTTCTTTGATTCAATGAGAGGTAAAGGATATTTGATATTTACCTAATAACTTCACTTACTTACAGGCGAAGAAAGACACAACCTCCAAATCTTAACCGTCAGTGCTGGCTACATAAACACAGGCTTCGGAACTCGTGCTCTCGACATCGAAGGCAAAAGACACGGCATTGAAGATCAAAATCAAGTGAAAGGATACTCTCCCGAACAAGCATCAAATATGATCTACAAAGCCTTAATTTCAAGAAAAATTGAACTTATAATGGCACCTTGCATTCATCGTTTCGGAGTCTTTCTTAGATGGTTTTCGCCAACTCTTATCTTCTGGCTTGTTCATCGTCGTTCCCAAAAAGAAAGAGCTCTTACTCATCCGGAAGTTAAAAAAGAAAATTAAATTTGAACTTTATATATAGGTTTTTAAATAAATTTTGTGTCTATTCGTGTGTTTTTAGTTGTTCGTGCATGTGTGTCTTCTTGAAGAGATGACGTTCCAAAGTTTGTTTTTAGTGGAAAAGAGCTCTCGCTAATTGGTCATACAAGACGTTTCAAATACATACTATACTTTGATAACGTTTAAGCTGGTAGAAAACAAACAAATCAAACATCGGGCTAAATCTATTAATTGACCGACAAGCTACATTATGGGTAAACTGCACATTTATTTTCCAATATTGTGTAAGTCAAATCAAATTAAGTTCCATTAAACAATTTTTCAGTCGTATTGCCGTTTTGCCAATTGTCACGGGGATTGGAGGACAAATTCTACAGCCTCTCAAGTTCAAAAGTTGCCTGTGGAACTATTTTAAACGGAACAGACCAGCTTGGATGCTTCACGAGCAAAGAAGGAAATAATGGTGTTTTGATTAAGTTTGACAATGCAGAGGAATTGGTAAAGTATGGCGCAGCTATGCATTCGCTGAGTACCCAACTTTCTAAAGTAGTAGCTATGATAGATATAGTTGATATCAACAGGCAAGTCACAATTCTTCATCTACGTCCAATTTAATCCTCTTTTTTAGTGAATTAATCGACAAACTGATTGAAGCCGACTTTGTTCGAGGAATTCTCTTGTACTCTCAAAATGGAAGTAACATTCGTTTTTCTGAAGACTCTGGGTGCCCAAACCAACTCTACTCATTCTATGAAAGTGTAAAAAGAGATGGATGTCAGTGGAATAGCAATGGTGCTATTCATCAAGATGGTTTCAGGTATTTGAAATGGGGCAAGCCTGTATTTTATATCGAAGATAGTAAAGACATAAACTACCTCATGAAAGTTTATGAAAAATATAATTCCCCACGGGACATGATAGCTAAATCAGACGGACCCTTCGCGATTATCAACTTAGGACTCCCGTCACACAAAGTAGGAAACACGAGGCGCTGCCGCTACATCAAAGACGCCTTTTTTCCAAACAACATAGCCTACAACTCTGGGTTAGGTGATGAAGCGTGTGATGAATTAAAGGACCACAATGTCTTTGTGCCTTTTCCTCCCTACACAAATGCTACGGGTAAAGTTGATACGATGATTGTTGGGACCAGAATGGACACCGTCTCCCTTTTTGAAGGAGTTAATCATGGTGATAGTTCGGTGTTGACGTCATTGATTACTCAGTTAGCAGTGATCGAAGCAATGGGGAAATCATCAAAAACCATCAACAATCATTTGAAATCCCGAGGGAAGCAAGTTCTATTTGCTTTCTTCCACGGAGAAGCTTATGGATATATTGGATCCTCAAGATTTGTGTATGATATTGAACATGGCCTATTTCCTGAAAAACACAGTACGTTTCAACTTTAGTTAAAATAATATTAAAAGACAACAAATATGGACGAGTTCGATAGAGTTAGATTAAAAATAGATGCAGACAAATCACATTATGAAAAGATATCTCGATTAAAATTGGATGATTAAAACAATAATATCATTAGAGTCTCCGAAAGCTAAGCTTTGAGCTATTTAAAGTATCTAATGTCATCCATTACTCTCCGATCAGTTAAACATCCCAATAATAATTTGTTCATTTGCATAACCAAATTAATTTGTTGTATTATATTACAGGTGCCCGGAAAAATCGAATGGATGACTTTAGTTTGTATGTAGAAACTCAAATGCTCTTGCCTTATGGTACTCCTGACTTTATCAACTACAAACAAAAACTCTTTTATCATGGAACTTCTAGTAAGGGAAAGCAAGTTGGGACCAAAGAGATAGGTAAAGCATACTCCGAGTCAATGGAAAATGATAACTTCAGTGTAAAGAACAACTACACAAATGAAAATCTTCCTCCTTCGTCTTTCTTCTCATTATTAAAAAGCAACAAGAACATCCCAGGAATTGTTATCTTGCCGGCTGAATTAGTTTATTACAATCCTGCTCTTAATTCCTACTTTGACACTTCCATCAGAGATAAGCCATCGATGCGAGATCCAACTATTCAAGTTGTCAAAGCTTCTGCCAAAGGAATCTTAGCTACAATAATGAAATTCAGTGGATTATCTTCTAATGTGATTGGGATTAATGAAGAGTATATCTCAAAACTTGTGGACTGCTTTTTTTACAGCCCCGACAAACTATGTCTCTTCTTTGATGAAATCCTAAGAGTCGAAGGTAGTACTTACTATCAAGAAGTCTACAAAAACATCGACACCTACATTGGCTCTCAAACTTCATCAACAATCCGATATGCTATAAGTGGTGTCGTGAGCCGTTCTGTCTCAACGGAAACTGCCATCTCAGTTACTAAAGAATCTTGCGCAAAAAAGAACGCGAATGCAGATGATATCTATAGTTATGTTTGGCAATTTGACAACTCGATCGAAGCTTTTCATTGCTTCAAGACTCCTACTTTCCTAAGTATTGCGAAGTCGCCTGCATTTGAAATTGAAAGTAAGTTTGTTATTTCATTTGCATATCTTATAACATTTATTTTTAGATTTTGACTTAAATTCAACTAGATTTTCAACTTTTGCTGATGGAATTTGGGAAGAATCTTTTGTCAGAGTGTATTTAGAACACCCTCCAACATTCGATTTGTACTTCTTAGGAGCATCTGTTGTCGTTATTTTGATCTCAATAGGCTTATCTTTTATCAAGTCAAAGTATTATGTATAAACATTATCTTTTTTAAATTTTCTAACAATTAACTCTTATTTATTTTGCCTTTTTAATAAACTTTTTTTTCAAATGATGTCATTATTTAGAGTAGATCTTGTGATTAAATATTCTTTATAAATTTGCAATGTAAATAATTATTTTGGATACATATATTTCAACAGATAATTTGGATTCTTCTTTTCGTCTGATCCTTTCAATTTGCTAAAGAAGGAACTCTTCTTAACTTTATGGGAGGCTATTTGTTTCTTGATATTATCCATGTTGTTAGTTAATTGTTCTCTATCAAAGTGATTTGGATCCATTATTTGTCCAATATAAATGAGCAATTCTAAATAAACTATAAAGTTAAATTTCCTAACTTTTATTTACCTTCAAAAATAATATTCTCAACACGTGACATCTCCTTCTTATGAACACCCTTTTCCTTCTCAAACGTATACTTTTTAAAATGCTTCTCCGGCCAAATAGCTTTTGCCAACAAACGACCATATTCAACAAAATCAAGATTTGCGATCAAAATATCACCATCATTCTTTTTACAAAACGTTTCAACCTCCAAGATAGACGCTAAGTCTATGTAGTCATAACGTTCTTTGTACTTCAATTGATTTAACATACTGTTTAGCATGTCACAAAAATGAGCCCGGCCGAGATATTCTTTTTCAGTAGTCGAAATGTAGTGAGTTAGAAGGTCGCTTTTTATCTTTAGAGCATCTATTTCTCTTTGTTGGTTTACGTTCGATCCGGTGGAGGAATAACTTTGAGTAGGGACATTTTCTTGTAATATGTCTGGATATAATCGTGGACTTGGGAGAGGTGCTGATGGAAATGTGTTTTGGGTAGATGGATATGGGAATGTATTTTGAATGAGAGAATACGGAGTAGCCTCAGGAAAAGAAGTTTCTTCAATCAATGATTTTTTATACGACATACTAGTTCACAAAAAAGTTAGTTTAAAATTGAATGAAAGTGGAATGTGCAATAAAATAAATGTATTCAAGTACTAGAGTAACAGGTATATAAATAAAAGAGGTCTCTTGCGATTTAATCTGACATGTTCAACCTACTTTTATAATACAAAAAGAAAGCACTAAAAGTCTTTTATTATCACATTTCGCTTGTTCTGTGATTTCTTATCAGAATGATTCATTCTTATTGAAGAATTGATAAGGCGCTCGGAAATTTGATTAAATGACAAATTTTGAATATTATTGGGTTATGAAATGGTGGAAAATTTTAAATATCAACCAAATTTAGAAAGGAAAAATATATCCTTAAGAAGACATCATTTGAAGATTCTTGCTGGTTTCATTTTAACTTCACTATCATTACGAAGCTCATCACTCATCTCTCTTTATTCATCGAATTTCGGCAGGAGCACTTACACACATCAATGAGGAAAACTTTTCAAACGCTCTAATCCACTTATGGCATGGACTCAAACTAATCCCGACCGAAAATAAAGCGTTTCTCTTCATATTGCCATACTACCTTTGCTACTGATCGTTTTGTTCGAGCTTCTCAATTTAACACGAAATCGAATTTAATAGATTTAGGGAAAAAACTTCAGCTAGTTTTAATTTAGAAAAGAATGTCGTCAAAGTTTTAGTAACTTTCGTCACCAACATTTATGCATTCAAGTGTTCTCATGTTTGTACCTTCAGCTACAATCATTCAAAAGAAAAATCACTTAAAATGCAAATTGTGAGACATCTGAATCATCCCAAGAGATTTGTAGCACGTTGCTAATTTGTCATCCGCAAAGATGCCAGATCGAGGTGTAATGGTATGTAGGAATTCATATTATGTTACACATTCATTTTAAAAAAGGAAGTTTTTTTATTAAGACATACTTACATGTACAACAAAGTTTGATGATTTATAAAGTTATTTCAATTCTAATTTTCTGTAATACAAGTAAATACACAAATTATTTAACATAATTCCAATTATTACAAAAGCAGGCATTGAATTTGAGGTAATATCGACATAATAATTATAATTTGACATACTACCAAATACTGTGACTACAAAGAAATACAAAATAGGAAGAAAAAGAAAAAGGAAGCATAACATAAAAAGAAGGATGTAATATGTCAAAATGTGCTTAAATTTAATAATAACCCGTTCATTATTTTGATTTTTCATAAGTTTACGCATTTCATAAAAAATTAGTCCGCATTTGTATATATAAAACAATGATGCCAAAAAAGATACAACTATCATATTAAGTATGGATACTGATATTACGATTGATTTAGTCCCCCCATATCCTGCCATTACTGTAGAATTGCGTTTAAATGTTTCCAATTCAGTTATATTTTTATTATCATAATAAAGTGCGTCAATTTCTTTTCTTGTAATTTTTGAAAACATCCATGTAGTTATCATTAATATATTTGAAATAATATAAAACACGAACAAATACTTATCAAGATTATCATATTCATAAAAAGTCTTTTTTCTTACAAAAATGTTGAATCTTCCGCAAACATCAATATTCAAAATGATGGCGATAGCCTGTGTTGTTGTGATGACTACACCCTATAACAATAATACTATCAAGTACCAAGGCTTTAGAAAGAACTTACAAGTGCTATGTGACATCCAATATCACCAAAGAACGTAATTACTCCAGAGCATATACCTAAATATGTAACTAAGTAAATAATTAAAATTAGTACTCACCGCATAATGCTGGAAGTAAAATGCGTACTCTAATTATGAATCCAGCCATAACAACAAGACAAATGTAAAATATTCGGCCATAAATCAAGAAGTTTATATATGCCAATGATTTTTCAGATTTAATTCGTTTGAGATAGCAAATAGTAATTGTACTAGTTATAACAGATGCAATTGTAAAAACATCTTGTATGAAAAGTACTAAATCATCGTAACAATCAAAAATTGGCGTAAATAGTTGGCAATAATCATAAAGCATCTAGATATCAAAATATTATTAGTAAATGAGTCTCATACGATATTTTGCAATGAATTTATAAGTAAAAAATAAATGCTGTTAATTGAAATATTTGTATTATTACATAACTGTATTCACTAAATATTATAAATTTCTTCAATAATTCTTTTGTATTATTGTTTTTCTACTCCTACCTCAAAATTATTTGTTTATTTATGCCAAAATACATCTGATAACCTGCATGCAATTTTGAGTATCGCAACTGTCTACATACAATTTGTATTAATAATAAAATATACAAAGTTATTTCTTTGAAACGCTGAAGAAATATTTGATACATTTATTGTCTTCAGCTGCAGATCTTGCATTGTAATAATAGCATACCTTAAAACTCCGGATTATTCCTTGATCAAGTGGTTGAATAATTGAGGTAGTATTTGGTGGCAAGAATGCAAGCTTTACTTTATCCAAATCAACATGTGGATGTGAAGAGGGCATTGTCCAAAACTAAAATAATCTTTCACCAAGGACAACAATTTCTTGGTAACCAAGTACCAAAATATTTTTTTACCAAATGCCAAAAACTTGATAGTCCGTAGGCTTAGTCATAATCATAATTGCCGTCTGTGCTACTTGCAAAAATAGTAAAAAATACATGAATGAGCCAAAGGAACAGCAACTCAGAGTCTCGGGGTGCCGCAAATGCCAAGGATTTAAAAATGTCCATCATCAAGAGACGTGAAGACCAAGAATGGAAATGCTGATATTCGAAAATCATCTGAAAATACTAAAACTTCAGCAGAAAAGAAGTATGTAGTTTTGAAGGTGTCTAATAATCAGAATTCTATAGAAACAGATTACTTCGGAATAATTGCTCCATAAATAGTCTATCTGGAATTTATACATTACTAAATCGGAATATAAATGCACTATTCAAATCCATATTCTTCTATTATTTTTATCAACTTGTTTCAAATTAAATTATGTAGACCGCTTGTGGTTTGTCTTGTTTAATATTGTTAAGTAATTGACCATAAATTACATAAGAATTGTGTATAAAAGGTGTTTTATTCAAATATATCTCATTATCCTTTACCATGAATCAACTTAAAATGCTTTTAGTCACAATTTTTTCTCTCAATCCAAGTGCCTTTACACTACGTTCTTCTTCCAATGATAATTACATATTTGCCGACTACTCATTTGTATCAAATACTAAACGGACTCCAACGGAAAAATGATCAGAAGCTCATCACGCAGTTGATGTCAAAAATGCTTACATCTTCAATGCAGGAATTCGGACTGACCGTCCTGACGACTCTATTTTAATTTCATCTGATTTGTTGATATTTGTAAGACGGCAACAAAAGTTTAAGTATTCTTTTTTTCAAATAATTCAAATTTAGCATACGCGTTCTTCCAAACAAATGTCATGAGAACCAATGACAAATAAGCAAACTGTTTGTTGATAATATCAAATTAGACAATAATTGTGTCATGAACGATTTATTGGATGAATTTTGATAAAATTAGACTTTGCATACATTGATTTCTAACTTTTGTATTTAATACCTGCTACCTAATTGACGTTTAACTGTTTTATTTATGTTTTTAGCAACTGATCAATTCAGGTCATAAATGGAACCAGTTGATATTCCGGACTTCCTACAAGCGGAGAAGCTAAACCAATTAGTCCTGCTATCTGGACTCGATGTCACAAACAAACCATTCCACCATGCCGTTTACCATGAATTTACAAACAAACAACCAACCATGGACCGAATTCCGATGTCTTTCCAACTACTGGGCGATCACCACAATGTGAAACCTCTTAAATTGATCAAAAACCAATCTAAGATATTGCGACGAGACTGGCCTGCTAAATATATTGAAATATACCCCTGTATCATAGTCCTCTTTTTTGACTTAAATTGGAGCACCCCTAATTGGAATGAAAAGAAAAAGGAAGTGGAGTCAAAGGTTAACTCAATACGAGGGCTCATCCACAAAGAAGGTACACAAGTTATTTTGGTCATCATTCAAAACAATGAAGGAGTTACGAAGGAAGAAAATGATAAACTGTCCACAAATAAGGCTAGTGAATTGCTGTCTATTTGCCATCTAAATACAAATCAACTTTTTGTTATTCCGAATAACGAAACCACCTTGCCTTCATTTGTGGTGAGATTAGAGAAAGTCTTTCATGATCTTGCTCCAGCTTTTTACTCTCAATGTATCAAGAAGATCAGATCCAGACCTATTCCTAACAATGATGCCATCCTTCTCATGAGACAACAATTCAAAATGGCATTTCTGTGTGAACTTCGCCAAGATACACATACCGCTTTAAGGTATGCTCTCAAGTAATTTTTGTTATTAATCAACTATACACCATTCTTTAGGCATTACAAATTATCCTACCAAAAATGCTATGAACTAAGTGCAAATGACCGGGACGCATACGAAATTCTGTCGATGGCCAGTCTATTAAATTACAAAATATGTCAGCTGTCTTTTCAAAATAGATTAAATAGGGAGGCTTTTACTCAATACCAGAAACACCAAACAACTTTTTTCTCACGTGAAGCAGGCTCTTATCCTGATTCTGAAACAGCTTTGATAGAATTTAATTTTTGGAAGAGGCAGCAATGTGTTCTTTTTGCCAAATTGTTTGAGACCGCCATCACCAACAATCTGATGCCGTCAATTAAGAATAATCCGGGCCATTACTATGAATCAGGGGCAGCGTATCAAAGAGCAGCTAATATTTGTATAGCTAAAATTGTTGGCACATTTAAGCGTGAAGGCAGATTGGAAGCAATGGAAGATGTGATTCTCATAAAGCCACCAGTCTTATCCGCTTACAATATTTACTATGGACAAAGACCATGGAGAGTGGTTGGTGACTCAAGAGGCCTACTCGATACGTCAACGGAATCTTTGGTCATTTACCAACTAAAATCCAAGACAACACCTAACTATTCCCTCACATTTCAATTACTAAATGCGGCATCAAGAATCTTTGATCGCCTAAAAGCACACCGTCTGCAATGCCGACTTAAAATCGAAATGGCTGATGAGCTAATTTCAAGTAAACAATATCAACAAGCCCATTTGATACTAAAAAATTTGCTAATTGAATTTTACACAAATAAGTCTGTCAATTTGATACAACCGTTGCTAGTTAAATTGCTTGAGATTGCATATGTGAATGTTGACTTGCAGGAATATTTATGGACTATTTCCCAGTTGGCCACGAATAAACATTATACTCTTGCTCAAATTAATGTTGAACAACATACCAACTTCTATTCTTTTAACTTGATAAACCTGTTCAGGAGAATTATTCCGTCGCCATTGGATTCGGGAGTATTATCGTTGAGTGAGGGAGAGACTCAAGCGACCATTGACAAATGGTCACAGAATTTTGTGGAAAACAAGCCGTTCAGAATCAATTTGACTGATATTGTCTCCTTCTTAGAAGTCTCTACACAGATATTTCCACTCAGCTCTGACCAAAAAGCCTCCTCCTCAGACACAATCTGCGTACTAATAAACATCAAAAATGACATAAAATTGGACCTCCACTTCCACGAACTAGTCATCTCCATCGAAGATTTAACTAAAATCCCGCACGAGTCTACGCCATTGTCAGAAGAATGCACTTTAAAGCTCACCAAGAATGACATTATCCTTCCTTCAATGTCAACAACCAAATATTTGTTCAAGTTTGTGGGTGACAAATTTAATAATTGCTCATCTCCCACCAAAATACAAGTGCAAACTGTTTCCCTTAATGGTGTTGTTTTGGAAAATAACATCACTAACGGTTCTTTTTACTGGGATTTGGGCTCAGTTAGTGGCTTCACAGTTAATGGGACATCAATTAATGGCACAACAATTAATAGTGCAGTTACCATTAGGCCTAAAGAAACTCCTATTGACATTGACATTAGTGATAGTAAGGTGGCTTTTTATTTGGGTGAAAAAATTGAAATTAAAAGTGTACTTGAGAACATTTCCGAGAGTCAAGGTATCGAGAATGTTAAATGTCACGTTACTCTTTCTAGTCATCATGACAAGCAAGTGGATTTGAAGGCAGAAAAAATGGTCTATATGGTCGATCCAATTACGGGAGCAAAGGTTGCTTTTTTAAATTTGGATTTCGTCAATTTCGGAAAGCAAGAAAAGAGACCATTACTGTTTGACTTGGAAACTGAAAAAGCTGGAATTTTTTATGTTCATATCAATGTGAGTTAATGATGTATTCTTAAAATATTGGACTTAAATTTATCTCATTTACGATACTTTTGTTATTTAACTACTTTCAGATTTCATCTACCAACTTCAAAGCAACAAAGAGCCTAAAGTCTTTCAAAGTAACCATTCAGTATCCTTTCAAATGGCACTGCTCAATTTCTTCTCTTTCAGTAAGTTTGTTATATCTCGACACGTTTCTATAAAAAGTATTGTGATTGTCTCGAATTGTTAAAGTTCACCACAATTGTACTTGTTCATGTTTGGCTATTCTTGAGATTGCACCCTTTACTTACTTTTTTAAATTGTACTTTCAAACTTTTTTTACCTTACGTGACACTTTTCAGAACGAAGTAACCAACTCTATCTTTAACCACACGCAATCCTTGCTACAATTTGATTTCCAACCAAATACTAATATGAACCTTAGAGCAATCACATGGAAATTAAATCCGGCTTTAGTGCCGTCCTCCAAACTTGAAGAAGTATCACAAGACAATGGTAGGCTTAAAAGTTAATATATAAAAATTTACATCTTTTAAAGGTATAGTATTGGAAAGAGATTTCGTATCTTCGCACTTGATAGCCTTTACAGCAGATTTAGAATGGGGCAAAGAGACATCTTTGGGAGCAGGGCATATTGTTTTGCAATGGACGAGGTATGTTTTTGTGCCATCACCAAAATAACAAGCTTATCTGTTTACTAGACCGGAATGTGATACTATCATTAATATTTCAACCATAAAATTGGATGATTTTAGCGTGGTGCACTTGCCACTGACTGTTAAAAGCCAGATTTTGGCATGCTCCAATTTGTACGTCAGGCAACCGATTCCCTTACAGTATATCCTTCAAAATAACTACACAAAGGCCCTCCACATCAAAATGACCTTAGACATATCGGATGCCTTCATGTTCAGCGGTCACAAAGAGTTAGCAATAACACTGTTGCCTGGTCAAACTTACGACAACAGGTTGACGTTGTTTGCGCTGACAGCTGGTAAACTACCCTACCCCAAGCTAAACCTCTCCTTCAACGACTCATTAAACGGTGACTCATTCAAAGAATTACTCGAGGAAGCCTTAAAATCCCTTCCGACTCGTATTTTTGTAATGGTAAGTTCCAAAATCCTTTTCCCTTTCATCTTATAAACTCTTTTTCAGTCCACTGGCAAGAATTAAACATATTAAAGTGGAGATAAATAAAATGATGTGATGATAAGATATCCAGCTACTATCTATTTATATATAATAATTACTAGATTATACATGTTTTATAGTTTAATCTGAATAAAAAGAATTTTTCTTTTCTTTTATGTGTATGGTTCTTAATTTTGGAGGTTGTTATTGTGATTTGATTTTGATGATGTTTTATTAAGGTACATCTTAATATTCGCTATTTTTTACATGTCGTTATTTAAAGAGAAGCTTTCAAATTTGATTAATGTACTTCAAATTAAATGGATGTACTTCATATTAAATGGATGCTCTTGAATTAGACGGATGTATTTGGTATTTCAACTTTCGTACCTTAATTTGGTATTTCAACTTTCGTATCATAATTTACACAGAAGCAATTGATATTTCATAACATAATTAAAACAGAAGTCTTTGATATTAAGTATTATTTTTATATGAAATGGCAAGGCAATTAAAAGGTGCCTATGATGTGAATGATGATGCCATTTCAAGTTTCTATTTTTAAAAAGGTACTAGTGGGATTCTAGTTATTAGAAAGAAGAGAGAGTGCATGCAAACTTTTAATTAATCTTGTGATTAAAACTTTATACCTTAAGTGTGATTTTAGGAGTTATTTTGGTTTTGAATAACTAAGAAATCCGTACTAAGTCAGAAGGTGCCTACTACTTAGTAGCACATACGTAGGTGTACAATGTTCTCACGGCTAATTAGTGGATATGAACATTTTATAAAAAGTGTATGTGGTGTACCTAATTAGGATTTGTCTACGAGCCAACGTCATACCATCGCCTTTTTTAGGACTTGTGATTTCAATTAAAAACCTCACTTACTTTGTTGCCTTCCTCGCTGTGTATATCTAATTAAAAGCGATTCTATATGACCTTCTTACTTCACAAATCCCACATACGTTTCAAAATAGCCATGAAGAGTTGTTTGGATTTGTTATTGGTTTGTTAGAGTAGTTGAGTAGCCATTAGTAGTTATTAATAGTTAAGTATGAATATTTGATAGGCATACAACTTTTAATTCGTTAATTTCATCACGTGTCTTTCTTAAATCTTTATGACTGTTCATGATGGTTTTTTGTTTACATTCAAATTAGATGTGTATCATCTAAACTAATCTGTTTCACTGTATTAAAAGAAGATAAAAATTAATTTTTGAGGTTTTAGCATTATATATTTCATAATAAAAAGTAGATTAATAGAGATAAGTTCATTGTTTTGGTTGCTTAAAAGGTTAGCCGAAATTATCCTCGGGAACGACAGAAGGTTTTGATTTAATTACATTTCGTTATACCTTGCAAAAATGCAATCTCAAGTTTATCCAAGATTTTTGATCCTAATATAAATAGATAACATGCACATAATAAGGGAATGTCAGATGATGTCAGCTTATGGCATATTTTTATTTTTACTATTTTAGTAACCTTTTGTTTCGGCCAATTAAAAAGAAAACTATTTGACATCACTTTTCTTCTTTTTTGTCAGAGAGAGACCTTTATTATGGCATAGTTTATACACCTTACATGCTATTAGTAAGCATCCCATAGCAATAATAATGTGTTCAAAAGCATCATAACACTTTTCTTTCTACAATTTACGCAACTATACTTTTATACTCTTTATTAGTATAAGTTTGGTTGATAAAAGATACGCTTTTTGTTAATAAAAGATATACTTTTTTATTCATAAGAATTAGACTTTTTGCTAATAAAAGATATTTATTCTGTTAATTGAATCTTTTTTAATGAAATATGCCGTGTCACCTAAAAAAGTTTGACATATTATTAGTCTTTTCAAAACGAATTGTATCTAACTTTCTTAGAAATGTATAAATTCCATTTTCTTTACAAAAATATATTTAACTTAATTTGAAACGCGATTAATTATAATATAATATGTAGAGCTAACCGATATGTAAGTGCATTTACAGGTCTATTCACAAATATAGAATCATAAAAAGTAATATTTTTTGGACTCTTTTTGTTTGAAGGAATGTAAAGATTTGATGAAGATGCATTGTCTTGCCCTTGCAGGTACAATATCGTAAAAGAGTTCTATTGTCTTTGATCAAGTTCGTTTTTTCTAACGACCTGTATAAGCGTTAATTGTGAGTAACGGGAGAGTTGGAAAGAGTATTTAAAAAAGTGTTTAAAAAGTTTCTTTTCAAAGTGAGCTTTTCTCAACAGATTCTCTTAGATAGGATAGAAAGTGCAAAAAATTATCTTTCATGGTAAAACGCAATTTTTATTCCATACAAAGGGGAATTTCGAGTTTACACAGAATAGTTCTTTTGCCAAATCTTTGACCAAGTGCGTTGTCCATTGTTTTGAGATTCCCGGAATTTTCCCATTTTTTCAACCTACGCAATCAGTGGACTTTATTCGATGAGGAAATAAAAGAATTCCTAAATCCTTCCCCTTCAATCCTAAAGACCATACTCTTTGCATAATTCTCTTCTCCATACCCATATCATTCCTTCTCCTTCTACATACCTCCATCCTAGAGTAAAACCCTCTCACAAATGAGGCGTTTCTTTTTATGGTCTCCTCATTCCTGCACTACCTTTTTTACGTCTCAAACTCGAGGTAAACAAATGAAACTTGGTATGTCCCGCCTTATTTAGTCCTATTTAAGAACTTTTCAATCCTTATTTAGATATCATTTTAGAATTTACTACTTTTCAAGTTTTATATCTATTTATCTTGTTAAAACACTTACTAAAATCCTCCTTGTCTTTTCAGATTCTACTGCTAACTATGGCCAATCTTACTCTCTGCTTGACTATTCTTTTGGTAAGTTACTTCGTTATGAGGCTTTTACCTATAATTTTAGGGGCTGGTATCAGTTGCCTATGGCTTCCATGGCAATAACGTTGGCAGACGACATCGCTGTATCAACTGCAGAAACTCTAACGACCCTCACCATTTGCGGAAGGAAAGCGCTGTGAAGCGTATTCGTGACAAGATCCAATACGATTCCCTTCCTGAAGGCGTTCCTGAGTATGACCCAGAAGAAAAGATTATCGGGTCCCGTACCGTGCGCCAAACCATCAAGGATTACAATGACATGTTCTACGTTCAATTCGCTATGCTCGACCACGACCACTTCAAGGCAGTGACCGTTTCCTTGGCCGGGCAAGCTCCCGACATCATCGTTCGTAACAACATTCCCTTCTCCACTTACTTCATGGAGAATGTCTCGTCCGCCTCGAGTGGGTATGTCGGCCGTGCTTACTTGTACTTTCACTACCAAAAGCCTGAAGGACGTGAGACTAATGATATGCTGTTTGAAGCCTTTCAGATGAATGATGATGGCAGTACGGGAGCTTTCTTGGGAGCTACTAAATATTTCTACCACAACGATGCCACTGACATTCGAAGCCAAATGAGAATTAAGTTGGATAGTCAGGTAATTAATACCTTTTACGAAAGGTACCAGGTAAGGGGAGGTGCCCAGCCACTTCACATCTACGTCCGTGCTACCATCTTGGGAGAGAAATACAGCGACGTGAACGACAATGTCGTCTTCCACTCCAGCGACTCTGAATACACTGATGGTAAGGAGATGAAGCTCGACTTGATGATGTACCAAAAATCGAGCCGTCGCAACAAGAGAGACATCTCCCCTAAATGCCAAGGCAACAAAGAAGGCGAATGCTGCGTTGAAGACGTGTTCATCGACTTCGAAACACTGGGCATGTCCAGAATCCTGTCTCCCAAAAACCCCAACATTAAAGCCTGCTACGGAACTTGCACCGGAAACGAGACAGACATCACCACGAACACCCATTTTGCCAGGCTTATCTACGGAATGTCTAATATCGAAAAGCCTCATTGTTGTTTTCCCTCTGAGTTTGCCCCACTCAAAATATTGTACTTGAATGCGTCTAACATGCCGGAGAGTAAATGGATGCTAGACATGGTTGTCACCAAGTGTAGTTGTACCTAGTGGAATTCAGGTCCGATAAAGCCAATCACAAACTGTAAGACTCGCTTACAAAAAAATACTTCAATGAAGTCAAAACAATTGCTCTCATCAATATATAAATGTTCAAACCAAGTGCATATTCAAATAATTTATACCAAACGTATTTGAACCAAAACTATAACTTCTCATACCTAAAGATTTTCTAAATCAAAAATATCGGTGCATTACACAAGTAGCATAACCACAATTCTAGTATCTTAAATACTTGTCTTCATACGCATAATATATAAATTGTATTTACTATTTCTAAAAGATAATTGATAAATAAAAGTTGTAAAAATGTAATGTTTCTTGAAGTGTGTACAAGCAATTAATCTTTTTATCTTCTACCAGATTAGGATACTACAATATTATTTATTCTTTTTTGAGGAAGTATTTGACTCCATTTAAAATAATCATTCACTCAAATTTCCTTTTTTATTAATTGAATTGAAGTATGACGGGGTATGTTTTTTTGGCGAAACTTGAAAAAACTTTAATAAGCTTAAATATATATTTCGTATTATAGGAAAGGATCATTTCCCCTATAGTTTGCTACAATTAAAATAATTTGTTTTTGATAATCACATTCTAGGCACTTTTTATACTTATGTATGCTTTGAATGTAGTTGTGCCTTTGACTTGAGCCGGGGATTTAGTGTCATAAATTAGGCCCTTTTAAGGATAATGGGAACATATTGGAGTGGCAAGATTAGGCTTAAAAAATGAATTAAGAGGTATTTCAAAGGTGCTATGTTTTTTTATTGAGATTAAAAGTAAAAAAAGGAGATTTAAAAGAAATTTTTTGTATTGTTTTGTAAAATTATAAAAGGATTTATATTGTTACTACAATTTTTGAAAATGTGTAGGAATAATATAGCGGAGATAGTCTGGAGAATTAAGATTATTTGGTTGGTAGACTACGAAATGTCTAGCAGACCGTTTCATCCCCCGTCTGATCCCGTTTAATTCATTCACCGCAATACAATAACTGGCATTGCTGTTACGTTGCACCCAAGCGTGTTTAACGGAATTATTCGAAATGGCGTCTGAATAGTACCATTTTATCACCAAGATTGATTGTCGTCCATTTTTCACCCACAAAAAGAATTATGAAATGATTCGTGATAAACAACCAACTCAAAAAATAAAACATGTGTCCTTTTATTCAAAAGTTCCTTAAATTCATATTTTCATATCAAAGAACAAAAACGTCTTGTTTATATTCAAAAAAGATGTTCCGAATAGCTTCTATAATATTCTGGAAAAAAAAGAAGTAGCCTAAGATTTAGATTCACTAAAGTCTTAGACTGGCGCCCATTAAAGGATGCGTAAATAAATTAAATTTGATGAAAGATTATCCTTTATCAGAAGATTTTTTGCAAATTACTAAATTGCTTTTGTATTATGTGGAATGATTTTTATGATAAGAGTATGTTATGGTGATAAAATAAAATTAGGAATTGATTAATGATACGAAAAAAGGTTCAATATGCTTTAAGTAAAGAAAATGTTATCATATGTTTCAAAGAAATAATTGAAATTTCAATCTGCAGTTATGTTTAAGGAATATTTTTTTGTAACTTTAATCCTTTCTAATAGAGGATGTTGTTTCAACAATGCATTATTTATTTGATTCCTAATCCAAGTTTGTATACGGGATGTACTATTTGTCGAGCATGTACCTTGATTTAAAAATAATGGTTATTAATTGAATTGCGACTTGTAGGGAACAAAGAATTGATTTGAGTATTAATGTCTCCGATTTTAAATTGAGAGATAGATATTGAGTATTAATGCATAACTTTCTTATACTTTTTTCTATGTTTTATATGTTATACAAATGTTTTTTTACAAACAATTAAATATTGGTGGATGATGTATGTATTATTCTGTCGTTTCTTTATTGTTCATTGATGGTTATTTTTTAATGTTTCTTCATGATTTGTTTCAATTAGTTTGTAATTCCATTCAACATGCTAAATGATAAAGGGAATTAGGCTAATAGATTCCCAATGTTTACTACTTATACTTAATTTAAAGTGTAGTCTAAATGCAAAATTATTTGATTGTGTAACCTTTGTTGAGATCAAAATGCTTTATGTAATATCTTTAAGAATGTGTTAATATTGGCAATTATTTGCTTTAACATTTTTACTAAAATAAATCAGTAATTCGTGAGTAAATGCTTGCATATTCCTAATATTAAAATTCTAAAGCATTATTCACAAAGTCATTTAATTTCTTAAAATGCAATTTGGAATTAGCCACATCATTATTTCGGGTTTCAAGTCAAAAACATTTATTTCAACTCACATAAATTGCATTTAATGCTTTTATAGGTAGATTCTTAAATTTCAAATTACACCACGTTACATTTTGGAGAATAATTAAAGATAGATGCAGTCATTTCTTCAATTTTATAATATCTGTTTATTTGTTGCGATTTTATGATATGCTTCATTACTCTTTGACATTCTTGTCTGTTTTTTATAATTGCTTAATTGAATTTTTTAGCCAAAAATAATGCGTCATTCATATTGTTTGCATGTTAAATTTGAAGAATCTATCTTAAATAGTTATGAGTAAATAGGCAGTGATGGTAAGTTCTTTAATGAATTGTGTAAGATTCCATATTAACTTTGATCAGTACTTTAAATGCAAATCATACCACAAAATGCACTAAAATCTTAGTTTATTTGTTCACTATCCAAATCTTATGACAGTGTCTGAAGATTATGAATTAATATAATCATTTTTACTGATTCATGAGACCTACTGTAAACAACATTATTGATGCATATTTTCAAAAGGATTTATGACTTATTAAAAATAAGGTTTATTTCAGTGCCGAGTCGTTCCTTGATATATGTTCTTTAATTCCATATATTACAGGTGTTCTAGACAACTTGTTTACGTCAAAGATTAGTTGTTTACATAGTGTTTGGCCCCATATCCCGAAAAACAGTTATTGCAATTTTGGATTCGTTTTAGTTTGAAGAAACTGCTTTGTAAATACACAAAATACTGTCTTATGTCTTTGATTCACTAAATTAAAGTAAGCATAATTAAGTGCGCGAATGGTTTCTTTTAAATATATACGAATGCCTAGATACTAGAGCAAGTATCCCCTCAAGCAAATGATTCTCTACCTAACAAATCAAAGTGTAGCCTCACATAGCCTATCGTCATAGTTTACGTCAATATCTGCTTATAAACAAAATAGTCTTGAAGATTGCCCCCAAGAAAAAGTTTGATAGCGAAGATTATCTCTCTCTATCAAGATAAAATTTGCCATTAACAGCTAAGCGAGTTTTTTATTATAATTGCGAGAATATTGGTGCTCGTCTAATGATTGTAATTTGCCCATAACAACGATTATCCCCGTTTTTATAAAATATTTTTACTAAATGATCCTTTAACCTTTAGTCTTGACCGGCTAGAAGGATATTAAGGCGTCTATTTCAAGGTAGACAAAAATACAAATATTAATACCCTCTGGGCAGTATGATTATGTTTTTTGAGACAGATTATAAAATACAAATTTTTAAATAATAATTTTTTGTTTTTGTAGACTGACTTCGAAATGTCTGTAAAAAGTATGTGGTCAAAATAAAAGACTCATTTTTAACCTTTTACCTTTAGATGGATAATTGCTATAATGACCAATGAATGACATCATTCGAACGTGTATATGAATAACAACATAAAAACTAAATCATTAAATAAATACCATTCCATATTCTTTGAGTGTGTGTTTATTGCAATAATGGAATCAAAAGTTGAGTAATATTTGGATGTTGTCCGATCAGAATATAAAAAGTAAAAAATAATTTTTGTTTATGCTTCAACCCCTATAACTTTTTTATGGAAAATGTCAAGTATCAATCAAAACAATTACACGCATCTAGTAGCTTCTCAAATTCTATATAAAATAAAGTTAACTAATTCTGAAAGTAATTATCCAACCGTGGTTCAGAGTTTACCATAATTTTATACAAATATGTAAAGTTTACAATCCTGAACTCACTGAAACATTTTTTTCCTAAAATGAACTTTCAACATATTATTCTAGACCAGAATTTAACACTCATGGAAAAATAAACTCAAATACTATTTCGAATCATTTTCTTTTTAATTAAGGTAATGATATCTTGTTATTAAGTAGAAAATAAAACATACATCGCCTACTTTTTCCTCCAAGATAATTTAGTAAATAATACAGGTATCACTTTTCGATACTTAGGGAATTTTTTGATGCGAGAAGGTGTATACTCAATTAATAAGACAAAATTAATTTCCTGATTCTTTGTATCTCACATAAAAATGAAAAATTTAATCACAAGCAACACCATTTATTAATTAATATTATGCCAATTCTGATTGAGTATCAAAGTAACTAAACTATATACAGAAATATTTTAAATTTATTATGCTTTTGCTTCAGGAAAGGGAGCTTTTTTGTTTAATTCTTTGGCAGTTCGGTCATCATTCACAGTTATTGAGAGGGGTCCACGCGAGTCTGTCGTTATGACAGACATTGCATTGTCAGAATCTGTTGGTCGGTATGTTAGATATCCAATGATAGTTGTTAAAATTGAGACTAATTTGCAAACTACGGCTACAGCCATAATAGTCCAGCCCATGCGTTCAGGATCATAAACTAGACAAGATTGCCGAGCTCCGCAACTTGACTCTTGCCATTTTAAACAAGTTGTGTCGATAATAACTCCGAATAAAATTCCACCTGGCACAAATCCTAATAATCTTAAAAATGTCCAATGAACTCCAATACTCAAAGTCCTCAAGTGAAAAGGTACAACCCTCAACAAAATCTGCTGACTAGGAATACCCGAAGCAAATGAAGCAACAACCGAGCAAAACAATAATCCCAAAAACACCCACATCGAAGTTCCACATTCATTAGTGCAAAAGCCTTGTCTGATGTCACCAATTGCCTTCACTTCCCCAATACAGGAACAATTATGCCATAGAGTATTCCCATTAATATCATCACTCTTCGATTCACATCCAGCCTTACAGGGTGAAAAATAAGTTTGGCCGGTCGGAACGTGACAGATCGGATCCCAATTGGATTTGCAATGACAGTCTCCATTACACTGATCTAATAAATTATCTTGACTTGTTTTGACGCTTTCCCCGTGGTAACCCACAGTAATTCCTACAAATTGACGTGCTGGACATTGAATTAGAAAAGAAGTAATCAGAAGCAGAGCTATCACATGGCAAACTAGGATCATCTTTAACATTCCACCAACTTGTAAATTGTACTTCCGAATTAAGGTTCCGCCTAACATGACACCGGCAGCGGCCGCAAAGATTATGACAGAGGAAAGGTAACTTGCTTTGGTTGGAGTTGTGCTCAGGATGGCTTGAATATATGGCAATAAAAGGGTTAAACGGAGTGATATAATAAACAATTTATAAGATTATTAGTAGATTCCTTGTAATTAGAGAACCAATATTTTGTTGACTCTTTTTGTACGTAGGATAAATCAAAAGATTTAGCATCATCGTTTTAATTTTCGTACACCGCTTACAACTTTTTTATAAACATACCAAATTAAACTAATATGATTTGTGAACTATACTCTTATTAAGTACAAGTTTCTTCAAGATGTTCTCCCATAAAGCGTGTCTATTAGTAGTTAATTCGAAAACAACCCCGTCTATCAGAAGTTAAGTTCCATTAGTCATTCTTATATTTATAGAGCTATGATAAATAATCATTTATTTTTTTATTCATATCAATAAAACCCTATTTGCAGAAACCTTACTGTTCACTATGGTCTAAGATCTACTGAGGAAAAAGGCAATTACGAGTGTCAACTTTTAGTATGTTTAAGAAGATTAATAATATTTATTCTGTTATTTTAAGGAGCTAGACGGTCAAATCATTATGATAAGGGAATTAACAAGAGAGGAATTGTCTGATGAATTAAAACTTGTTTATGCTAAAGAACAACGTAACAGAAAGTTAGATGCTCAAAAACTCTTAAAGAAAAAGAATCTTAAATAAATATTTTTGCACTAAGCATGCTATATTTCAGCTTGCCTTATTTTTTATATCTATTCATATTTTGTTGAATGTTTTTGCACGTAGGATAAGTCAAAAGATTTAATATAATTGTTTTAATGTTTTGTACACTACTTACAGCTCAGGATTTTAGGCATGAAGGCGGCGAAGCCGTTGATGACGATGGATTCGAAGATTCCAAGGACGATGCAGACGATGAAGGTTGGATTGCGGAGCATGTTGAAAACGGCTTTGGGTAGATCTTTTACGTTTCCATCGAAGGCGGATTCTTTATTGTGTTTTTCAGCAACCACGTGAACTTGATTAACATCTTTTTCGCGATGTCTCTTGGCTTGTGGTAATTCTCTGGGAAACATCAAAATGGGAAAAGCATTGATAATAGCCAAAACTCCGCAAATAATAAAACCTAACCAAAATGCCCCAATAAATCGAGGATCAGAATTATCCTTAAAAGGAACAGTCGACATGTCTACTCGATCAAAGTCAATATAGAAAGTTAGAAAATAACCCCCAACGAATAAGCCAACAACAGGGCCAATACTTTGTACTACTGCGTGAATAGCCAAATAAACAGGAGAAGCCTTTTGCGACACATTTTCATCTATGTAAGCTGTTCCGATTGAAAAGAGAGGCGTTGATCCGATGCCATGGAATGTCTGACCCAGAATAAATAAAAGGAAATAAGGATTCAGATAACTAGCTCCATTTGAGTCTTCATCATTGGTGATTTCATCTATCAAAGAGTAAGGTTTGTTTGAACAATCTTTGCCCGTCAAATCTCTAATCGCACATTGTCCAAAATCTGATGTATTCAATGAACTCGAAGACTGATAAATAGGCACCAAATAATGCGGCAATGCACAAATAAAAGATCCGATTCCCATCAAAAAACACCCATACCCAATCCATTTTCCTGAAAGTAAGGTTCAGTCAAGGTTATGAAACGAATTTCACCAGAAGGTGTTGGAGACTTGTGTCTTTAAATGCAAGGAGTGTGGTAGATATTTTTTAAATCCGTACTCTTATTCCTTGCATTTTAAATATACAAAATGTAAGATCTGTATAAAAGACAGAAGAACACAACTTAAGAACTACTGCTGACAGCAAAAAAGAATTGGATGCTATGAATGACAAACAAGCTTTTATCAATTCAAGAACTGATAAAGAAAATTACGAAAATCCAATGTGTGATAATGATGGCAATAAGATGATTAAAGCAAATGAATGTGACACATACCTGTCCATACATCCATCTATTAATGAAACTGAGTTGAAAGTAGCTGAAAATGTCAAGAGACAGGTAATATATACAGGTGGAACTATGAATACTCCAGTAAGAATGCCTACTCACATGTCTTACTACAACAAAGCTGTTAAACGGATCTTTTTGTTTGATTCCAAGGAGAAGGCAATAAACAAAGTTTTCCTTTCTGGTAGAGAAATTATTGTGCTAAAGAAGACCTATTCTTCGCAGCAAATGGCAGAAAAGATTGAAGATATTCTCCTCAACTACACTAGGGATGTAAATACAAATGGTGATTGTGGCAAGACGTCTTGTGAAATCGTTTATCAAATGTTTCCCGAAAAAAATGAGGTTGATTTAATATTCTTCCTACCTTTATGTCCTTTATTTCCCCAATGACATACAGGAAAAACGGCTAAAAGGACTGCAAAATCATACCATGAACTGATGATTCCTGTTTGTGTACTAAATAGTTGAAATAAGGTTAAAAGTTCTTTCATATAATTTATTGTATAAATTTATTTTGGTAATAAGTGTGACATCTTAATGATTCATAAAAAGTTAATCTTACGGTTGTTAAAAAATGACTAATTTCCTTGATCTGTGGTTTATACATTTTTACTATTAAATTTGTATATTTTTTAGTACTCCATTTATACTTTTTTACTATTTAATTTATACTTTTTTACGATTAAATTTATTCAAATCGCAAAATCAAAGTACTTATACTTTAGACAGTTGAAAGGATTTTAACTAACCTCGTCATGTGAAACCTTTTTTCAATTGAAGATAAACCGACGGGAAAGATAGCATTAACAACGAATGACTGTACGAATGCACATGTTCCCAACACAAACAATAACCATTTGGGTGTATTGAACATTTGGAGGAATTTGAATTTAGGAGTACATTTTCCAAAGCCACATAGCAATGATTGTTCAGCTAGTGAAGTAGCATCTATATCGAAGTTTGGGGCATTTGGTTCTATTGAAAAGGCAGGCTTGTGAATGGATGTATCGTTGTTAAGATCATCTTCTTCGGGAGACGGCATTATGGAGAGTAAATATTTAGTAGTAGTTAGTTTTTAGGAATAGTAGATTGAATATATTTGGATTGAATAAATGTTCTCACTTCCAGTAAGGTCAATTTTTGTAAACAGAAAAAGTTTGGGATGTGATTTCAATCTTTCCAAAAGAATTAGTTAGGGAAGACGATCGAGTATATTATCAAGCTAGTAAATCTAAAATAAGTGAGTTTATAAAATTGATGTAATTTATAAAATTGAACCAGAACACGCACCAAATAAATAAATATAAATAGTATCGTTATTAACTATTATTATCAACTGCGTGCACTGTATTTTTACACTAAAGTTATTATGTTATATCAAAGCCTCTTATAACAAAATGACTCTTCGTTTAAAATAAATAAAAACAAAGCGGAAGTAATTGGGCATCACGAATAAACTTGAAAATCAAGGTATTTTTAAAATTTTAGAGCGACTAATTACTGAACAATTAATTTTAAACTTGGGTTGGTAGTATTTTTATGAAGTAACTATCCGTAAACAAGGTACCCCTATTTGCTTTTTTTGTTATTTTTGGTTCGATGATATGAGCTAATTGCATTGTAATTGGGATGCTTGAGATTATTAACAAACAAGGTTTATTTGAGATGAAAAAGCGATAATTTTGTTAAATCAAAAATGATAACGGGAATTCAACCATTACTATCAACATTATTTAGTCAAGTTTAAAATAATGGAAATGTTCTTTTTCGGTGTTAGCTTTAAGTGGTACCAGTTAACAATAGGCAGATACCTTTATACTAACTATAACAATGTACGCTAAAATAGCACCAAAAAATGAAGAAGGTGGTTTGAATGAATGGTGCAGTAGACACACGCTTGCAACTATCACTTCATAAGAAGAGTAAATGACTTAATAGTGGTATCAAAAAGTTTGAACAAACTTGCCTATTAAAATAAAATAATATAAAAGTTTACCCTTTTTAGTGATATATGCAACATTTTTGAGATGCTGACAAATCTATTTAAGGTTAATTTTGTGCAATGATCAAACTTTTTCTGATAGTTAGAAGTAGAGGGGTTGATCAAGGCGATTCAGATGATGGTGGCTGGTGTTGAAATTAATTGCAACAAAACCGGACCCATACCGCTCATTTTTAATATAACCACATATATTTATTTAATATTTGTACTGAATATTTATATAGCTACTATAGGAAGCATAAAAGGCGAAGTCACATTCAAAGACAAAGTTAGATTATATTGTGTTTTATGTTGTCTATAAAAATACCACGATATTTAAATTAAATTAATGTTGCCATGAGGTATACTTGAGTGGGAGCGCAAAAACATTCACCTGATTTGATCAAAAAGGTATCAAAAAAGTATTAGTGTAGGTGTATGAATCGTAAAAAATAATATCATTTTATGATAACATGAACATCATTTAATTTAATACAAGTTGGCGTTAATTTTAAATTAACTTTGAAACGAAGTAGTTTAAGATTGTCCAAGGTTTGATTGACACATTAAAAAGTGACTCTCAGTAACTGAGATTCTACTAAAACCATCCTTCTTTCAACTTTTCTCTACTTTCCTTCTCCAAATATAACCCCACACACATTTCACCAAAAAAGGCTACTTTAATTGCTGCCAATCAAGAATGTGGATATTGCCCAAAATTAGATATCAAACATTACAATTGCGTTTTGACTAATTAGCACCCCTTTACCATTTCCTTACAAATCGCCAAATATTGCCTTCTTATTAATTGGCTAGTTTGCCTATTAACTTTTTATACTAGTACAATGAATGTTCTCTTCGTCATTTTTTTGCAAATAACTCTAATCAGCTGGGCATTTCTTTTCAATTTAGATGGTCGTAAATCATGATAATTAGGCACTCGAAAAAAGATTTTTTTCCAAAATTATCATTTATTTATAATTTATGATAAGTGTGGGTGGGTGCAGGAGAATCAACAAAAATATATAAAGTCATTTCATTTGATTGATCATGTCATGGTGATGGAAATAGTCAAAATTAAATCAGATTAAAATTAGTGAAATGACTCCTGGATTTTTTACACTGAAGGTACTGTCTGCTTTTGATTATGCGAAAAATGTTAAAAAAGTGTGAAACATGATAAGGCTTTTTATGCCTGTACTTATTTGATGAACAAAAAGATTCCTTCTCTGAGAACAGGATAGATTATGATGTTTTATCTTATCAAAAGACGCACACCAAAGGACTCTTAAAAACATGGCTTGTCGACGCAAACAAGAAATACTCGTGGAATCAGATGGAAAATAGGTGCCGTTTGATTGAGTGTGTTATGCATACCTGAAAATGATTTTTTGTTCTTGTCTAAGTATAGATAAAGGTATCTAACTATTATTACTTTATGGTAGTCTTAAGTGCACCTATAATTTATCATTATGATTGCAAAATCGTTTGATACTCTATTCTCTCATTTAATTTTCTGTCCATTATTATATTATGGCAACACAATGCATTTTTATCTGATCTTTAATATACACTTCATACTAATTCTGCATTCTTGTTTATTGCTATATTGATTCATACCATCACACTAATTAATCACCAATCATTATTAAACTACCTAAACTATAATATCCTTCACCACAAGTTTCTGAGCGTTTAATATTACATCTTCATCATTGGTGTGATATTATTTGAAGCTTCCCAAAATATTTTACACAAAAAATATAAGAAGAGTTTAGTATATTTAGAATAGTTTTGATCAGTCACAAAATTGTCGCCATATCATACACACTTAGTAACTAAATTTGTGAGATACAATATTTTATTTAGATGATTCTGTTCTATTCTTTAAGACATGTGTGGATATTGTCTTGCTACCTTGTCCAAACACCTATAAAGTTGACTAAAATTATCAAATAAAAGAGTTTTAATAAAGTATGTGCTGTTAATGATAACGACAATCGACGGCCGGTCGTCTCTTGTGAGATGGCAGGCGGTTCATTATTACCTTCTTTTACATAATTAAAGGTATAAATGTACCTATTCCTGCACAACACATTTCTAATTGGAATCATCTATTTTTCATGTGTGATCTTTTGATCATTTAATCCACACTTATTTAATGCATTTTCTTTACAATATAAGATTATTGTGTGGATGATCACAAAAAATATTTAGCTAAACACAACTTATGTTTTTTCTTCTTTTGTCGTAACGATTAATGATATTCATTAATATTATTCATTTTGATAACCAATCAATCAAAAATACAACATCCATATAACATTACACATTATTTTTATAAGAATATGAATATTTTTTACCGTCAGTCAAAAAGAAAAAGAGTTGTCAGAAACATTAACGATACGTATTAGTTTACAGAAACTTTAACGATATGTGAGAGTTGTCACAAACTTTAACCAAATGTCATCATTGCCTTTCAGGTAAAAAACATCGGTGCTAATTAAAGAGAAAGGCGTTTTTAGAGTTGGTGGACGGAAAAATTTGATATAATCACAAAGAATAGTTACTCATACAAATTTGTTTAGGTTTGATCATACGTTTTGCTCGTGCTTTGCACTTTCTTTTTATTCTTATTTTTATGACCGCTCCTTCTTCTTTTTATTATTGTTATGGAAGGCTGTTTTTAACTGACTTATTAATTATAGGATTATTATTTCATGATTTAAAAAGACCACATTTATTTAAGAGTTCACGTCCATACTATGAATAATCAACACGGCAATTACGCCAATCATTTTGGTGAACATCACCTGCAGCCAAATGATCAATTTAGATTTAGTGAAAGTGATATGTATTCCGGGAGTGGTGTTAAAAACGAAATGCCCCTAGAAAATACCCTAAATAACTTGAATACCTCAAATACTTCAAATACAACAAACTTGACAAATTTCAATGGTAAATTTATCCTTTAAAAACTCTAATTCTAAACATCATTTAGGCATCCTGAACGACAATGCCCTTCTGAGCGTCCTCCAACCAGATGGTCTCGAAGAAATAAGCGACATCGTATCTTCGATCAAAAACGAAGAAATAAACTTTTACACAAATCAAAACGCCCGTAAACAATCCTTTATCCCACCAATTTCTCCAACATACAATGCCATTCCAAACTATTACCACCAAAACAACCTTACTCAAGGAGGGTCAATCCAATCCTCACCTGATAGTTACCATAGTTTATCACCAACCAATTATGTCAACACACACACCAATTGGGTTCAGAATCCTTACTACCAACAATCGAGTCAGGAGACGGGCATCACTCAAGGACATAATTATACCGAGCGATTCTTTGACTTTAATTCTAATAATGGTGGTGTTGTTAATAATAATTATGGTTATCAGAGTAATGATCAGTGGTTGACACCTCCGTACCAGATGTCTTCCCCAACTAATAGCCAATACCATTCGCCAGCTAGTTCAGTTCATTTGGCTAATTCTTCTCCATCGGTGGATGTTTTTCAGTATGGGAATGGTAGTGCTTATCTTCCTAATCCATTTCCAACCATTCTAACTGAGGAAGAATCTGCTACTCCCCCACTAAAAGTTACAAGAAAAAGAAAATGCAAGAAGAATGCTGAAGTTCTTCCACCCATCACTACTTTATCCAAACACAAAATTGCTGATGACATAAGTTTGGAAGACTTCGACTTCTCATCATTCAAAGAAGACGAGGAAGAAGATTCGATGGAAGTAATAAACGAATTAGATGAGTTTGACTATTCGGAGGATGATGATATTTCGAAGACGGATGTCATCAAAAGACCTCGTACCGAAAGGAGAAAGGCACACAATTTGATTGAAAAGAAATATAGATGTTCTATCAATGACAGAATTAACCAGCTTAAAGATTTGGTTGCTAAGAAAGATGAAAAGGTAATTGTTAAATATTTTTTATCCTGTTAAATTGCAAATAATACTTTTTAGCTAAGCAAATCAGCAACTCTCAGAAAGGCCATTGACAAAATGGAAGAACTGTTCGACAAAAATGATAATCTAAAAAGTGAAAACAGTGCTCTTCGTGCTTCCCTCAAACAACATCAACAAGCAAACAAAAACCTAAAAGAAACACTCAAAAACATCCAAAGCCAAGCTCAAATTCACCATCAAACTAATCTATCGCCTCCTGGCTCAGATTATTACTCAGGGGGAAGTAGTGCAGGTGAATCTCCAATCTCCGCACCCTCTCCACTACACCAACCCGTAATTTATCAAAATCTTAAACAATATCACCATCAAGCACAAGATTTTGTGTCACGTATTTCTCAAATTCAAATCCCAAAAATAAATTCTAGTCAAAAAACTAAGATCAAAAATATGATGGATAACAAGTCGAGAATTAGTCTTTGTGTTTTTATGTTTGCGATGCTTATCTTCAATCCTATTTCAACTTTTTCTTCTTCCACTAATAACTTGAGTCAATCAGCTGCGCCAATTCAGGAAAGTGAACACGCTATTAATTCTAATAAACAAACCAGTGAAACCATCCTTGCTTTTTCCCACCGAATCCTAACTTCCATAAACGACCAGACTTATGCTCAAAAAGATGCAATGATATCAGCAATGAATGACACGGCCACAAAAGCAACCATTTGGTATAAAACTTCAATCTGTCAAAATACATTTATTTGGGGGTTCAATTTTATGGTCGTTTTATTTATACTGTACAAGTTATTAGTTTCCGGAGAACCAGGTAATAGTTGGATTGACGTGTCTTTTATTAACCAAAAATCTACTAATCTCATATAAAACTTAGATGACATACTAAGTCTGGTAACATTCAAATTTAAGAATATAAACTAAACGTATTTATCACAAACAACTAATAACAAATTTCAGTAACTGATCATACTTCACCTTCGTGGGAATCATTTTTGAGATTAAAGAAAAGTGCTAGTATTGCTATAACCAAAGGGACCTATGAAAGGGCCGAACATTACTTGCAACTTTCATTGGATACACTCGGCAGACCAATTCCAAAAGGAAGACTGGATGAATTTTTGACAGTTTTCTGGCAGATCATAAGACATCTACTAAATGGAGTGTGGATAGGGAGATACTTTTCCAGAAGAAAGAGATCCCCTACTCAGCCTACTTTAACAGTTTGCAAAAGTCACGCAGCAACAGCGTTAGCATACCACCAGTTGCATCAACTGCATCTAATAACAAAACCAAGTAGAACTAATATCCTAAGAGGCCTTAATCTAGCCCTTAGTGCAGTAAACTTGGCAGAAAGTGCAGGAATTTCAAATGATCGTTTGACTCATGCTCAAAGAGCAGATATTTATATTAATGCTGCCATTAGGACGAGATTGTCATTACCTTTTTCATTGGAAATGTTACAGGAAAGTACTTTATGAGAAGAGCTAAGAGACATGTTAAGAAGGCAATTGCGGAGAATGAAAAATTCGGTGCCTTGAATTGGATGTTCTCCAGTAGTGGGAAGAGATTTTTGTCAGATATAACTAAAGTTGAGAGTATTATCAAGAGTATGAGTAGAAGCAAGACCGACAATATGCCTTTTAGTAAATCACCCAAGAGTGATTTCATGAAGCCTATCAACAAGTTAACAGATGCCTTCAAAATGCATTTATTAGACACCTTAGTTGATACTTGTCAATCCACTAAAAAGAATGGCGTTATTTCCTCAGCTGGTGTAAATGAATCTATCCAATTACTATTAACCATCTCATGTTCACCTTACGATGTAGGAAGTTGTAGAAATAGTTTTGTTGACTGCACCGATGCTAGCCTTCAGGATTGGAATTCAATCTTTAATGCTAAGGACTACTCGGATCAAATTTCTACGTGGTGGACTCATTTGTTGAGTGCTGCTATTTATTGGAAGGTTGGTAATAATTATAAGGCGCAGACGCATTATGCGGTTGTTAAGAGATGCCCACAGGAGATTTTGGGTAAGTTGTTGTTAATTAGATTTTACTTATTCTCTTTTTAGAAGGCGGAGTTACACACGCAGCGGTTATAGCTTTTTGTTCACGTAAAATCCAAATAGACGATTATTTCAAGTCTGATTCGGAAAAGGCAACACTAATCTATTGCATGAAGGGCCTAAAAGTGATGCAAGAAGACTTAGACAAAGACGAGGTAGTATCTCATGTAGGCAGAAACTTATTACAAAAAATCAAATGCATGACCATCGAGTGGTATCTCTCCTGCCTTTTGGAAATTTGGTATTCCAAATTAAAGTTGAACTACCTATACTGGAGACAGGCAAAAAGTGAATCACTATTAATCCAAATCTACGAAGGTTTCCTCGAAGTTTACGAAGACACAATTGCTGCCAGTTACGATCAGTCTTTAACTTTAAAGGTAATTTGATTAACTAGATTAATTGTAATTAACCCAATTTTATAGCATTCCTTCTACCAACTTTGTCAACTTTTGATGAAATCCAAAACGCAAGAACCAATCTCACAATACTATGAAAGTTTTCTCCAAGAGTTCCGGTCATTTAACATCCAAAAAGACACACTCACCCTACCGACTCTTCTCCATTTTCTCAAATTCTTCGTAACTCATGAAAAGGTCCATCTAGCCAACTTTCTACAATACCATACAGACGTGCACTTCAAGATCATGAAAAAGCTGAAAGACGAAATGATGCATACCAGTTTTGGTGATTGCTGATTCGTATCTAATCTCTCTACTACTTTATATTATATACTACATCACTTTAAAATTGACTTTATTACTTGTAAAAATAATGTGTGCCATAAAAAACATTTATACTTTGATAGTTTAAATTGTAACTATTTTAGATTTGTATTTAATAAACATTTATACTTTAATAGTTCAAATTGTATCTTTATATTTAACAAACTTTTATTGCTTGAGTGTTTCTATTTAATACTAAAAAATGCATTTACTTCCTTGTTTGAGAAAGACTGGCGCTGTTAAATAATATAACTCTTTATTACACGTCTATTTAATGGAAATTGATATGTGCATTGGTTAACCTCTATATAAAACTAATGATCAGTATTTTTTCACCTAACTTAAAATGAAAGAACAAAGTTTAAAAAGCCAAATATTATCTTTATAAATAACATATTATCAATATTTCTAAAACTCTGAACAAAACGTCTTAAAAAACCCTTCTTTCTCTTTCCATCCGTTTGTCAATTTGTTCTCTTAAAGTGAAAAGCATCTCAAAAAACAACAGCTCACACTGACTTTAAAACACACTGACAGCAATGTTACATACATTTGTATACGGAGAAACTTTTATTAGTTTGCTCGATAAACTACACATACATACAAACATTACATTATGTACGTGCCAATCTGAAGAAATTGTTCAAATGCGATAGATATTCTTATTTGATAGGTTGCCTGTGCCACAAAATAGCTGTTGTCGACATGGCCTCTCTATATATTTAGATATATATTGTTAACTTTATCAATAAAAGCACTTTTTGAGAAGCTTCAAAATTTGAGTTTGTACGCGTCACCCTATTTACCAATCATCTTTTTGCGTTGCTCATTCACTGTTTATTATTTTTGAAAGAAGCCTAGTGGAAGGTTATATTTTGTTGAGAAATATTATACTTACATTAATTTATTTTTGTGTTATAGAAACTACTTAAGATGTCTTCATACTCCCAATACTTGACTACCGAACAAGAGGATGAGCTTCGCGCCATCGCTAAAGCTATTGTTGCTCCCGGAAAAGGTAAGTAATCAAATTAGTATTGATTTTCAATAATTGAACCATTATTAGGAATTTTGGCTGCTGATGAATCCACCGGATCTATGGAAAAGCGACTTTCTCCACTCGGACTTGAAAATACCGAGGAGAACAGAAGAAAGTACAGACAAATGCTCTTCACCGCTGACGAAGAAATTGCCACCTACATCTCAGGAGTAATCTTATTCGATGAAACTTTCTATCAAAAGACCGATGACGGCACTCCATTCGTTGAGCTTTTGAAGAAGAGAGGAATCATCCCAGGAATCAAGGTCGACAAAGGCGTCGTTTCCCTTGCCGGAACTGAAGGAGAAGGAACCACTCAAGGCCTTGACGGTTTGTCAGAAAGATGCGCTAAATACAAGAAAGACGGTGCTCAATTTGCTAAATGGAGATGTGTACATAAAATTACTGGGACTACTCCTTCTCACACAGCTTTGACCGAGATTGCCGGAAACTTGGCTAGATATGCTTCTATCTGTCAGCAAAATGGCCTAGTGCCAATCGTGGAACCAGAAATCCTCCCTGACGGCAACCATTCTATCGAGAGAAGTCAAAAGATTACTGAGGTCGTCTTGGCTTATACTTACAAAGCTTTATCTGACCACCACGTCTTCCTTGAGGGAACTCTTCTGAAGCCAAATATGGTGACTGCTGGACAATCATTCGAAGGACCAAGACCAACTTCCGAACAAATCGGAAAAGCTACCGTCGTTGCCCTTCAAAGAACCGTACCAAGTGCCGTCCCAGGAGTCGTTTTCTTGTCTGGAGGTCAATGCGAAACTGACGCCACCCAAAACCTTCACTCCATGAACGCATACAAAGCCATCAAGCCATGGGCCCTCACTTTCTCTTACGGACGTGCCCTCCAAGCTTCAGCTATCAAAGCCTGGGCTGGAAAAGATGAAAATGTTGGCGCTGCTCAAGCTGTGCTCCTCAAGAGAGCCAAGATGAACTCACTAGCCTGCAGAGGACTTTACGCCGGTGAAGATAGTGACGGAGCTGCTGCTGAATCTTTGTTCGAGGCTGATCGTGTTTATTAATCTGCGTAATGATCTTGTTTTTTATGTAAAACTATATTTTTGGAAGTAGTTAATCAGATGCTTTGGGCATAAATAAAATTATTTTTTGTCATTTGAAAGTGTGTTTTATTGTTCCAGTGGAATAAATAAATTTAATAAGAATTGTCTATAATTCGTTGGATATGCATATTAGTTCATTGTTTTAAGGGTTTGATATCGCAATTAACAAACTCATTAAGACTGTTATAAAAGTAAGTAAAAATGAATGAATTACCGGAAAACAGTTCTTAACTAAAAACTTGGAACCTAGGTTCGTACAAAATTTCAATCAAAACATCTTTGGGAGTCTTGCTTAAATCCATAGTCATTGCTTTGTTCAAATTAATTATTTTATGATTAGTCAAATGAGTATAAAATATGTACTGGATTTAGCCGTACAAGAATGCTTGTATTTACGATTCCAATAAACTTCTTCCCAAAAGGGAGCCTCATACAATAAATGGACATAAAGTTAGATTTAAATTACAAAATGTAGTTCAGGAAACATTTTAGCACAATCAAAAAATCAAATTACTGAAATTTCAATGCTCAATTCCAGTTCAAAATTTACGCTGATTATAAAAGTATTTAGGCGTGATGAACAAAGTTAATCAAGAAATCGAATTTAAAAGTGTTATTTATTTAAATAAAAGAAATGCTAAATATGGAATCATTTATTATATTATTACTCAAAGGATAAAGCATTTCATAAAACTAACTCAATCATCATCAATTGTGATGCATTCTACTGGAACACCATTTGAGTTACTAATCATCTCTACCCTTATTTTATCTCTTACCCACCCAGCTGAGTCTTGTTCAATAATAATTTCCTCATTTGCGTCTGTAGCAGCAGTTATTTCTTGAGTGGCTTCAATCATTTCAGACTCACTTTCTTGCTCAAAGCATGATATTGCATTTAGGAAATTGTGACTTGAATCAACAGGGTACGAACTGCATATATTATCATCCATGTCGAATTCTTGAAAGGATATTTCATCCGTTTGCCTTTCTTCACTTTTGATTGTATCATTTTCATCGGCAAGCAGTCTTTTTTTAAAAACCACGTCAACTTCATCATCATCGCTGATCGTGCCATCATGTGCAAAACTTGGAAATCTTTCGAAGGCCATTGCATTCTCGTCTATTGTTTTGCCAGGAGTTGGTTCTTCTAATTTAACTTCAGCTGCGGGTTGTGGTAAATCAGCTTCAGTTATTGGTTTGGTTAATTTGGCTTCAGCAATCAGTTGTGTTACCCTTACTTCAGCAATTGGCTCAACCAATTTAACTTCAACAACTGGCTTTATTAATGTAACTTGGTCAATTGGTTTTACTAATTTAACTTCACCAATTGGGTTTTCTGATCCGATATCTGCGAAAGGCTCTAGTAATTTCACTTCTGTAATTGGCTCTACTACCAATTTACTACCTGTAACCGGTTCCACTAGCATAGCTTCTGCAATTGATTCTTCTGGATATGCTACTTCACTCATTTGTTCTTTCGCAGATGTTACTTTATCAATTGGTTCCTTTGAAAAACTCGCCATTTGCTTCTTTGTTAAGACGAGGCGAGAGTATATTCTCATTAACTAACGAATTATTTTTCTCAATAGATGATTTCACCGTATTTTGAGGCAGACAGTAATCATTTTGAATAATATTTTTCAAAGCTTCCGACTTTGCAACAAAGGTGAATAATTCTGCTTTTGCCGTATCAACAAACATATTATATGCACAAAGTAATTCGTATTTCAAGAATTGTTTCTTCCTTTCATTAAGTTTTCTCAATTTGGCATCTTCTTTGGTTAATTTTGTTAGGAGGAAATCATCTAATCTATCAAATAATTTCTAAAAGATGATATTAAACCTATTTATTTTAAAATTACTTTTAATATTTCCTTTTGCTGTTCCGAATCACTATCGCTAAACGTTGCTTTCAGTTGCAAAAATTGGTCATATGTTTTAATTTTAGCAGTTGGTTGGAATACAAAGTTGATCATTGTTGTCTAATAAATAATAAGGCCATAAATATTGTACTGAACAATAAATAGACAAGCACATCCTATTTTATACAACGTGATTCCAAACATTCTTTTCAGGTTCAAAATAATGCTCGCCATTTAAAGATGAATGATGCAAGCCACAAACAACTATAGATACCTTAAACCAAATAAACAATGCAATTAAAAAAGTATTTATGTTCATTTTATTATTTGAAAGATTAAATAGTTTTAGATAAGTCGAAAAAAATAATGTTAAGTGGATATGCTAAATGGAATGATTGTACTACTTTGATGTTTCGAATGTAACAAATCGTTCAGAAAATCAAAACAATTCCAAGCATTTTTGTTTTAGAGATGGCTCTTGAACATATTTCAAGGTGTAAGTTGGCAATAATTTAGGAAATTATCTTCAGAATCATCGAATATTCTACTAGATGCTAATAATACCATAAAAACCAACAAAAGTACGTTTTACTTACGTACATATCTATTAATAACTAAAATCTAGTCTTATTTAAGATGAACGAAGTTTTTTAAATTTCGTAATTAAATAAAGTAAAAACGATTTGATACAAAGTTTTATTGTATATATTTTGAAATTATTAAGAAGGATATTTAATTATTAATAAAAATGAGTTAAATTACAAAATGAATTATTCCTCCATTTCATCCGAATCGTTTTCAGCCATTTTCTCTTACAGACGGAATGTTGCTCAAATTCATCCCAAAAGTTTTACTGCGATGAGAACCATCTTTAATTTCGTCCATAACAGCAATAACCTTATCACCACACCCAGCAATATCTCTATTGTGTGTAATTACCATAATTGTGGTCCCACCGCTAAGTTGCTCAATGATCTTTGTCATGAGAGCTCTTCTTTCCCCATCAAGACAAGCATCAACTTCATCCAAGAACAAAAAAGGACCAGGAAAATTTAAGCAACAAGCAACCAGCAGTATTAAGGAAGCGAAATTCTGTTCACCCCCACTCATATCTTCAATCTGTTGAAGCTGTTTTCCATAAATCCAGAAGTTGAAGATGGTCGATGAATTGTAGTTTGAACCTTGGAATGAAGAATTAACAAGTAATGCTTGGGAGTTATTTGATCCGAAAATAAGATTCGTCAGAACTTTCAAGGCTTTGTTTAGATTTTCCATGATAGCTTTAAAGTTTGCTGTTCTTTTTGATTCTAGGTTTTCAAAAGTCAATTTTCTTTCTTTGCGTATTAAACTAGCTTGCTTTACTCTTTCTTCTAGCAAATTCAACTCCTCTTGCTTCTTCAACATCTCTTCTTCCTGACTTTCTATGAACACGAAACCATCCATTTCACTCTGAAATTCGTCACATTTCTTTTCGCTATCTTCCAGCAATTTAGACACCTTATATTCAAATCTATTTCCAAAAGTTTGAATCAAGAAGCTTTTGTTGAAATCAAGTACATCGTCAGCTTCTTTAAAGAATGATTCATTCATACTTTGGAGAACAACTTTCTCACAAAGCTTAACTTCTTTGACTAAAGCTAAGTCACATTCTTGGATTTGACTTGTTAACAAAATCCTAGCTTCCATTAGCACTGATGAATTTTCTTTTAGCAGTTTGATTTGCTTCTTTATGGCCTTCAAGTCTTCTTCCTTTTCCGATAGAGTTTCTAGAAGTTCCCCAAACGAATCATCATCAACAGTTTCCCCACAATTTTCAGCTGAAGTAAGTTTTTCCATATCTTCAGTTTTACCTACCTTCATTGCCCTTTTAATGTCTAGAGCCTCTTCGATTGTTTCAATTTGCTTAGTAAGCCCATCGATGTGCCCCAAAATTTTTGTTTTGGCTACAAATAAATCCTCACGAGTCTGAATCGGATTTTTGTTTTCTTCCTCCAATTCACTAAAGCATCTTATTCTAATTTGCTCGAGCTCGTTCTCCTCAACCTCGATGATTCTTTCAGATTCAATAACAGTAGCCTTTGCTTTTTCCAATTTCAAATCTACTTCACTCAAAGACTCTCTCAAAGAAGTTGAGATTTCATTCAAAAGATCAAGCTTCTCATTAATATAAATTAGGACATTTTCATGCCTCGCTTCTTTGCTTTCCACGCTCTGAATAGTCTTCTCTAATTGCTTGATCTCATCTTCGAGAACATTCATGGACTCAGTAGAACTTTTGATTCGAGAGGTTGTAAGTTTCATATTCTTAAGGTACCAATCAAGATCTTTACCGGAATCGGAAATGGAGGACACATTTGGGTCTTGAGGTTCACGGGAATTTGCAAGGGATTCAATCAAGCTCTTTACTTCACTGGTCTTTTTCGTTAAATCTCCATTAAGTTCGCCAAGAAGTAACTGGAACGTTTCTAATTCTTGAACCTTTCGAGGCAACTCGTTTTCACAGTAATCCCTTTGTTGTGTCATAGTACTCAAATCAGATACAATTGCGTTTCTTTTACCTGTCATGGCAGTAACTTCAGTTTCATTCTTGATTAATTCGTTGTTGAATTTCCCAGAACTCGTTTTAAGTCTTGCAATTCCACCATTCGCACGCTTCAAATCCTCGCGAGCATTTTCTAACTTGAGTTGATGGAAAAAAGACTCGTCATCGTACTGGTTCTGGCACTTGTCAAAGGCAGCTTTCTTCAAAATCTCCTGAGAGTCGAGATCTTCAAACTGATCAATCTGCACATCCACTCCATCACAATTCTCTTTTGCTTGCTGTATTTGATTTTCGAGTACCGCCTTCTTATCTATTAAGGAATCCTCTTCTTTCGTGAGTTGAACAATCGCATTCTCCAATCCTTCTCTACGTGTAGCCAGAGCCTTTTTCTCCATTTCATTCTTCTTTTGTATGGCTTGTTTCTGATTCACCATCTTTTGAATTTCTTTGATGGCAATGGCCTCTTCAGCTTCCTCAATCTTCAGATCTACGATCTGTCTATTGTTCTCCAAGATATTATCATCACTTAACATGATCTTCCTTTTGGCTTCTTCACTTTTACTTTGTTGCGTAGTGAGTTGGTGTCTTTTACCATGCAATGCTTGAACATTTTGAAACAGTGTGAGATGCTTGATCTTTACACATTCCTTTTGATGTTCAGCTTGGATTACTTGATGCCTCTTCAAATCGAGCAGATATTTTCGAATTTCCCACTTTTCATTTGCATTACTTTTTACAACAGCACGCATCTGCGCCAAATCTCCCTCGACCTCGTACAATAGACTTTCAGCTCGCTCGTGTTCTTTTATTTCAGCTTCGACACAGCAAAGTTGTTCAATAAAAGAGCTTAGTTCCACAGGTTTTTTCCGAGCAACAGTCTTAGTCAATCCTTGGCTGATGGCGACGTTTTCCAAGTTTCCAACAACGCCCAGACTTGATATGGCCTCCCGATATGTACCAACTTTGACAGTAACCCCGTCGATTGAGTAGCCATTTGCATCTTTTGACTTAGACGGGTGCGTACAGAAATCCCTTCTCAGTTTGATTGAAGCATCTCGGGCGGCAAATGTCAATTCGACGAAGAAAGAAGTCGACATCGGTGACCCATTGTCCAACTTGCTAATCAACTGTCCTTCACTCTTTACTCTCAATGCAGCAGGCTTCTGTAGCAACGCAAATTGGATCCCATCAAGGATATTCGATTTACCTACAAACAAAACTGTCATCAAAAGCAATACCATTGGGGTTTTTACCTGCACCATTACCGCCTAATATAACATTAACGTCTTCAAGAGGTCCGATAGTTGTCTCGTCGACAAAGGACTTAAAGTGTCGTAGTCGTATTTCCCGTAACTTATACTTTTCTTGCGGCATCTCCATATATTAAGCTTGCTGTGAATGATTAAAGGAATTTCAATATGCGACGGTTCACACAGAAAATCGTTTTAAGATGGAGGTGAATATGATGTGGAGATATGTTCATTAATCGAGGAGAGCTTTGATTTAATGATCTTTGTATTGTATACCTAAACATACTTATTCCTTCGCATAACTCTAAGTAATTTAATATCGCATTGTGATGAAATATTTGATCTCATAAATTAAAATTAAATTTTCCAAAGTGGAAATGACTTTTAGTTCAATATTTAAAACCAAAATATTAATTCAATCCAATATTGATATATTTGCTCCTTGATTGCTGCCGCTATATTCACTTCAACGCCTGTTTTTGGGCATTTTCGAGGAGCACCTGATTACGATTACAAGGGTTCTTATTTGATGCTATAATCAAAGAATTATTTGGTCCAAAGCTGTATAGATCAGAGAACAGGAACGAGGATGATTTAAGAGATGAGAATGGAAAATGTAAATACGGTTACGTTCCATTGTCCTGGCAGTAATTCTTTTCATCATAGATATTTACATTTATCTTATTATACACATTTGGTGAATGAAACCAATATCTATTATCTTATAAGACACAAAAACAATTAGAATTTATTTATATGTATTACATAATTTATACACACATTAACTTATATTAGTAAAATAAGGATGTGTCAAAGCAGTTTGAGCGTCCATTCTTTTGCTAGGATTACAAACTAGTATACTGGTTAAAAGGTCGATTCCGAACGAATTGAGATTAGGCACAGCTTTGACTAAAGACATCGATGGTAGCATGGGCGGAATTGGAATGTAGTCGGGAAGAGTTGTGACAGCGGGCCATTCAGATTCATTTGGAGTCCCAAGCAGTCTGAAGATTCGCTTCAACTGGTCTTCTACATCAGATCCTGGGAAGAGTGGCCTCCCTCCGTTGGCTATTTCTGCAAATATGCAACCAGCTGACCACATGTCTATGCTGGTATCGTATAATTTTGCTCCGAATAATACATCTGGTGGTCTATACCAAAGAGTTACTACTTCAGCTGAGAAGCATCTTACTGGGATCCCAAAGGCACGGGCTAATCCAAAATCAGCTAATTTTAATAGCATTCCATTGCCCGAAATCAATAAATTGTGAGGCTTTAGGTCTCTATGAAGTACCTTAATAAATACACATTAATTTACATAAATAACCAAAATACGCAATAATTCATATAAATATTTGCTGAAACTCACATTATGCTGGTGACAATAAGAAAGCCCTCTCAACAACTGCTGAAACAAATATCTAACTTGCGAATTAGGAATATTCCCATTATTCTGGTCAAAATATTTCTTCAAATCCTGTTCACAGCATTCAAAAACAAGGGTCAGCTTTTGATCTGAATGGATGACGTCTTTGAGCAAAACCACATTTGGATGCTTTAATTGTTTGAGCAAACAAATTTCACGCAACGCAGAGCTAGGCACCCCTTCATCCTCATCATCTAGCTTAATTACTTTTAGAGCAACCAATTGATTTGTTCTTTTGTCGGTGGCGCGATACACAGTCCCATATGTTCCTTGATTGGTTTTTTATTAAATATTAAATAAAAAATTACCTTGTCCGATATTTTGCAAGCCTTCATAATTCTGCATCTTATTGTTAGTTAGTTAAGTGGAATATAAGTACAACTAAAATGAGTCAATAATACAATAAAGTCATATGCCCAATACAGTCTGGTTGCGACGAGCTGACAGAAGCATGGCATTGTCAATTTTTCCTTTTGAGAAATGCATGCACAACCCCTTCAATGATAAAACGAAGAGACATACTGGCTGTGTTTATATTTATAATTCAATCAAAAGTAATATTATTACACCATTCAAACTCTTAACAAATAAGCTTTTTAACTTGTTCAAAATATATTAATTGAAAGATGATTTGTCGTTATTATGAGTCATTAGAGTAAAAGCTCGAGCCCAATCATATCAAAAAGTTATTTCTGACAAACATGGTTGCTCAAAACTTTCTTTTACCTTATTTGTCCTTTATTCTATTAATAAAACTAACTCAAGGGTACGGAGAACCTAAATGTTGGAGACGATTTAACATCGGTAGTGCTAATCCAGCACCTATATTTTGTCCTATTGAGGATTTTTTTACAAGGTATGAATGCTGTGACATGGATTATGGCGAATGTTGCCCACAGTTAAAAGTTATGAATTTGTACGTTATTTTGAAATAGAAAGGTACATTTGTTCTTATCTTTATTTGTTTTTAGAATTGTCCTCATTTTAATTTGCATTGGATTATTAGGAGGTGTATGCTGTTGTTGCATATTCATCTTTACATATGATAGAAAAAGGAAGGGTCACCCTGCACCATCCAAAAATGTTCCAATAACTCATCATCAAGAAACTATACATGATGAAGTCGAAGTTCCTTACGTTGAAATCCACACTCCTCGCCGTCAATCCATCCTTAAAACACCACGCCCACGCACAACAGCCACATACATATAAAATATTTTAAAGTTTTAAACTTTTGTAATAACAAATAAAATACACAATTAAATTAACAACTCTTATTATTAATTAAAAATAGCTTATACGAGATAATTAAAAAGACAATTGTAGGGAATCATGACAAATCAATAGAGAAATTAGCAGGACCAAAGTAATTAAAAGCTGCGGCCACCAAGTGATAGGTGGATGGATGAAGCAAGAATCTTATATTTATTTGTTGATGATTAAAAGTGTTATAGCTGAAACTTTGAAGTAAATATCTTCTGATTACCAAAGCATCCGCCAAACAAAAAACATTTAGTTTAGATCAGCACGGTCTGGAGATTTAAGATTTGTTAACCCAGCTCTGACGACTTCATCAACCAAAAGCAAGTTGGAAGCAATGTCAGCACAAGCATGGAGAGCATTATATTTGACGATGTAATTGTCCCAAATTCCTGCTGGCATGAAAGGTTTTCCGTTGTCGAGGTTGACTCCGACCACAGCCTTGCTCTTTCTTCTTTCATCTACCAATGCGATAACAGATTTAACTCCATCGTGCCCAGCATTTACGGCCAGGGTTTTGGGAATGACGAGGAGAGATTCGGCAAAAGCTTGGATTCCTAATCTTTCGCGTCCTTTGACTGTTTCGGCCATTTCCATCAGGTGGCAATGGGCGGCTACTTCGAAGGCGCCGGCTCCAGGGACGACTGACTTGTCAAGGTAGACGTTGTTGATGGCTCTGAGTCCATTTCGGATGGCATCTTTTTGTTGGATGATGCTGTGTCTGTTTGGTCCCTTCAAGAGGAGAGTAACTGACTTGGGGTCGCGGCAGTCTTCAATGAAGGTAAATTTGTCTTCTCCGAGAACGTGTTCGTATACGTTTCCGGCAAATCCGAGCACTGATGGGCTTAAGTCTTCAATTGAGTTGATGGCTTCTCCTCCGCAGGCAAGTTGGAGTCTTTCCATGTTTCTTCTCTTGGCGCGGCGAAGGGCAAGGATCCCGTTCTTGGCCAACAAGTCCAGACAAGGGGGGTCGATTCCTTTTTGGTTGATGATGACGAATCCTTTGTCTTCTCCTTCTTTGCAAACTTCGTTTTTCAAAGCGATGATCTTGAGGACTCTCTCTGTGATGTAATCACGTTCGCACTGCAACAACTTTTCTCTTTCTTCGGCGGTCTTGTAGAAGAGAGAAGAGTTTACCTCGGTTTTTTCAAATTCAAGGGATACATTCGCTGTAAGGATGAAGGCGTTCTTGACATTTTTAGGCATGTCTGGATGACGACCTCCGTGATCAAGTACGAGTCCTTTAATAAAGCGAGAGTCTGTTTCATTTTCGTGAAGCATTTCCTATAAAGCATTGTAAACTTAATTATTCCAGTCTTTTGCTTACCATAATTTCAATCATATGCAAGTCGGGCTCAGTTAAAGATTCACTATCCTTAATAGCCATGAAAGCATCAACAATGCACTCCGTCAAATGATCAGCCGAATTCTTTCTCAACTTAGTTCTCAAGGCACCACGAGCAACCTCGATCAACAAGTCTCTAGTAATTTGTTGGTTTTCCTTGAAAGTTTCCAAAAACAAAAGAGCCATAAACTTAGCTCTTTCGAAACCTTCAGAGATAAGTCTAGGATGAACTCCATCTCCGACCCATCTTTCGGCTTGCTTCAAAAGTTCCCCGATCAACAAGACAGTTGAGGTGATTCCGTCTCCGCAGATGTCGTGTTGGGCAGTGCATGTCTTAGCGATGAGGGAGGCTGTAGGGTGTTGGATTTGCATTTCGTGAAGGAGAGTGTTTCCATCCTTGGTTAACTTTACTTCTCCGGACCCAGAGACGAGCATTTTGAGGGTACCAGTTGGTCCTAGATTACTTTTCATGACCTTTTGAAGGCCTTTTGCTCCTGTCATGTTGAGTTCGAGGGCAGCGGCTTGGCGAGCCATTTCAGCACGTGGGTTCAAGCATTGTAGAGATGACATGGTTCTGTTTCTGAAAGAAAGTAAAAGTTAGTCTAGTTAAAAGGATACACTTAAGAATAAATCCAAAAGAAGCGCTATATTTATCAATAAACGAAGGCAAAAGTCACTACAATTATTGCAATGATTTAAAATGCAGTCAAAGATAGACTCTTGCCCCGATAAGTTTGCATTGGTAGAGTGTGTCTTTGAGTGCAAGTAAACTCTGGAAGCTTCCAGTGTAACCTATTTTGCTATTATCAAATGTTGTGTTGTGAGTAATAAAAAGTTTTTGTGCCAACGGCTTAGGCAAACTGCAATGCATTGTTAATTGATCTTTAATAAATAATAAAATGGTTGTTTAAGCTTTATTAATGTTAAAGTGATTATTAATGGTGGGCAAGTAAAAAGGATGAGCAAAAGATTAGACTTTCGGCCAGGTGACACTTGAAGCGACTCCACATGCATTGTTCTTGTTTCTGGCTAGAAGGAAGTAGCCATTCATTCCAAAATTACAACCCATTGAATTCTTGACAATATAATATTCTTGAAAAGTCTTTGGACAAGTCCCATACCCAACGATTAAAGCTGCTCTGCCGGGAAAATTCTTGCGACAATTTGGTGGATTGTAAATGCCACTTTTGTAGTGAATAAAAGAAGGATGTTTATCATCAAATGAAATTGAAACAGGTCCCTGAGTAGCAATAGCTGATTGCAAAGCTGCCTCGTCTCCGCTCTTAATCCAAAAAAGACCCTTCACTCTGGCTGCAACATTATTTCTGTTGAAATGACAAACTTCTCTCATCCCTTGATATGGATAACTTTTTTCCTTGACGATTCCATTTTGGGATTGAATGAATTCATAAACGTTTTTTACATCTCCACCGAAGCATCCTAAGTTTGCATTATTGCAATCCATGACATTTTGTTCAGACAAAGCGACTAATTTTCCAGTAGCTTTTGCCATTTGTCCTTCAAGTGCTCCAATTGCACTGAAAATGTATGAATTTCCGCAACTTTTTTGATCTTTCACTGGAGTTACATAGCCTTGCTTTCTCCAGTCAACAGATTGAGGTAATCTCAATGTTGGTACGACATATCCATTTTGTGGAAGTCTTGTTGGCTTTCTTATTGGAGCCATAACTGGCATAGGTTTATTTAAATTATCCACTTCAGTTTTAGTCCAGTCGGAATAATGGTTTAGGCCTAAATCATAAGAAACGGTTCCATTCTTGAATTTTTCATTGTGGCTAGTAATATGTTCTAAACTCTTTGTAAACTGAACTTTTCTTTCCAAATCAACATTCCCATCCAAATATTCTTTCCCAAATTGTTGTTTATAATGTTTCCATAAATCATCGACTTGACCGTTGATAGTTGAAGCAATCAAACAAATCAAGAGCAATATTTTAAAAGTAGTAGTCATTGTGTAATGAATAGTATCTTTACTTCAATTGCCGTTCCTTTTATAGTAATAAATCTTATTATTTTGTTGACGAGAATATTCAACAAATCTCTTAAGTAGTTTATTCACTGATCAAGTACTTTTTAATAATATTAAAGTGAAGCTTCTCATAAGCATATCTATTTTGATGGGCAAATATTTTCTAAATTACCAAGTTAATCCGACTTAATAACAAATTTGCTTATTAAGATGGTACAATTTAATTGTAAGCACGTTCAAAGGTGACGCCAAACTCATACAAGCGTTTAAAAAAGTCGCGGACCATATCATTCTTGGTGACATTTTGGTTTTACTTTCATAAAAAACGATGTCGCCCTTAACTCAGACCGTTAAGGCAATGCCAAAAACAACTATTTTGTTGCTGCACAAAGGAACTCCGACCAGTCTATACCATGCAAAGGAACATCTTGTGGAGAAGTTATATCATGAGGGGATTAATCAAAGACTGCTTTCAAGGTAAATCGTTCTAAGCTGTTCATTTGACGTAATAATTTTCTTTATAGCTTTTTCGTTGATAAATTTTTGAAATTTAATAAAAGCCTTATCAGAACTATTAATGAGGGGCAAAATGGAATTTGTCGGGACGAAACTTTGGTAAAAGAACTTGAATCAGAGCTTGGTAAAATGAAGCTTCCATGGTCGCCATTTCGAGTTGAAAATGCATATGCCTACTCCAAGCCATCATTTGAAGAAGTTTTGGACACAATTGTTAAGCAAAAAGGAACTGAGAGGCTCGTAGCAATGGATATGACGTGTGGAATTGGTGATGAAACAAAAAGTGCCCCAGAAAGGCGAGTTAATGTTTACTTGGATGAGAAAACAGATTTGATTGATTTCGAGGAAACAAGATTCAAAGTAACCAAAGGACACCCTGTCTCTTTTGACTTTACTTTTGTCAAAGGGTGGTTGGAGAGTGAGTTTGTAATAGATTACTGGGCAAACCGAATAACCAACCTCAATAAAGGCGAAGAAATGATTGTTTTCACGATTCCCTACACTCAATATAAACTCCTAAATGAAGAAGGCATGGAAAATTACCGTGGACTATGTCAGAAGATTGTGGGGAAACTAGGATTTGCTTTTACATGGAGGATTTCTTACTATAGAGAATGGGATGATTTGAGTTTATGGTTTAATCTCGATGAGGTGTCAGCTGTTGTCAAGAATCAAAAGAAACATGGGGTCAAAAAGATGCTGGTTGTACCTTTAGTTGATTGTTTGTCTCATGGAAACAAAATGTGCTATTCTCCCAATTTGCGAGAATCAGAAGTAAGTAAATTCATTCAAAATAATTAATTAAACTTCCTTTCCAGTCTTTTTCCATTTTGAAACCTTGCGACAATCAACACTTCGAAACAAACTTGGTGGCCAAGATACTAGCCAAGCATTTAATAGATGACTAAATATTAATTTTTATGTGATTTACATAAATCATTAGCTGCCCTTTTAATTAGAGAATAAAATATTCTATACACGAGTAATAACTAAGATCAAAGTATACTTAAGGAACTCTTATTATCAAATACAAATATATTTGCTCTAGAAATTTGCTCAAAAAAATAATTTGCAAATATACATTTACAAAAGTTAGATACATATGATACAAGTTACAGTGTAGGAATATCGGTGTTTGCCAAAAAGAAATACGAGACGGATGCTGATTTTCGTAATTATACGTCTGTTTAGATGCTCTAATGAGAAGGGATATTTGCAGGTCTCTGAAATGACAATGGACTTTTGCAAAGACGATTTGGATGATAACGATATTATAGTTCATGACAACGGAGAAACATTTGACCTCTGGGTAATAGCAAATACCTCCCAGTCGAAACCGAAATAAGTACAGTGCCGTCAGTATCTACATAACCACGAAAACTAGTGACTGCTATCAAAAGACTCGAGTTTAAAAGATCCACAAAATGTTTCCATGCATGGGTAAACAGTTAGTTTTTGTTTTCATCAAATGATCTAGATGGTTCTAGATATATCCAATCAGTATGTATATCGCTTTCTTTTTTATGACTCGGCAAATTTGTGAATAAAAGATATGTTGATATAGGACGTATCTACTCACAGTGAGTGGTTCCAATTTTTGTTTGTTGAACAGCCATTTTTGCCACTATCACATAGTTCATTTATTTGCAAAACAATTTTCGTCAGGGCTTTTTGGTACAATCTAGTAGTTTTAGATTGCCGCACCTTCTTTAAATCATTTATTTTGCTATACTACTTTGTGCAACTGATTTCTTTTTAAATTTTTCCATTTATTCTGAAAAAACTATTACATTTTATTATAGGATCACTATGACTTGTCTAGGTGGTAGTAAATCCGATAATGTGTCACCAGGAGTGGGATACGGAACAATTCAAAGAAAATTGAAAGCTCGATGGTATGTTATCATCAGTGTTTTCCTCATCATTTTAGCCACAATAGCAGCCGGTGGTCATATCTGTTATGCGGATTTTGAAGAATGCAAGAACATCCTTGGTTTGCATGCAACTCCTAACGAAAACTTGGCCACTACTCAAACAGCCATCTCTTATTCACCTTCTGAATGGGCTCATCTAAAAGAAGCTTTTGAAAACTATTTGATTTACTATAAAAAGCATTATTCTCAAAATCATATAAAATATCAACGTTTTATGAATTTTGTTGATAATATGGAAAGTATGATCAAGGCCGAGAGGAGAAACCCATCTATAAGTTTTGGCATTAATAATTTCACTGATTGGTCTGAAGAAGAAATGCAGTCAATGCTAATTAAGGACGATCTAATTAAAGTAGACGCAAATATAAGTGGTGGTACCTTTGAAGCTCCTGAAGATCATTTTTTTTCATTTGAAAAGACTCTAGATTATAAATGGGAACATGATGGATTGGATAACATAGTTCTTCCTGATCAAGAAAACTATTGTGCTTCGAGTTCCCATTTGTCTGCTTTTCGAGTTCAGCAGATGATTTCAAGAAAAGATCACCATTGTAGGACTAACGTTCAAGAATTATTCGAATGCTTTAACAAAGACACAGTATGTGAAGGAACCGCTCCGTACAATGTATTTGAATTTATGAAAGAAAAGGGAGTAAGCTGCGGTAATGCAGAGCCTTTCATTTGTAATGATAATACTGTAAAAAGATATTTTGTCGGACATGTCCTTGATGCTGCTGGTTCAGCTAAAAATGAACGCCATATGTTAAATCTTTTGAAAAATGGATTCCCATTTACTGTTTCCGTAACAGTTCCAAAGGAATTTTTTTCTTACAGATCTGGTATTTTTGAACCAACACCACAACAATGTAATCAAAAGCCATCTTTTGGAAAACATGTCATGGTTGTTGTCGGGTATGGTTCAAAAAATAAAACAGATTACTGGCTACTTCAAAATACAATCAAAAGCATTGGCTATAAGAATGGCTTTGTCAGATGGAAAAGAGGTGAAAATGTTTGCGGAATTGCCGACATGCCTTTGAGTATTGTTGACCCACGAGTAGTGTAATCTTTATTAGTTCAAATTGCCATACTTTTAACTTCTCATTAAACGTGCTTTCTAATTATTTTTTAAAATAAATTATAAATTACCTTTACATGTACTTTTGCTAAATTATGAATTACCTGATGTGTACTTTTGCCAAATGTTCAATAGGTGGTAAAATCTAATAACTATTACCAGATAGCATCTTTGACCCCAAAAACACCGACCATACAAATACCAATTCCAGTACTATCTAATCTATAGCAAAGCAAGCTTAAATTGATTTGAAACAAATACTTATTACAAAGTTAATAACAACCTAGCCACAATTGTTTATGTACATTCATTTAATCACGTAAAAATACTTATTCATTTTATTATGCCATTCCTTTTTCTCTATGCACGTATTTGAATGGCCTAATTGTGGCGCGCACTAACTTTTTGGCATAAGTACACGTACTACTAACTATTTTGATTATGTAACCTAGGACATCTTTGATTACATACCTGGTCATCCATATTCACAGTAAGGCTAAGAACGATCTGCCTATTTGAGGCTGTGCAACAAGTGTATACGTATATATTTAAGGACGGGTGGTAAATTGTTGCGTGCCGTTGTCACCAACCTAATCTTAAACAACCTTTCGTAGGTGGTGTTATTTGGCCAAACTACAGTCCCAGCTCATTAAACTTTTTGCATTGTCATAGAACCACTATTAATTTAGTTAGCTAATTCATTATCGACAAATAGTCATACTTTACTTTTTAATTATTAGTTTATACATATTTCATTTATTCGCTTATAGGATGCTTAACAACACAACTGGAGAATCAAATGGACCTTTGTGGGAGAGCTTCATGGCATTAGCTGCCACTGTTATGAAGGAGAATAATGACTTGAGGTCTTTATCCTCGACGCCCTCGATTGATAGTAGTGGTGTTTCGTCTATGGATAGTGATGGTTTTTCTATGGATAGCAATTCCTCAACCAGTCCACTTCCTCAGGAAAATCTCGATCTAAACTCAATTAGTGTTAACCAATTCAACGGTCAATTAAGCAATCTTTTCAGACCGGTTCCACTTAAAGTTTCTCAACAAGAAACGATCTCAAATAAAAAAACGAATGCATTGGAAGAAATGAAAGAAGAACTGGTGGTAGAGACAATTGAAAAGAAAGAATCAAAGAAATGCAGAAAGAGCAATATTGGACCAAGTTTAGGCATCCGTCCCAAAAGCAGATCTGATTCAACGATCCCTGCTTTAGATGCTTCGCAGTTTGATGTCATCGAAGTAGGGGCTAAATTCAGAACCTTCCGGGATTTCAATCGAGTCTTCGAAGCTTGGAAGGAAGAGAATTTCCATCCTTTCAGAGTTGCGTCTTCGGAAAATTTGCACGATCCAGATCAAGCAGTCGTAGATAGATTTGAATATCGGTACATTGTCTTTCATTGTGCTCATTATGGCATGCCACGTAAAAGAGGTAAGTAGAGTAATGAGATTCACTTTATATTTCCAATCTTAGGAATCGGCAAAAGACCTAATCAAGTTTATCTTCCATGTGGGTGTCACGCTATGCTGAGATTGAATTACCATTATATGGATGATGTCTTGAGAATCACTAGTCTTAACTTGGACCATAAAGGACATTCAGTTAGCTTTGAAAATTTCAATAAAGTCAGAAGCAACAGAAAAAAGGCTTATGGAAGTAAAGATACTACGAGGGTTAAACCTGTGGAGAGAAAGATAAAACAACAAAAAACCGCAGCTCCATCTGAGAATGTTAGCTTGAATGATAGTGTGAATTTAAACGATCAACCCCATAATTTAATCAATTTTCTCAGCAAGACACCAATTAGTAATCAATCCACAAGTTTCTTCACCCTCAATCAACAAATAGCAATCCTACAAAATTTCTCTGCTCTCCAAAGAAATATGAACCCATTCCTACCTCAATTCATGGTCCCTCAACAGTTCGGAATGCAATGGCCATTTAATAACTTCATCCAACAACACAACTCTAATCCTCTAGCTAGCTTGGTTAAAGACCAAAAACCACCTATTTGAGGTATCTTATTTGTAATATCTTCCTGGTTTATATTAAATCTGTTAATTAAAATAAAGCAATTTTCCTTTTAAATAATTTTGTAAAGAAAACATGAAAGTCTTAAGCTTGTTTTAAGTATCAAAAATTTTATTATCTTTCAAAAGATTATTATAATACCAACCAAAACCATGATATTGAAGAGACAAGAGATGATTAGGATAATATATGTACTACGCATATTTTCTATCAGATCAAAAAAAATAATAAAAAAGAAAGAGATTTGTACAGAGGATGATTGTATTGAAGTTGAGGATATAAGTTCCCAGTTAAAGGAGAGGAAACCTTGGAAGTGGGGACGATTAGAGGCCTTCTTTGCCCTTCTGGCAATATAATTCCTTTAGAGCTTTTAACTCTTCTATTAAAGCCTTATTTTGACGTTCGAGGACTGTGACGCGATGCTCCAGGCACTTCACATATTCCTTTTTTTTGCGACGGCATTCTTTGGCCGCTGCAATTAAAACAATAAATTAAGTGTCTTTCAACTAAACCTTTACACTTACCTTCTCTATTCTTCTGCAACCTGACTTGTCTCTTTTTGGTCGTGTCATCTCCACCACTACTTCCCTCATTCATTCCCATATTACTCGAAGAAGCCGAAGCAGGTCCTGAGTTCATATGATTGGGTGGGGATCCGTAATTAGACATCAAACCACTAGACCACTGATCAATCGACGCAACATGATTATTAAAATTAATGGTATCATTGATATGCTTTAGATTCAAAAGTTCCGAAGAATTCATCGGACTCATCAAGTTGGCCTGGTTGTTATTAAGAAGAGAAGAGGACAGGCCAGTTGGTGGGGATAAAGCTGTTAAGAGAGTGCCTGTGAGCTTTTCACCGTTGCTGAGCATGTTTCCATTCATTCGGGGTAAGTTGGTGTATGTGTTAGAAGTCGCTTCAAGTTTTATAGGAATTTGTTGCTGTTGCTGCTGATTTGATATATTTAAATTTGAGTTCAAATTATTCTGAATAGGTATGTTATTTATTGAAGAAATGGGCCTGATATTCGGTACGCCCTGATCATCTAACAGTTCATTTTGTTTGTCTGAATTTTCACTTGTCGTTTCTAGGTCTTTCAATATCATTCTAGGATAATATAAATTAGGTAACAAACAAATATAATCATTAATGTGATTAGCAGTCATTTTTTAAAGAAAGTGATAAAAATGAATAAAAGTATCAAACAAAATTCTTATAAATTAGTGCATATAAAAGGCAACTACGCTCTCTAACAAAGTGTCAAATCTTCAAAATGTATGCATTCTAATAAACACACCTTCGCACTTCATAAGATATATTATATCACATTTTTTGTTTTATTTAATCTGCGCTTCTAGGTGAAGCCATTCACGTCCTGGCACAATTATACTACTTATTATGTGCATGTGCTATACTTCTAATTCTGTTGCGAGGGCAATTTACTTTTCAGGATATTCTATATTACTTTTGTATAGACATGTGTATGTGGTGTGTCTTTTGACATTTTTATGTACGTTTTATTAATGAGAGGGCTGAATTAATAAATGTATATTCTTTATAAAAAATTTATAATCTTTCCAAAAATTTAAATTCTGTCTAATAAATTTAGACTCTTCTTAATAAATGTAATGTTATATGACTTTGGATATATTTTGTACTATTCCTAACTAGGCGCAGCCTTATTAAGCACCTTGTATATGAAGCTATTATTTGATAGAGGGCACCAGCACATATAGGCATAAATGAATTAATTTGTATATGACATAAAAGACTTGTCATGATGTTTGATACATAACCTTATAAAAGTTTCAAACTAACATATATTTAGAAACTTACCGATACGATACGAAGGCCTCCTATTTAATTGTTCTCTCCTTTTCTTTGCCTCATCTTCTGAACAATCTTCAAGACCATTTTTGGAATGCATATCTGGGGGGCAGGGGGCAAATGATACTGTTTGGTTCTATAAAAAAAGTACAAAATGATTAATTGAAACCTTTCGAAACCTCAAACTAACCATCATCTCAAGTTTCTCTTCACCCTAAAATAGAGTATACGCCTTATTCCTAATTTATAAACTTCTAATATCCGTATATAATTAATGGTAAAGTTTATATTTAAAAAGCAATAATTTGATTAAAAAGTTTGTTGAGACACTTTCTTGTTTTTGTAGATATATAATAATGTATGTATATATTTTAGGTATGAGTTGTGTGTGTGTATACGTTTCAGCAAATGTCGCCGATGTAATAATTTCACCGGTCCATGCAATCTAAAATAAAGGTGAAAGTAAGGTTTGGGCCTAATGAAAAAGGGTAGGTACAAGGTAGGAAAAAGTTTTTTGTGAGCAAGGTAGAAAAGTTTTTGGTGAGCAAGGTAGGAAAAGTTTTCTGTGAGCAAGGTATGTTTGTGATAATAATAACAAACATATGGGTAATGAATATGAATTTTTGAAAAAAATGAAGGTAGGGTTAGAAAGCATACAAGTTAAATTAATTGTATAAATTAATGATATAAATAATGATATAAATTAAGTATATAAATAAAGCTTTTTGATTCAACCTTATTTTGAATAAACAATTGTTATTTGGCTAACGGTATAACTACTATATAAGGCAGACATATGCAAAGGTTAACAGTTTACTAAATGATGAAATTAAAAAATGGAGAAAATAGGAGAAATAATATAGTATCAAACGCTATCTTACAAAAGTGATGTCCAAATTTTGTCCAATAAAAGTAATATCATAGGTGTTGACATCTTGATTGGAAGGAAAAGTCAAAATAGAATGCCTTTTTAATAAAAATGTACGCTAATCTTTTCTTTTCCACTTTTATGAACGATAGCTTAGAAGGATTTAGGAGAGATAGGCATAAATAAATTAGACAACTAAAAGATGTCCAAATCCTGGTCTCAACTCGAGAACATCTTCTTACTTAATGGAGATTTATTATCGTGGTGTGTGTATATTAGTTTATATCTTCTTTAATAAGGCTCTTTATACTTAATAATAAATCCTTTTTGTCCGGATTAATAGTATCTTTGATATGGTTGGCGCAAATATTTTTATGGAGCATCTTTTAGAAAGCAATATCCTACCTACGTCACGCCACCTATCTTGTTTTGGCCTTTGATTTGGCAGGAAAAGGGAGAAATCCTTGAAGAATTGGTTAAAATATATTGAAGGAAACAACTTTACAAACAAACAAAAAATGGAGCAATAAAACGTCATTTGTTAATAAAGTGAGAAGATGATCATCAATTTGCACTTATATCTTTTGTCGCCACACCATCATCGTCATTATCATTTGTTGGCCATTGTATCTCAATATTTTTTATCTTCCCTACAAATAACATTCTATATTTATTTTTTTAGTCACCACCAAGAGATCGATTGTGGAAGCATGTTTAAAATAAAAGCATACTTCTATTTTTCGTGTCTGTTTCTCTTTTTTTGACAACATTAAAGTTTAGATGGCTGGGTGTGTGTGAAGCACAGTCAGTCAAACAATTTCATATTTATTGGCTTGTGTGTGTCAAGAATTAACTGAGATAAGAGAAACAAAAGTGAGAGAAGTGTAAGATTAGTTAATTTAGTGTATATCACACAAATATCTACTAACATCTATCTTCTATTACTAGAGATATGTATTAATAATATCAAAAAGTTGTGTTAAACAATTATGTTTCCTGGATAAAAACATTCATTTTTCTGTTGTATGCGTTGGTTAAAATACTACTAAACATGACTTTAGATGGTTAGATATTTTTGTTTGAATGTGACTATAAAAAATTCTTTGCATATGGAGTTCCTTATAATTGACATAGGAAGTGTTTCAGACATCGGATACATATTTATAAACTTAACTAACTGGATAAACAAACAACTATAGGTGTAAAAACAAGAAACACAGTAAAATACAACATAAAAACATGCCTTTACCACAGACATCTAATGGCTAAATAAAGCTAAAAATAAGACAATACTCTTAGATTATTAGTCAACGGGAACACCATTGAACCACCAAAAGAAGTATAAATAAACATTTCAATATATCAATATAAAAAAGTACAAACAGCAAGTTATAATAGAAAGTAAGTTGGTGGGTAGAGGATATAGAAGAAATGATTGAGGAACGTTGTCAGCTGGGGCCCAGATCAAACCACGTTTACTTGTTTATAAATAACTTTGACTTTTAGAGTATAAATAACTGTCAAGAGGAAAAGGTCCTTTTAAAATTTGTTTTATTGGATTGACTTTTGGAGATCCAAAAACTTTATATGGCTTATTATTAGATGGTTATGTTTTATTATAGCATCCATACATTATTTCTGTACCATTTAGTGGATGTTTTAATATTCCCATAGCTCTAATAAATTAGCTTACATTAGTTACTTTTTATAATTCATAAAGAATATTAAAATTAAGAACAAAACTAAAGGTGTCCTTTGTTTGGAGGTAAATGGTTTTTTCTCTAGACTAGATGCACATACGCATCCACATTGAATCAAAGCGAAACTAGGCATCACTAATTAATAAACCATCTCTTTGCTAGAAAGGATACCATTTAAAGGCGCTTAAAGTACATCAAAATGTTGAATAAAGTTAGTTATTTAAAACTCAAAAACTCCCCATAAAGTTGTCACATGGTGCAGAATATAGCCGTTGTCGCTTAAAAAAAGAAAAATTATTATGTACATATAAAGAGCACACCACCGAGACTTGGAATTCAGTGACATATCAAGAGTTTCTCGTTTAAAACAACTATTATCGCTTAGTATATAATGTTTCCAATTTTTTTATCAGTTTAAACTTAAAACTTTTTACAAGCAAATCTTTCACTAAGAGGGGTTAGTTTGTGTGTGTATATTTGACAAATGATTTAAAGCATACTCATTATTAACGTTATACAATATTACCATTTTAATTTTTTAATACTCAATTGCTAATAATAAGCATAATCATAATATTTTGATAAATGAGTTCGAAGCAGTCATTGTGAATAATGGAAAAATAGAAGATCAAGGAAAAGGGTAAGTTTGGTGATAAGGTGTGGGCTATTTTTTATCAACTTCCATTTGATGAAGATATTTGTTGGTGACGAAAAATATGTGATAAAGAAACTGTAATATCATCTACAATATCAAAGCTTTAATGTCTGGGCAAAAAAGAAAAGGACCGTTGGCGTTTACTCTTATATTTATAGTTAATTAATAGAGTGATTAAAAAGGATGGGTAATGTTATAATATGAAAATAAGAGTATATGATGATGCAGCATTGACGATATGACAAGGGACGACAATGCATATTGATAAGGCAAAATAAAGAAGGGATGGGCGATGGAGTGGTGCATGGTATTATTATGCTATCTATGAAGAAGTAAAATAAGACGGAAGGTGACGTATAAATCGCCTTTTCTGTATATGATTTTGCTGGTAACAAAAATTAAACGGCTCCTTGCATTCAATTAACCGAACCAGGGTTATGTTATCACAATCTCACTTTGTTTGTTTTAAGGTTAACGAATCAACTTTTTTACAACAAAAAATGTTACTACCACTTGATCAAATGATTTTTTTGTAATATTTTGTTAAAAATAGGCAAACATGCATCATCTTCACATGAATCACCCTTACCTTTAAAATACCACAAAATATAAAACTCTAAATGAAGGAGTATAATGATCAGAGTTTGATTTGATTCAACATCAAATATCTCCACACACAATGCACACCAAATGACATTCTAAACCTGATAAATAAATAAAGAAAGAAAAGTGGCAAAAAATTAATATTATATTTGCATTAAATATACACATATGTATAAAATATGGCCATCTCATATGTCCTTTTTATAAACAGAATTTTGTTTTAAAAAGACCGTTTAAGGTTTTAGCTAAATGACTAAATAAAATATAAGGTAATGTGGCACATGCAATGGAGGGTGTGTAGAGTAATTTTGGAATGGCATCCAAAAGATTGTGGGTGAGTGTTTGTTATTGACAAAACAAAAAAGGTATTCAGTCATTTTACCTATAAACAAGTAAAGGCTGGAATTTGATGCACCACAATGAATCTTTGTAAAATATTTTTTGTTTATAATAATTGATAAAAGTGCATTATACACAGAGATAATGCAGATGTGATATCAAATTATAAATGTAGCTTCTGCATAAACTAAATTTACAATTCCAAAAACCTTATCATATTATTTACTTGAATTATGTTTGGGTAGAGAAATATGCTGAAAGTTATTTTTCTGCAAAAAATGAACTTATTAGCCTGGTAAAAACAAAAAAGCAATACTCATAATGACTAAATGGAGGTAGGTGTCTCTGACAAAGAATATTAAATATTATGGTATTTATATTAAAAATAATGTTTTGCCATCGTTTGAAAAATATAATCCTTAAAGGAAAGGATTAAACTTGAAGTCAACATATAATTAAGTACAAACAGAGATATTTATTTTCATTCATTTTTGTGTTGAAGATATGTTTTGTTGAATTTCCTTGAAATGTGATATTTATTTTGGTGAAATCTTGTTATCGGCAAAACAAATTAATTGATGCACAATGGATTGAATGACGATTTTGTAAATCATGTTTGTGAAGGATGTGATTAGGTTTAATCTATTATGTTTTTAAGGTCAATATCACATGTGGTGTGATTAGCTAATGGAGTGATTCGTTGACATTTTTGACCGATACAGGTGCGCCTCGATATAATGAACGACTTAATCTAAAGGTTCGTATGTATAAAAAGTCGTTGTTTTCGAAATATTCATTCATATTAATTTAATATTACAATGCCTATCTACTCTAGTTTTCAAAGATTCATTGCAAAAAAACCAGGATATTCATTTGCCGAGCCTTTGACTCTTTCAAATCCGTCAGATTTTATTCAAACTAAATTAAGCCACACGGATTTACTTTTGGTGCTAGAAAAATTTGGTTGTAACTTTAAAAACAAATCTAAGACGAGATTGGTTGTGATGAACGCAGCCAATGCTTATTTGAGGCATCAGTTGTTCAGAGGAAGATACTAAGAATTATCGAGACAGTAGCAAGAAAGAAGTTTTGGTTTGAAGAAAGCAGTATAAATGCAAATTTTCCTGATTATTCATTAAATAAAGAAATTAAAAAGGAGCTCAAGACAATAAAGGATGGTGTTGCGATTACAAGCAATAAAGCAATGACCACAAATAAGAAAATTAAAAAAGAAATATCTTGGACATTTTAAAAACTGATCATTCTAAAATTATAAAATGGGTGTCTATTTTGATTGAATGTAAATTAGAAGTAATAGAACCAATTCAAGAGCCTCATAAAATTAAACGCAAAGCTAGTACTACACAAGAAGTCGAAAAAGAAATGTCCCAAACAAAAAGCCGTTGTTTGCAAAATTGGGCTAATTATAATTAGCGTATGATGGTTACATTTGTTATTCACAAATATTAATAAATTATTGCTCAATTTCTTGTTGTTTATCTTCTTTCTTTGCCAAATAAATATGTATGTAAATTGCTAGAACAATTTAAATTCAACTTCTAATCTCGCAACGAATAAAATTGAAATGTCGTCACCTAGTTTCGTTCATCTTATAACAATTTTAAAAACTGGCTTATCTTTTCAGAAATGAATTCAAATATATTATTGAAAGCTTTTAAAAATGGGGTTGTAAACAACGCTTTCATCAGAGTAAGTTAATTTGACTAAATTGCCTTAATTAATCCCTAATTCCAGAATACGTGGGTTTTAAAAAGAGTAGTTGTACCAGAAGCAACTTTACCTGGCTGTTTGCAACGCAATCCAAATGAGCTACCAGAACTGCAGCGTTATGAAGTTCTTGAAAATAAACTGACTAAATCTGCTGGGGATATTAAAGTAATCTTACTGCAAGATATTGAAGGATTAGGCCACCAATTTGATGTCGTCACAGTTAATAGAACCAAAGCTAGATCAGATCTTTTGCTGACTGGCAAAGCATCCTACGCCTCTCCCTTTGATTTAGAATATTACGCCAAGTTGAAGGAAGAAATGAAGGATGAACTTGCCAAAAGAATTCGTATTCCTTATGAATATATCAAGCTTGGGCGAGATCTTTCTTCACGTATCATCCCAATCAACGTTTCAATGGACAATAGCTGGACCTTGGATAGTGGAATTTTGAAAAGCTCTCTTAGATCAAGTGGAATTGACGTTAAGGATGATTGTTTGTATCTTGCCAATAAGGATATCAGTGGCCCTAACTTTGAAATTGAAGCTAAGTTGGTTAGATTTTATGCTGTGGTCAACAAACAATATATTGTGCCTATGTTGGGTAAAATTTGCCATATTTCCTCTGATGATTCTAGACAAGTTTTGTATCCTTCTTCTACAACTGCCAAAGTGGATAAGAAAACACTGCTCAATCAAGGTTTGACGGAAGAAAAGCCATATTATAGCCCTACTCAGATTATTGATACTGATTTCGATGTTGTGAAGTTTATGGCTAAGAGAAAATAGATTTTTTAACAATGGGAAACATCGCACAAAAGTTTCATTAGTCGAGATTGTTAATTTGTTATAATATTACATAGTTGTCTTTTTAATAATAAAATACCTACTACGAGGTTAAGCAAATTTTCTTGTTAAACATTATTTTTATATTAGCATTATTTTCATCATCAACACATAAATGATTAATTCCACCGTTTCTTACAAAATATGTTATCACGATTATTATAATTTAATTGCAAATCAGTAGGTAAATTATAATTCACGGCCGTATTGTAAAAAAATGTTGATATATTAGTTAATAGAACCAATGGAGTAAAAACATAAAATAATTTTATTACATCATTTCATTACATTAAAAAATCTACATATAGCAAATAAGTATAAACATACAGTCCTTTTCTGTTATTTTGAAGATAAGTCTTTTACCTACTTCTAATAGAAGAGTTGGCAGTTTCGGATTTGTATTGAGATTCCTTTTTGGTTTTTTGAAATGAGTTAGCGGGTTCTACTTCAGAAATGGATACTGAGGATGTCATTGAGCAATCGGGGGGAATTATTGAGGAAACTGAGGATAACATTGAGGATCTGAGGCTGCTTCTGAAACTGACACTGGTGCTGATTCTTCTTTTTCGGAAGTTCCCTCTAAGTTCAGTGATTTTATTAGAGAATTGTCAAAAAGATTGGAGTTTACGTTTGCAGAGGTTGGAGGTAAATTGTCCCAGTCAGTTGTAAACATAATTGTGGCGCATAAGAGTGAGTGAATAATTGAAAACCAGTCTCTTTTAAATAATTTTAAGATCACACAATTTGAATATTATGATCAAATTATTACTCTATTTTTTATGACTCAAAACGTTTGTGGTAATACTTTGTTTGTGTATTTCTAAGGTGGATCTAAAAATAACTAATAAAAACTGAAAATAAATGTTAATATTAACTTTATTATTTAATAATTTCAAACGACTAATAAGATAATAAATAAATAAGACAATAGTAGAAAGAAATATCATTACTACTATAGAAACATAATTTGTTAACTTTGTTTGTTAACATAATGTTAATGATGCAAATAATTATTCACTATTCATATAAAAAAACAAGATTTTTAACCTTGTTTATTAAGGTATCATGACTAATTGCAAATAGTTTGCCATTATTCTTTTAAATTTTCAATTAGAATGTCCACTTTATTAGTCATTTTTTCGTATTTAACAATTGAAAAAAATGAAATTTTATATCATTTTGAAAAATGGCTTCTTCTATTACTAAAGATGTTGACCAGTATCCAAATATTCCCTACGCTGATAAAGATTCCCAGTATTATGATAAAACACCATATGCTTCCTTCAAGTCTATCTATAGACCATTAGTTGATGAGTCTAAGCCAAAGAAAGCTAGGACTTATTTTAACAAATCAAGTTTAGTTCCTTTCTGTTTAGCTTTAACACTTTCAATTTGTGTCTTTTTGATTTACATTAAGTTTTTTACTAAAACAACTGGCAATCAATTAATGTATATGCCCGAGGATTTAGCATTGTTAAAATCAAAATTTGAGCAATATAAGAACCAGTTTAATAAAGTCTATCCAGATGAAGAAACAAATAATTTAAGATTCCACAACTTTGTTCGTAGTTATCAACATTTATTTGCAATCGGTGCTAGTGATGGTGACGCTGTCTTTGAATTGAACCATTTTTCAGATTGGTCTGATGATGAATTAAAAACAATCCTTATGAAGAAGGAACAATTTCAAGAATTTAAGAAGAATCTCCCCCCAACATTAAGAATGGCCAACCTATCAGAAAATTATTTTAATGGCATAGATTTCGATTGGCGTACAAAAGGAGTGGTTGGACCTGTTGCAAATCAAGGAAATTGTGGATCGTGCGGTTACTTCTCAGCTGTTGGAGTCGTTGAAAGTATGAATGCCATTGCTGGTCATAAATTGGTAACTCTCAGCAAGCAAGAGTTAATTGACTGTGATTTATCAAACCATGGATGTAGCGGAAGTTATCCCTATGCATTGCTTACTTACATGCAAAAACATGGTGTAGTTAGTGAAGATGATTATAAATATGAAGGTAGAAGGGGAACATGTAGACATGTAGATGGTGCCCGTGTATTTGTAGATCATGCATATCACATTCCTCAAAATGAAGGTTCAATGGCGCAATCATTGCGTCAAATTGGTCCATTCTCAATTATAGTCGCTGTAACTCGAGAATTATTTGCTTATAAGAAAGGAGTTTTCGATCCATCAGGATCTGATTGCCGTGGTAAGTCAGTAGGCCTTCATGCACTTGATGTTGTCGGATATGGAAATGAAAATGGAAAAGATTATTGGATTGTCAAAAATAGTTGGTCAACATCGTTTGGAGAAGATGGCTATGTCAAATGGAGAAGAGGTGCGAATTCCTGTGGTATTGCTGAATATGCTTGCGGTGTAACTGTCAAAAAGTAATTCTTATCAATTATGTCTTTCAATGAATACATTAAGTTTTCTACATCATTTAACTCTTTTGTATTTTATGACAGTTTATTTTTACCTAATATAATTAATTACATAAAAAACGTCACGTGATTAAGTAGTAACTATTAAACCATCCATAAGATTCACTAACTATCATATGTCGAAATTGTTGATTTATCATACGTTCTAAATAAAAAGTATAAAACAAGAAATTAATAATTATTTTTTCTCTCACCATGCATTATATTTACGCAGAAAATGATCGATACAAAGATTCTACTATTTATCTGCCTTTGCTAAAAGGGTATCATGAACCTAAGCCTATTCTTTCTAGGGAAAGATTTATTATGTTGGCTACAATTTTAACTATTGGTGTATTTATTTTCTTCATCAATTCACAAGTGTGTGACTCATCATCATATGTGTGCTTCCAAAAAACAATTGAAGATGTAATTGTCGAAAACATAAAAGCAAAGCATCAAAATGAATACCATAAAAATACAATGTTTAACTATAGGGTTGGCGAATGGAAGATGTTGATTGACAAATTTGAAAATTTTAAAGTTAAATTTCAAAAAGTATATCTAGATGAGAAAATGAATCAATTGAGGATGCTTAGATTTGTCAAGAAAATGGAAGATGATGTCATGGATCAGTTCAATGATGGAAAAACCAAGATTCATTTTAATCCAAACAGATACGCTGATTACTTTGATTATGAATTGAAGGCTATTCTTATGAGTAAGAATCTAATGGAACTGAAAAGACAGGATGCTAATTTAAAAAATGAAAAGCAGATTAAAACAAAGTCTTCGAATGATTATGTTTTTGAATGAACATTTGCAATAAATAATTTCCTATATATTTGACCTGCGAAATTTTAGTAACATCATAAAAATGATAAAGTAACTTTGAATTTTATAGTTTGTTGTAATTTAATAATGATCAAATAAATGATTTGCAATTCAAGAACACAACGAAGGAAATTTATTTTAAAACTCAATTGCCTTTGATTTGATATTTGTTTTTAGGAATTTGGGAAAACTCACAAATATTGTATATTATTATATGTTTACTTCCGTATTTATTTAACAATAATATTTTACCATATTAAATGCTATTTATGAATTAACAAATAAAAGACAGTCGGTTAAATCGCAACAACAAACGTTTATTTTAATCAAATCTTCCCTTTGACCAAAAAGATACATAATATAACAGAAACAAAACTTTTCGAAAATGGGTAAACCGATTTTAGATTTTGTATCCGCAAGTAGATCTGCGACCACGAGCGCGTTCGAACTTTCTTCCCTTTGAGCGAGTGAAAGGCTTGGCGCTTGATCCTGGTACTCCTGGAGCTCCGAAGTGTTTGTTGGCTTCACGGCGAGAACGTGGTCCTTGAACGAGGATGGTGTTCTTTCCAGTTGGGGCGAGGATAGCAAGTTGGTCGAAAGTCAAAACTTCACCTCCGGCTTTAACGATGCGAGCACGAGCGGTTCTGGTGACTTTGGTGGCAACGACACGGACCTTTGGAAGTGTGGTGAGTCTAATGTCATCGGTGACAGTTGAAGCAGTAACAACGATCTTGTCGGCGTTTCCTGGTTGACCAACAAATTTGGTGATTTTGGAAAGAGAGATTGGAGCTCTGTTGATTCTACTCATGCATAAACGTTTGGCAACGATGGCATCAAATTTAGATCCAGTTTTCTTGGCCAAATTTTGATAGACCTAAATAATAATAGTGTTAGAGGTTGTCATATAAGATAAAAGCACTTACCTTAGCCAAAACACGTTGGTAAGGATCTTCAGACTTGGGTGCAGTACGTCTTGGCTTACGATCGTATTTGTGGCAAATGTCGAGACCCATCTTATTAGAATTTAAACTAAAATAGACAAAAATATTATTTAATCAGAGCGTATTTTCACGGAAATCGAATATTCACGCAAACACCGAAGAAGTACCACAAAAAGATGTTAAAAAATATAAGCCAATATTTTTGGTTGCATACTTAATTTAATTTATATAAAAATGGTGAATAAATCAGCAAGTTAGGTGCCATTTACAGTTAAAATTCAATTTTGTCCAAAAATATTTAAAGCGTTGGAAAAAGGAGTACCTGATAACATTCGTTTCAAGATTGTGGATGAAATTGTGTGGTACGATATCGCCTCCTTTTAGCAAGCTCCCTTGCTCAGAGAGATCAGAGTTCGAGTGCGGGTAGGAACAACAATTTTGCCTAAATATTAAAATGATAAATAGTAATAAAAACTTAATTAGAATTATAAAAATTCATTTAGAGTTATAGCAATACATTTAGAGTTATTTTTAACTTTCTACTTGAACATTGAAAGGAAATAAACGTCGTAAAAAGATAAATTCTCAAATATCAGATGTTTACTTTAATCAAACCCCACAATTATTTATTTTTGTTAACTTATCGTTTGCTATTATTTTATTACCTGCATTTTTCAATGTTTCTCACAAATTAATAAAAAATTGTATCTTTAATTGTTTATTAGATGCCCAATTTACTCCTCTGCCATTATTACACTAAACTTTAATATTATTTCATATAATTCCACAACACTTCATTTATAATAAATTATTTTGATACCCCAAATTAGAACAATAAAAAAGATAGTGATCTTTAATTTTGCGTAGTGTCCCAATTGCTATGTTGTTATCGTTTTATTTGTTTAAAAAATATTAAATGTTCCTCTGTCCGTTAAGAAAGAGCATCAAATTTGAATCAGACAAAGGCACTCGTTTATTATATATTTAACAAAAAATAGACAGAAGGTAATTTTTGATGTGTGATCTTGCATATAAAATGGTCATGTGGACAAAAAGTATACGCATAAATTTGTAGAAACAATGTACATTACATTTTAAAATGACAAATGGTTAAAAAAAGGACTGAGTATGACCGCAGCACACTACTAAATTGTATTATACTTATACCAAACATGTCTTCTACTCAACGTTTGTCTATCTCAGAACCCTGATTATTAAGGATATACAGATATTATATCATACATAGTACACAGTCACTTCTTAATTCAAATTAGTTTAGATCTTTTTTTGTTCTTTTTAGACCACTTTAACCCTCAACAACTGTTGCCAGTGCCCCGTGAAATTTTACGAGTAACTTCAATAGTACGCTAGTTTACTTTTTACTTATAATATGTATTTCTAGGATGTAAAAATGAGTTTTCAAATTAGTTACACCCCATCTCATACTATTATACAAACTGAATTGTGATATATGGCACAATTTTTCCGCATTTATTATCCTTCAAGTTTTTTTAAATTATCACTTACTTTCTGTCTATTTATTTTTACGTTCCCAGTCAACGGGACTGTGTGGGTTACTTTTTTAAAATAAACATTCAATTTTTAAGAACGTGACGTCTCCTTCGCCATCTCATTTTTTAAAGCTTATAAAATTAATGTTATTAATATTTTGATCGAAAATGATTCTCAATCCACAAATCGTTGATCTCGTTCTAAGGATGAGGATTAAGTAATAGTAGTATATTAGTGCACATATGATATTAACACGCTATAGACTCTAATCAAGTATTATATTAACTATGATATTAACCCCTTCACCGCTCTTCCCTTAACTTTCTTCCAATTACCCATTTTTTTGGAAACATGAACTTTTTGTGCAAAGCAAGCTAGTATACAGAATTGAGCTAATACAGAAATCAAATCAAATAAAAAATAAACGTAAGTACGATCGTCTTTAATACACAGTCTTTGTACACATTTTAATACACCCTCCTTTTTCAATTCTCGCTTATTTTCCCACCAACGAAAACATCACCTAACACAATAAATTAGAAATATTCGTCAAATTTGTTGTGCCCACCATTTATTTTTTGACTGGTCCCTCTAATTGGCCAGCATTTGATGAAATGATATGAAATATATACATGTTGTTGGCTAATTAATATTCTAGCACTAATACCTTTACCGTCTTCTGCACACTTTTATAAACTATCGCACCATTTAACTTGTACTTTAATACCAACCTTCATTTTTTGCTTCATTTCAGGGTGAATCACTCTAATTTTAATATTAAGTAACTTTACTTAAATGCTAAAAATCATACCACAATGTTACCATTTTGGGATTTGTTTGTAAACAAATGTATACCCTTACTTACACTTTCTGTAATTTTTTTCTACATATGCTTGATTTGGGCCAATATTAAGGTGAAGGCTGGTAATAAATTGATCACTAAGACGTTTACCACTACTATATTTGGCGGTTCAAGTAACGACGCCACGGATGGGCACAAGTCGATCCCTCTTTATGTTGATGAAGTAAAGGGGCACATTTTAACAAAGAAGCAAGCTAAAAGAGCTAGGAAAAAGGCAAGACTTGAAGGCCTCACTAATTTAAATGATCAAACAAATAAGGATAATCAAACGGTCCAGTTCTATGATTCTTCCATTAAGATAAGTGAGGAAATAGACTTTAGTATTATTACAAACGACGATACTCATTCAAATATATCCGAAGTGGACGCACAGTTTTATGGAACAGAAACTGACACTCACTTAAGTGAACTTGACACATACTCTATTGGATCGGAAATGGATATACACTCAAATATATACGAAATGGACACACATTCCGATGAATCAGAAATGCTGCTTTTGCCCGGTGCTGAAAGCGACAATTATTCGATTCCAGAAATAATAGTAAATTCCCAAACAGATTCGATTAGTGAGATCACACAAGAGTCCATTTCTGAAATCAATTCACCACAATCCTCAGAAAATATTTCAAAACTCGCAAAAGAAAAGGATCGTATTTAGACTAAACATTGAAGATGTGAAGAAAGAAATAGCTGCCGAAAAGTCTTCTAATTCCTCACCTACTCTATCTTGGACATCTGCCGTGTCGAACCATACTCAACTCTCATCCACAACCACTGATTCAGGTATGACATCCGAATACGAAAGGATGTGCCCTCAGCCAGATTCCCTCAACTTTCATAAATTCAGATCTTTCAGTGCCCTAATAAAAGAAGGTCAACGGCTCGTTGAGGCTTATCACAGAACAGCTCGTCCCCTCAGTATCTTTGATTACGGGAAATTATTATCTTTATCAGCTGTAGCTTATGACAACAACGACGTCTGTGTCGGTGGTTATTACAAAATAGATGCGTATGTTAGCGACCACGAAGTCGCTGTCAGTGGCTTCCATTTAGACGACTTCTTTAAACTAAAATTTGTCTTCACTAAAAAAGACGACTCCAAGCAGATTATCATCAAGAAGGAAGGTGTGCTGAGAGAAGCCATAATTGCATATCAGTCTGATTCTATTACCATTATATTTATAGAAATCTTCTTTAAATATAATTCAATGAATCCCTATGGTGCTAAGGATTTTAGACTTCTTATTGAACAGTCAGATTATTATTTGTTGGAAAGAAAAAATTCGGATGCCTTGTCTTGTGTTAATAAAAATGATGTTGTTGTATTAATGAAAAAGCTGTCTGAAACAACGGTCGGCAAGCATACAATTGAGATGATGTCTTCCTGTTTTTACAATATTCCACATTTAATTACTGGTCAAAAAGTCAAATTATTCAGAAATAACTTGTTCCCGATGAATACTAGACAAAAGGCTGCTTGCAAGATGGTCTTTAGGAATCACCCAATCTCAATTTTGGAATCCCCAGCCGGTACAGGGGGTACCTTCACAACTGCCATGTTAATTAGTTCCGTTCCAGAGGAGCATTTTTTGATCGTCACTGAAACTAACAAAAGAGCTGATGCTATTGTTTCGAATTTGATTCAATTTGGATCTGGTCAAGTCAGACCTTTAAGAATATATACTGCTACTCACGCCAATACTTTACAACGTCCATTGCCGTATTCCGATTTTTTACTTAAAACTAATTTACTTCAAAAATATCAATCTAAGATGACACCCGATGAAATAAGTTTGGTAAAGAAGTTCGAATTTCACTATACAAATTGTAACAACGCTCATTGGCGTTATCAGGCGGGAATATTTGGCCTCCATGTTGAAAGAAGTAAAATGTGGACTCTTTTCGATAAGTTAGATGACATTTTATGGAAATACTACAAGCCAAACGCCGTCGTCGTCACTGCCGAATTCGCCAAAAGACTTCTTACACGAAAGATCAGTCCACTCAAGTTTACTAGACTTATAATAGACAATTCCAGCCAAATGTCAACTATGAGTTTCATGGAACTGGCAGCTATTTATACTGCAGCTAATGTCATTTTGATTGGAGACAAGTACCAGTTGCCTGTTTTTAAACATCACAGACTTGATTGGAAGGTCATGGAAAGTCCATTAATGAATTCGATCTTTGAGACAGTTCATCATCATGATGTCAGTGTTTCAGTGCAATTAAATGTTTGCTACAGACTTCACCCGGAGATCGTCGAAATGATTTCGGAAGCTTTTTATCAAGACACCCTTAAATTTCATACATCCAACACGTCACGTTTATTTATTATCGAAAAGCTGTGGTTCAATCCCCCTAAAGCTCCTATGGCATGGATTAAAACAAATGGCACTTTGTCATGTGGAAGAAACACATTCTACTGCATCAACCACGAAGAATGCGATCTCGTCCTTAAATTTGTCCTCGAGTTAAGAAGAAAGAACTTTAGAGCTTCAGACATAGGTGTTGTTTGCATGTATAGAGCTCAGGCCAAATTAATAGCCTCCGCATTCCCTAAGTCTTTTGAACCTGACGTCAATACCGTTGATAGCTATCAAGGAAGGGAAAAGGAGATTACGATTGTGTGTACATCAAAGACTGTCAATGACAGAGAAGAACAAATAGGTTCCGATTACATCGGTGATGCCAGAAGAATTAATATCGCACTAACTCGTTCCAAATCCATTCTCTTTATCTTCGGTGATCCCACATATCTTGAAAGACACGAAGCCTGGAGAATCCCAATAGAACATTTTCATAAAAATGGAGCTATCTACGAGAATGCAAACATGATAGAAATGCTTCAACTCTGAAGGGATATCCAAGTTATGCATCATCACCAATTATTCATCTTCATTATTTTTCAAATGTCGTTCGAATAGCTTGCACCCATACATCTCTCTCCTTATAATAGTATTTAAGGACTTTTTTAAATATATTAGCCACTATTTTTATTGTTTAGAGAAATAAATTTTGTTTTTATTGTGGATATTATTATATTTAGCATGTACTGAACTGTTTTTTGTACAATTAGCTATTATTTATTAGCTAAAGTATTTATTAGTTACCTGTTATTATTTATGAGTTATCAGGTATTATTTATATCAATTTTAGTTTTGAAAGGAAGTAATAAATGTAATAGTGTGGTTTATTTTAAGCTTCCTTTAATCCTTGAAACATGAGTTGGCCCAATTGCTGTCTCCACCTTGATTTTGCCCTATTTATCATATATTTGTCATCTACCCCCTCTTAACCACTGAATTAGAAGAAAAGCCATAAAATACGTATTCTATTTTTTAGAAAAGCACTATTTTGCTTAACAATAAAGTCTTATTTTGGATTAAATTTAAAAAATATTAACTTTTTCTATTTCTCCTTGCCCTTATAAATGATTGGTTACGGCATAAAAAGAAGGCAAATGCATAATCACACTTTGTCCACATTTTTTATTCATACATTCTTGAGGGTTTGGCTTTCTCTCCTGCCACATAATTTCACACTCATAATTTGAACTACATCAAAAATAAATAAACAAATAGTGGGTAAAAAAGTATGTTTCTATTTGACACATCACTATTTTTATTTGATAATGGATGGAGGGGCGGTTAGTTGGGAAAATGATTACTTAAACTATATTATGCAGCTTTTAAAGATGGAGCTTTTTTGGTGGTGGATTGATTGGGGTGTATTTTATATTTTTGGCTACTGCTACTTTTAAGAAGAAGATATACTTCTTTGATAGTCAAAAAAGTTAACTGTGTTGTGCGTAGTAGTATGTTTGTGCCTATGAACACTTATAAATAGGCGCCTAAATGGTTGTTGGGAGAGTTGTGGCTTCTTTGAATGGGACAAAAAACTATGCTTGCCCTCAATATAGGAGGGTGCGCCTTGGCAAATAGCGAAAACATAGACAAAAAAGTAAAGTTTTTTGAAATGCCTTCTCATCTTCTGGCCCCCTAACAAAAGTTGTTTGGATGGTGGTTGGGGAAAGTGTATGAAACGTTATCCACAAAACATTATATATATACACAAATAATATGTACATATTCGCATTCATTTTCTAGTAGTATTAGGTTATTCTCAATTGCTTTTTATGTTTATATGTGATACATACAAATACAAATGTCTTTCAGCTATTTTCATAACGCCCCGTCCGCACATCTATACTTCTTTTTAAAGATATCTAATTATCACTCATCTTTTGTTGTTGTTTTTAATTATCATAAATGTTTATGGTGTTTGTATTGTTTACAATCATAATAATGATATCATACAACTTTCCAGGCATAAATAATTACTGTAGAAATATTGTAAAAATATTGTAGAAAGAAGTTATTTGACTTCACCATATTATTATCCCAATTATTGAGAAATATGAATGGCGGAGCCTTGTATCAAATTACCACTTATGCTATTATTTCCTTTTACGAAAATTACTCCAAACCATTAGTTATTCTTAGTCTTATATTCGGAATAGTCGTATTACTTGAAATTTATTCATTACCTACATTATGGCACAAGATAAAGGAAATATTTTCAAATAATAAAGATCCAGACGAAAGCAAACAAGGACAAAGGGAGCAGCACTCACCCACGCTCCATCCAAAACGTATCAAGTCATCACCACCACATTTTAATCCTAATAATAATGGTAAATTAAAAAAATATGGCTTTTCAAAAAAGTTGGAAAGAAACAAAAAGAAGAAGGACCAATTAAGTTGTGGTGGTGAGGATAAGCTGGTGGCAAGTACCTCTTTGAGGCAATTAAGTAGTGTCGAGAAAGACTTTCATTTGGAGAGCAAGCCATTACCACTAATTAATGACGTCAAAAGTATTAATGATGCCTTTAACGGTACCCCAACACTTCCAGCCCAACCTTCACCAAAAGCTGAAAGCAAGAAATGCGTGTCTAAAAACACACCCAAATTGGTCCCGAAAGGGGAAACAGATAGGTAAATTAGAGTCTCTTTTTTAAACACAATATTGCAGTTTCCATTTAATTAAACATTTGACATGCACTCCACTAGTAATCATATTAATTCCTTCTAGTTCCAACCTTTTCAGTGAACCTTTCGTAGAAGTTAGCCGTAGACATACTAACAACATTTCAAAAAATAGTCAGGCGCCGTTACCTAAATTGAATAAGAAAGTTTTCCTCAAACATCAAGGTAGCAAGGGAGAGTTGGTGAGTAGCAAGGCATTATCCTCACACCAAAAAGTAATGACTCATCTTGTTGTGAATAGCAGTAATAAGATTAAGGCTAATGCTTTGGCAAAAAATGAGACTCATCCAAACAACAATAATAGTTTTAAACTTAGTTTGAATGAAATAGAAAAAAGTTGGAAAGAGTACGATGAATGGAGTGATTTAAAGACACAATCTTTGGTAAAAACAATTGAAACAAGTTGTGGTAATAATTCTTCCGCTAGATTACCCTTGAAACTGTATAGTTCCGTTCTTCGAGATATTACTTTGACGACGTTAAATGAACCAAAGATTGCTTTGTCAGAAACTAATTGTACAGACAATTCAATTGAAAAATGTAAGGTTGGTGAATGGCAGACGAGTGAAAAAATACAAATAACGCCTAAAGTACCATGCACTTTGGAAATGGACTGTACAATAGTGCATCAATTAAAAAGAAGCTGTGAACTATTAATGGAAAAAAACGAGGAACTATTGGCTGAGAAAAGTAAAGGACCACCAGAAGAGTCCGAATTTAAATTTCTCACATCGTGGGATGATGATGAAATCTTTTTAGGTGAAAACAAAAATAGTCTCTCAAAATTTGTGCCATCATCGTTCCCATTAACAAACATCCAAATATATCCAAACCAAATTACCCATAACATACATGAGTCTATTGAAAAGGAAGCTATTAAGGAGAAGGAAATAACGTCAGCTTATGATTACACACTAGCTTTGTTTACTAATGCAAATAATGAGGAACGATCTTCATTTGCGGATGCACCCCCATTTAAAAGCCCATTTGAGGATGATGGATCTTGGACCAGTTCGTTATTTTTTACTCCTGGGGCAACGGAAACAAAAAGTAATCGCTTTAGATTTCCAATTTCTTTAAATTCAGAACTTCCCAATAAAACGTCAGAAACACCAGCAGAGTCCTCGTCAGACTATAATTCAATGACTCCTTCTCCTAGTTCAGCTGGCAAGGAAGCGAACCTCAATAATAATTGTTTCTTCAACCAAAGTGCAGCTTCACATTACTCGCTTGAAAAGACATTGTTAAAGGGCAGTGATGCTTTTTTTACTGCTCCACTTTGTGAATATAATCCTTTCATATTTCCTACGCCCTTAGGCACGATAGGGTATGATGGAGTGGAGGATGGTGACGAGGAACCTTTTGAAGAAACAGTTGAGGAATATGATCCTTCTAGTATAAAGAAATTCATTGAAATCATGATTGACACGGGGGATATTGATGTTGAGAAACATAAGTCTATTAAAATGAGAAGCCATGATTTAGTTACTAGGCCTCCGTTTTTTACCAAACCAGTTATAGAACAATTGCCTGAACTTCCAATTAGAAATACAATTATTCATAAATTTCCCACTTTTGATGAAATCCAACTAGAAAACGGTTATTTTGAAGACAAACCAAGCAATAAAATACCAATCCAAGTTGTCAAGCCACTATGTCAACCCAGAGCCAAAAGAATACTTAAAATTACTAAGCCAACAAAGCCAACTCTAATAGAAAGAAAAATAATCCCATCAAAACCACCTAGATTATTTGCCCAAAAACAACAGCTTCCTAGGCAACAAAGACTCCTAATGACCACTGCAACTTTCTTTCAACCTCTTTATCCAATCAATCTTAGAATAGTTCATGTCAAACAGCCACATTTTAAACCGCAAATGATGCCGCCACACCACAAGTCTCCAGTAATGCAACAATTCAAGCTTCAGTTATCACCTATGTTTAGACAACAATTTATTTCGCCTTTTAATATTCAACAGCCACTTCCACAAATGATACATCAACCTAATCCCAATCCTAATTTAGCTCCATCGCAAAGACAATTGAATAATATATTTCGGGGAAATGTTTGTGTCCAACCGCTAGTTCAGAAGATTATTCCTATCAAGACTTTTAGAGACTTGTGTCATTTCAAGGAAACATTATATGTCTTATCTCATTCATTGATCAAATCAGAAAAAATTGTCGTAGACAAATCTTTATATACTTTTTTATCCTATGAATTGGAAGTAAAACCAAGTAACGTGGGTTTCTTGACAGGTGTAATAGTTTACCGAGGAATCGTTTCCACAAACACCTACTCAAATGATGGATACATAATGGATGCCCAGGTACTAGTCAACTATTATCCCAAAGAAACCTCAGAAGATGCGAACCCAATAACTGCTAAAGGAATAATAATTTCGATCAAACCCCCAATTTATTATAAATCATTTACATGTATACAAGTGGTCGTTCTCATTGAATCTCTTCAATCCGGTCTATTACTTCCCAACGAATTCAAAGCAGTAATAGCCAAATACACAACTTCCAAGATCTGTCTCCGCTCATTCATCAACACTTATCCTGAAACCACCACCGAATTGGATATTTTTACCGAAACCATTTCAAACAGCGCAGCTGGCCAATGTTTCTTCAAATCCATGATTGATTCTTTTATTCCTCCGCCCTCGAAAACATTTGACGATGTCAATGTCGCGCCAATGTCGAATATATTAGATGATGATCAAATAGCAATGATCAAAATTTGCCTCCGCAATAAAACAATAGCTTCTGCATACTCAATGCCGGGATCAGGAAAAACATTTGCTGCTACAGAAATAGCAAATCAAGATTGTTTTGGTATGCAAATTTATGTGACTCACAGTGATGCTAGTGCTGATTTATTGTTAAGACATTTCGAGAGGTTTAGCAAGCATAAAGTTAGACCCTTTCCTTTGTTTAATCTATCGCATCGTACTCCGGGGAGTGAGTATTATGAATCAGGTGAATTCGGATTGTATCAATGGTTTAGGCACAACTACGATTTATTGTTGAGTTTAGAGGAAAAGAATCTCTTTTACTCCTTCATGTCGATGAGTCAGAAACTAAACTCAAGTAGTTTGAGGTTTACTCACTCTATTTTCGAGGTAGATAGATTATTCTTGATTATGACTGAATTGAAGAGAGAAATATTGCAAATTATTTGGAGAATTTATCAGCCTAATACAATTGTTGTTACTTCAACTCTGGCTAAGAAAACACTGTTTGATCAATTTTGCTATTTATCTCCGAATAGAATAATACTTGACGATGCAAAAGTAGTGTCTATTTTCAAATTCCTGGAGCTAATTAACTGTTTCCCCCATGCTTCTTATGTTTTATTAGGCGAAGTGAACTTAGGCCAATCTTACGAAGTCATACATTCACCTAAAGGAGCCAAATACTGTACATTAATGCTACCTATCTCTTATTTATGTAACAAAAGAGGAATCGGCCAGACGTGTAGTCTTAAAACTTGCTATCGTTATCCTTGGACGGTTATGTCTTTTTTGAAAACATATTTTAATTCACAGAAAATCCAAACAATGAGTCAATTTAAAAAAAATCCAAAAGCCGATAATATTTTGTCAGATGAATTCGAGATGACAAGATTGGCTTTTGTTGATACGTGGGGAACTAAATGTAGGAAGATTTTCCTTTCCCCTTCCTGCACATCCTACAAAAATTCAGGTGAAATCAGAGTTCTATTCAAAATATTAGGTGATCTACAGAGCAGACAAGTAAAAGCTGAAGACATTGGCATCATAACATTCTTCGACAAGCAAAAAGACTGCATACAAAAGTGCTTCCGTCAAAACTTCAAACCTCAAATAGGTTCAGCTACACATTTTATCGGAATCGAAAAGAAATACATAATTGTGTGCACCACCAAAACAAGCTTATCCTTCAAAGAAAAATCACTTCTTCACACAATTTTAACTTATCCCTATAATCTACTGACTTCCTTAACTCGATCAACATCCGCAACTATCCTTCTCGGTGACGCTCAATTCCTCTGCAATTTCCATTCCTTCAACTTAATGATCGGCAGACTTCGCGACTCTCGCACCAATTATCTATGTACTAATACACACAAAATGTTTAGATTTATTAACAATATTCCTACTAAAGTTTCAGTAGATATTCAACCAAGAGAAGCTTCAAAAATAATATAAATTTCTATATTATGCAACGAAACAACTCTTGTGGTTTGTAATTTATTAAACAAATTTTTTATTTGTTTGTTATACGGTTTAAATAAAGAGATTAATTAAAATTGTAATGGAATATATGATGTTATAAAAATAGAACACATGCCATAAGATGCTATCTAATTACTTATTTAGGCGAATAAAACTTTTTAAGCAACTTTTTTATAATTAGAGAATTAAGTCAGGCAACTTTCTTTCGCTTCAACTATATACAGACAAGCTATTTCCCATCAACTATTTGCAATCAAGTTATTTATTTACAAATCTCGATAACACATAAGTTAAAACAATTTATTTAATCATAGGAAATGTTAAATTAGATGAGTATTGCAAATTAAAAAGACACACAAAAGATCAAACAAAAAAATTTAACATCATTAATAGAGACATTAAGTCAAAGAATCTTAGTTCAGCTCTGCCAGATACTTTGTCTTGAGCTTTGTCCTATTCCTTCCTAAAGCTAAGTTTAGCTAACTTATAACCTAAAACAAAACACAATATAAAATATGAGTACAATGATAAATGGATGAAACACACCTTGATAAAAGACGTTCGGCAATATATAAAAACACGTTTAATGCCATGTCACATTCTCCATGAAACATAGAATGATGACCCATCGCTTTGTGAACTGGTACTACCTAGCATACGACTGACATATACGAAATAAGAGTACTACATCAAACATAATTTCCCCCTATATAATTCTTAAATTCCGTAAATACGTCATGTAACCATTTTTTGCAAAGTTTTCAAATGCCTCCTCTGCCCGGCAGAAAAGAGATATTGAAATTTTTTTAATGATTTAGGTATAAAAAACCGTGGCTTTCAAACTGCATTAACAGAATTCTTCAATTCATCTAATAGGCAAATTTCTTTTGGACTCAAACCATCATACCTGATGCATCCATGTGTTCCATCAACCGCTCGGCAAAACAATCTCTAGCCATCTCATCTCCAACGACATACCCACCAAAAAACAGCAATATCAACGAAACATTCATTTTACACGTCAAATAATGAACTAAGCATTGTACCTCTTACATATAAATCTTTTCCATCATCCAAATTTTGCATAATCAAATTTGATTTAAACAAGTAAACATAAATACTTCAATCAAATTTTCCTGACAAACATAAATGAACCTTTATTCAAATTGCTGTCAACATATCGTTATAACAACCAAAAACCGTTTGAATAGTTTTTTGGTAAATCAAAGTTATCAATCACTTCTAACCTACGTTTCCTCATCATCGACTAAAGTAAGATAAAATATTTTTATTCAGGCACATTCTTTTAAAATAATTGTACATTTAACTATGAATGATAGAAATAACTTTAAATTATTATAATTCATCTCATTTCTTAATATATAATAAAAAAAGTTTAACAAGAAAATATATGTGTACGTATTACTCAGTTCTTTTGATGAAACACAAAATCAGAGAAGGAAAAAGTATATGCAGAAAGGTAAGAACCATTATTTGATTATACAATCCAATTTAAGAACGAATCTAGGCAATTAAATATAAAAATTTGTTTACAATTAAAATCGGACCAGGTTTAAAATATTAAAGTTCATCAATAAGTATATATTTATGGAGAGGATACTTGTTCTTTCACTTTTCATAAAATCATAAAAATAACGGCACCCGATTGAAGTCCAGGGACAAGACAAAATGTGTGTGCCAATGTACACCCGTAAATACAGCAACGTATTTATCTTTTTTCTTTCTTAATATAATTTTATACAAAAGATGTGACCGTAAGTTCTCTAATCGAATACTCCGACTACTTCTCTGTATCTTGGTGCAGCCATGAATTGATTATTATTGGTGAAGTTCAAATTTTCATTTACTCCATCTCTTTCTTTGAAGACATGTACATTTGGAGCACTTGCTAGTCTGTCTAGCAGAGGCAAACAATCAGCGAGGACTGTATCATTCTTGTCGTCAAACCATGAACGAACAGCAATCGCATTTTCAGGGTGGAAAGCATATGACGCCGGGGAGTTATCCATTATCATGACTTGGTCAATTGGACGGCCCAGTTTGGAGAGATCTTTGACGTAGTTCCCGTTGTACATGACGCAGGATTCGCGGAACAGGCGAGATTTGAGATGACCTTTGGGGTCTAGGAGATCGGAGACGGGGTCGGCGTACTAAAAAGCAAGTTAAATATAAGCAAAAATTTAGTTGTCTATAAAAAGTTAGTTCAATATAAAAATATGCTAATATCATTTAGTCGAATATAAAAATATGTTAATATGTATTTAGTTTAATAAAAATAAGTAGAATATAAAATTACCTTAGCTAGAGATGCTGTAAACAAGACACATTCATACTTTTCTCCCACTCTATCCAAAAATTCATCCACAAATGGTCTCTTAAGCACATAAACCTCATGGATCGTTCCCTCGATCTCGACAGGTATCACGTAATCGGCATTTTCAATAGGCTAAAAGAATATAAGTAAACTTTAAATATTCAAACTTACTTGGAATGAAGAATGAACCAACGTCTCATCCAAATCAATAACCAAGCACTTTTTATTCTTATCACATTCCAAAGCGGGTCCTAACAAAGGTTCACAATACTCGGCAGCACTAGCCAATTTAGCAGCTTCCAAATTATTCCTATTAGCAGCAGCATAAGTTCCCGCATTTCCAATATCCCTCAAATTTCTGCCTTGTCCCGGTTTAGGAACCTGCGTAATGATGCCATTCGAAGGAACCACTAAATTAGAATTAGTACTTGTTTGGGATGAAGACATGGTGAATTTATTCCCTTTGGACACAAAACAAGCCCTAGACAAGTAAGTGGTGTGACGGCTGATGATGGTTGGCAGGAATGAATAGATCGAAGGCATAAAATCAACTGATGACTCGACTCCTAATCGCATCTTCACTCAGTATCTATTAAATTATTCAGTTTACTCTAGAGAGGTAGTTTATATCTTCGCACGTACGTTGCAAATATAAATATAGAAGAGAGTAGAGGGGGGAAGATATGGCGGCGTCTCGTTTCTGGGAGCAAATTTAAATATAGAGGGCAATGGCATATAGGTACTTCAATAGTTTTTTATTCTAGGTAAAGTATATTAGATGACACTAATTTTTTATAATAAAAATATAAAGACGTCTAAACGTTGCGTGTTATCATTAATGATTATATCAAAACAAAAAAGTACCCTGCGTTTGGAAGAAACTGTCCTTACTGAATAGTAAACAAGTGGTGAAATTTGTATGGATGGGGTGTGGTGCTTAGTAACCACCCATCCAAAACAACGCAAACCCCATCATGGACGAAAGTAGAAGACGGCGTGTGTCAGCAATATTGTTTTTGGTGGTATATCTAGTTAAAAAATTGTTAGTCTATGCTGATAGGCCAAAATTGATTCTCTTATCAGGGGTGTGTAGGGTGGTGATAGAGATGAGGGTGGTAAGGAAATGGGTCCGTGGAATGTAATAAATGTTTAGCATATTCCAAGTAATAAAGATCATAAGATATTCCTAATAATTGTGTACAAATAAAAGCCACACCAGTAAAATACTTATAAATGGTGATTTTATTTAAATTTGCACTTACCTGAGGTAATAGGTGAAGCTTGTTGAACAACCGCTTTCTTCCCATTTCCGACAACAACAACTTGCTGGATGCCATCTCCATTCGCCTTTACTTTGCCTGCCTCAGAATTAACCTTTCCATTCTTGGCTTTAACATCCCCTGACCCGTTACTAACAGTATGATAGGAAGACGCCTTATCTCCTGAAGATCTCCCACCACTAGGTTTCAAACAACAACAGAATGAAGCTATAAAACGGGGCACTTTTGGCTTTTTGCGTTGCCGATGGGTTGTTTCTGGAGCCATGCATAAATCTGTACCTGGTTTGTCAGTTGATTGAATGTCTTTATCTAAAAGCAAAGTAGGATAAAAGAATGTTTGAAAGGCTATTAATTTGTAGGTGTTACAATTTAAATAACTTTAAATTATTATTTTGAGTTGTGATTTTTTTGGAAAGTACCATTAAATTTTGTTTGAATTGTGCCGTTTGGTCGGTCATTAGTGATTGGAGTAATCATTGAATGATTATTATTATGGGGATGGATAGAGCTATTATTTGGATTAATAATAATTCCATTTCGATAGTCTTCGCCTTTTGGACGGGAATGATGAAGGGGATGGTTGGTAGTTCCGTACAAGTCGTAGACTGAACCCGTTTCAGGTTGCTTGTGGAACATGTTGCCTGGTGGAATAGGCGAGGAGGCAATGACATAAGCTGGAGGAGTCGTTTCATTAGTATAAACTGAATTGCTAAGATCATTATAGATCGAGTTTCGTTCCTTGGACTTGGAAGAAGATCTCTTCGGAGGAGATTTACTCTTACCAGAAGAAATAATTGGTAATTGCAAGGGAAAAGCAGCAGGTTTTTTGGCATTTCTCCTGCTTTCAATCTCGCCAAAGTTTGGAGATCGGTGAGCTGAGGTAATGGCATACCCATATTTATCATAGTAATCACCCCCTCCTTCATTGAACGGAACTACAGTTGTCCGAGTGGCATGATGCTTAGATTTAACCTCATCTCGTCCGTAATTATGGTTTCGATAGGCACTATTATGCTGATAATAGTCAACATTCCCAATATGGTGTTGATTACTATATTTAGGCGATGGAACCGGACTTTGCAAAGTTCTCCTCAACGTTAATGGAGAACGGTGGTGAGTTTTTGCCTGGCCTGAAGGCATGACAATCACATTATTATTAGAATGTCCATTGTCTGCGCCATAATACTCATTTTGAGTATAATAGTGAGTGTCCATATGAAAAAGATGTGCCTCTTGCTAATTAGATTGTGGAGTAATAACAATACTTGAGCAACTTTAAAAAAAAAGTTTTGTAAAATGACGTAAATCGGAAGGGTAACTTTCTATAAACAAGTTGACAAAATATTACGGCTATTTAAAAAAGGTAAAATTGACGAGTTATGAAATTTGTTGGAGACTTTAACGATGTAATTAATGTCATGGTAATAATAGATCACCTCTAAGTATTTTACGTTTTACTAAAATTTTTTCATTTCTAAAAAAAGGTGATGTGTGTGATTTAGATAAAGAATGTTAATAAAAAGGGGAGATTATGCACATTATTTTTCTCCAGTATGATTTTAAAATAATCATTCCCGAGACTACAAGACATACAAATTGCAATCATCAGTAACAGCTGTTGGGCGCTTAGCTCACTGATATGAATAATTGTGTGTGTATGTCTTTTTTAATATAATTGTCAATCAGTAGCCGTTGTATATTTTCGAGGTTTGAAGCGTGTGTTACACTATGGTTATCAAGATTGATACGTTTCGAAGAAGGTGATCTTTCTTTTTGTCTTGTTAGGAGTGAGGGTGATATGTTAAAAATATATTTATTTTTCTGAGCCCGCTTTCCGAATTAATTTTTTTTGTCGTTAATATACATATTTAAATAATATCGCTTCTATTAAATAATAAATGATCACAGCATTAGAACGAAAAATGTATATACTGCTGTGGTGTCTCTTCGATTTTTGACGTCAAGTAGTATAACATAATAATGTAATATGTATACAGCTAAATGAAAGGGATATTTGTGAGCTAATGAACTATATTTTTAAAAACTATTGCTCTTTTCCTTCAAAAATCAAATTTGTAACATAATTAAGAGTGAATGAAATAAAAGAAGAGACGTGGTTAATTTTTTTGCTTGGTGATAAACATAGAATATTTATAATTTAAGATAAATGACTATTTAATGGGTGAAGGTAAAATATCAATATAAAGGAATTTGCAATGTTGTTTTTTAGTCAATATAATTGGGAAGAAAAGAATGATGATGATTGTTTTGTTGATTTATTAGATTGGTACAAAATAATATTGTATCTTTTATTTTTAGACAATAACATCCTGTCGCCAATTTATTATCTAAATTGACATTTAACTTAGATTAACTTAAATTGGTGATAAAGAGATGGCAAAATAAAATATAATTGTCAAGTTAGTTAACAGTGAAAGTACAACTGAAAGTCAAGACACAATATCATGGAGAAACAGGAAATTGCTCAATATCAAATAATATGTAAAGAGAAGTGTAATGAAATAATAGTATAAAGGTGTCCTCGAGACAGCTCATGCTAAGCATCCATTATTTAAGTCCGCAAATAAATAAATAAAAATATATCAATTTAAATATCTCGACTATTCGCAGTAAAAAAATCAAAGAGTATCCGTTGAAATAGTATCCATAAAGAATTAGTGTGAAGAAGGAGTAGTGCACATAACCTAACATAAATACATCTTTGCTCGGAAAAACCATAGGCAACAGTTGGCTGCGCAAACATTTAGTTAGTGTTCAATCTCTGAGAAACCAGCCTGATTACAATATATGCAATAATATATAGGTAAAAGGGAAGAAACTAGACCCCTCAAAAGCTGTTTTATTATTACCGTCTTTTGTGTTTCCTTGCCTGAACTTTCATTTACCCTCACTCGATGAATTACTTTTCCTCGGGTGAGCTTTTTTTACAACCCAGATGCAAATTAGTTTAATGCAATATGTCAAGCTGTGTATCAAAAAATTATTATCAAAAATTAATGGAAGAGAGAGTGTCGGCTAAAAATCACAAAGTGTAGTAAAGTGGCGTAACGTGTAGTGATACGACTTGCTATAACTTATACACATGTCCCTCCAGCAACTTTATCTACATTTCATAATTACGTATTTAATGGACACAATAATTGGAATGCAAATATTCATTATTAAATCAAATATTTTTTGGTGATAAGTGTTTATGTATGTGTGAGATTATCGTGACATTACAATATATTAACAATATTTACATATAAAAAGATCCTAAATCATGCTAATTGTTGGGGGATAGCATATTTTTTGTGGTTAAAAAACAAAAATTCCAACGCAATTTAAATACACATAAATGTTTATTTATAGGAGAGATGACGATTATCATATCATTTCTCAACTTAGCAACAATTTTTGATGCATGCATAAAACTTTAAATATTACAATAATCTGAGATTAAATACTTTTCATCTAATGGCAGATTAAAAAGATAGCGAATAATTTATGCGTGTATCCCAATTAATGAATAAAAGATTAATTTTTGGATTTTTTGAAGAGACAACAAATATTAATAATGAATGTAACAAATAATGAAAAATAGTAAATGATTAGGCTTTTAAAGTTATGGTATCAACTAATAAATAGTGTCAATTTTGGGTGTAAGTAAAAAATTAATTAAAACTAGAAATTTGAAATGTTCACAGTGTACTGCTGTTGAATTAACAAGAATATATTTCTATTTCCAGGAGTACTTTGAATTAATAAAAATATTTCTATTTCTAGGAGTACGCTTTCAATTAACAAAAAGAGACAACAAGGTTTTTGGTGGTGATGATTAAATTGAAGGCGATTTAGATGGAGTCCCTAAGCAAGGATATATCCAAAGACTCTTTATGAATATATATACTCCCGCATTCATTTTAATATGTTGATGATAATGGTATGTTTGTTTGCGGGTGGAGGACAAACATTAATATGCTCCAACAATACAATTAATACTATCATTTTTCAATGATTGGATTAAACTTGACAAAAAAGGTTCTTGTTTGCGCTTGCAAAAATGATATATTTATGTTAAAAATAGAACTTCATGACCAAATACGGCTTCAAGATTGTGTTTCATATTTATTTAGTAACTTTTTCCCGTTAACTTGACATAACTACCTTTTACGATGTGTTTAGACTTGGTAATTATTTATTATTATCAGTATAGGAAAAAGGATACATGTCCATTTTAAAAGAAAAATAAACAAGTTTAAAGGATATATTGATAACAATAAAAAAAATATTAAGTATTTATTTGGTGAGTAAAGAACGATCTCTCCTTGTTTTTGCATATCAAAAAGAGATGAAGTTTGGTAGGAATGTGATGACAACAAAAAGTGATGGCGATAACTATGATGGTATAAGGGATAATCGTTAAAGATATGTTAATTTTTGATTAAATACATATGTTTAATAATAATATTATACACATAAATCTGTGATAACATTCATTTTTGCAAAAAACCTTATTTTGAGCTAGAAGTGTAGGAAATAGACATTAATTGAATCATTACATCTGAATAACAACAAAATATCATGCATTGAAAGTCGGATTAAAAATTGGTATTTAAAATTGGCTGATCATAAAATAATTTATGTCCTTCAAAATCAAAAGAATATGCATCAACTTCAAACTTTATTAACCACAAAAAATGACAATAATAATAAATTGTGTCATCGGCCTGGTCTTCTCAATAGTAGACCATTAAATTAAATTAAGTGAAAGTAAATATAAAAAAGGCAAATATTTCTACTACCAAGAGGCCTCAGATAGTGAATTAAAAACAAATACAGCTTTGTCAAAAAGATTCTTTAGTAATATTTATTAACAATTATCCGCTCCATATAAAGTTAAGGGAAAGTATTTTTTGTAGATTTAGTTGCACTAAAGTGGTTATCAATGCAACGGGTGATATATATTTTATTAGAAACTAGTATATACTTCAGGCTTAAATTTGAATCATTTAAATGGATATAATAAATTTTTTATTTTAAAAAATAAGTTATGGGAAGTTTAATGGGATACTGAAGAGAAAGAAAATAAAATTTCTGAAGGTATTTAATCTTTATTGTTTTAGGAATAATTATGAGTATGTATTTTAAGTATTGCTCAAAGGTGTAATTACATGCAATGTTTAGAAAACGCAAATAAATATATCCTTTGCAATACCTAAGCAGTTTGACGTCTCCTCAAGATCTTAAGAAATTTTTTGTAATAAATATAAAATGGACCATTAAATATTATATCGAATGAATAATGTATTAATTAAATATTTAATTTAATATCATTTATTGCAACAAACTTCTCTTCAAACAATGAAATAGACAAAAAATACCAAATGTTTAAGTTAAAAAATGTTCTGAACACATATAAATGAATAAATAAAGAGATGTTTAGTTTGCTCATTATTCAAACAAAACATATATGAATGACAACACGTAATCTTGGTCTCTTTTTAAGTTTACGTTATTTTGTCTTTAAATGCTCTTAACAATCATTATTAAAATAAATTATTTTCAACTCTTTTTGTTTTGTTGCATTTCAATATTTATTTGGGAATGGAAGAAAAGGTTTTGTCTCAAAGTTTGGTATTTTTAATATCCTTGACTCATATGTGCAAAAAATAATCTTTACAAAATAGTTTATTTTGATATCAAACAAAGAAAAATCACACGCGTACACTCAAGGTATTCACTACAAAAGTAACAAAAATACCAAAATCAAAGGGTTCTATTTATTTAAAAGATTCTCGTTAATAGATAATGGAATGGTGAGGTTTTGACAGCAATCATCCAATCTAAATATAAACAGTGTTTAATTTAAAATAACATGACAATTATATCGTGCTAATTTGGAGATGTCTTAACAAATCAAACCACAATCTATAATTAATGCAGACAAAGTTCCTTTCCTATCAAAATAAATTTAACGTATGCTAATTTTAAATATTCCCAAAAAGGAAAAAAACATCTTGTGAAACGTGAACTTTTGGAAATGTTTCTAAAAGTTTCCGTGGTGTGAATTGTCAAAATCAACCACAACATATTTACAACTTAAACAATAAATATATATCTGAATGTTCTTTTTGTGAAAAATGTCGATCCCAATCTCAAGATATGCTATTAATATTTAATCAAATAAAACTCTACCATCAAACACAATAACATCAAATAACAACAAAAACATCCCATTATCATAAGAAATCTTTTTTCCATAATTTCTTGAAAAATATCGCAAATGTCAGAATGATGTTAAGGATTCAGAGCCCTTGTTGGCTTAACTAGTTGATGTAATTACTTGCATAGAGAGACAAATACCATAAAATGCAGCTTTTGATCGTGTAAAAATGTACATTTACTATCAACTACATTTTAGTACTCAAATGGATATCTTGTAGGCAATTAAGTGCATTTCTTAATATGTTAAGAAACCGGATTGGTGATAAAGATTAGGATGAGGTTACTGATAAAGTGAATGACCATATAACCGATTTATTTTTATAGTTTTTAATCGTACTTTGAGCAAATAAAAAGAATCACAACTCAATTTTAGGGAATTTAAAACGTACCTTGTTCGTCATTTAGTTTGGGGGTTCCTTCCGTGTTTGCTGATGAAACAGTTACTTTTGAGGATGCAGATGAGTCAGAAGACGAAGATTCATTTCTACCAACGAGTGGTGTAGATCCGCGTCTGGTCAAGTTTTTTAACAAAACTGTGCAGACTTTAGACTCAACATGAGCAGACTTTCCTCTTTTGCAAGATTCAAAAGAATCGTATTTTGCCTAGAAACGGAATTATAACAAATAATAACTCAACATAATAATAATCTTTACATACATTAATAGAATCTATGACATGTTCACAAACGTCTTTTGAGACTGTTCTTGTACCGCACTTTGTCATTGAAACTTAATAAACTTTGTTAGAGTTTATTTTCAATTAGAGGAATATATGTTCAGGTGTCAATAAGATATGTAGAATTCACCCAATGTAGTAACAAATAATTTATTAGTTGTGCCAAAAATGTCCTGAAAAATAATATTTAGTTATAATCATTGAATGTGGTGTTGTTTCAAAGAACCAAGACACTTAAAAAGGTTCTTTATTAATGAATTCGAAAAAGAGATGTGATATATATGACAGGGCAGAAAAAAGTTATATGACTTCAAAAATAAATTAAGAAGATAAAACAGTAATAGAAGATATAATGAACACGAAGATGAGGTTTAGTTGTGTGTGTGCGAGGCGGGTTTTTTGATAGATCAAACACTGACACAAAATATAGAACATCTCAATAAAAATATTCAAGTATAAATGTAGGTACATAACAGCTTCTGTCTTTTATGTATCAAGATTAAACAGAAGTCTCCACACCACAATTAAGAAATGTGTGTTACACATACACGTTACTGCTTAACTCAACATATTCACTTTTATACATCAAATATATACGACACATATCCAGGCCGTGTATTCTTTTTGGATGTTTTTTTGGGTCCAAATTGTTTATGTAGAGTTCCGGGAATTTTAACAAAGGAATGTCATGATGCTTTCAGCAACTTTAAAGCTTATCCTTCTCTGTCCTTCTCATTGTACTTCATATAATACTTCCTTTTTTGTGTTTTGTTGTTGGTAATTAATTAATATATTATTAGGTAATCATTAATTGGTAAGACCAATTAAAACAATTCTATTGTTGGAAATGATAACAATATCAACCATAACAGCAAAGTACTATCCAGTACACCCACAAACAAACAATATTGCATAACAAACAACATCAAAAAATTATAAATGGCAAAATTTTTGGCGGTATCCCCTTTTTTGAATAAAAAATAACACAAAGTAACATAATATCACAGGAGAAACGACTTTTAAATATAGAACATACACTTTTTATTTCTTTTCCTTTGGCAACCTCTATAAATAAGCATATATATGATGTTGTATAATATGTTGTAGTGTATAAAAATATATTCATTTTAGTTTATTTGTTAAGGAAGAGAATTGATGATGCGCACCGATGCATTTAACTTAAAAAAGAATTTATCAGATGTGCATTTCACTTTTTTGTATTAGCATCTATTAAAGGAAAGTTGAAGGTGATTAAATGAGTAAAGGCATGACTAGTTAGCTCTCGATACGCCTTAAAGGTCATATAACAACAAAATATAGTAAAAAGAGGAACAAAATTGAGAATTGTCAATAAATCTAGACACTTTCCACTTTACTTAAATATGTGCACATAAATACCAATTTTGGGTCTCTCTTTCTTAAGAGGTAGATTATGATAGTCTCATATAATAATAAATTTAGGCGAACAAAAGGACTTTTTCTTTTGACTATAAATGAAATGGTTTGGTTATAAAGATAAAATTTTGACTTTTATCTGTTCCTAAATAAGATGATGACATCGTTTAATTTGATTAATTAGGCGAATAGTTAATTAGAAAATGAAAATATTATTAATTATCAAGGAAGTTGTTTTTATTCAAAAAAGATACCTCGTCCACCAACTTTTACCACAAATAAACTAAACCAACCCAAAGACTATCAAACTTGGCCTATGTTAACAAGTATATGCATGCTTATTTATTATCACTAATAAGGCAAAAACATTTTTTTAATAGCTTCAAACAAGACCCAACCAACTCGAATCATAGATACATTTTATCAAAATATATTTTTTAATAAATCCCCCCATTTAAAGGAGGAAGATGACAAATTTACTCAAAAATAACAAAATAGAAGGAAGTTGATGATTGGGCGGTAGGTAAATACAAAAAATAAATATGTGTAAAATATTTAATCAACACCTTGTAATGTGACACATGCTGCGACGAACAAGATAGGGAGACCATGGCTCTACCTTTTTAAGTATTAGGACAGACCTGAGAGAAAAAGATGTTGGTGTCATAAAATTTGCCTGAACCCAACTACAATCTAATTTTGAATCCTACTAAAAAGTAAAAAGATACGTATCTCCTAAAATTGGTAAACCCCAACCAAAAATCACTCCCAAAAGCTTGATTTGACGTTACCCTTACCATACAATCACACCTAAATATCAAGGAAGGTGATGTACTCGTTTTGATTTTAAGCGTAAAGTGGTTTCTTTTAGTGTGTATGTAGATATGTAGAATGTGTTTGTATGGAGTGGTGTACACATCATGAGGAGGCGATGATGTCTCGGGGTAATATTTTTAATAATGGTTGATAATAAATTGGTTATAGGAGTGCGCGAAGATTTTTAACACAAATAAATATTGCTGAAAATAACAATACTCACGGAGTTGTTAAAATAGTTTATGCTGCAAAGTTATTTGAACATAATTAATTTAAGATAACTTATTTGACATCACTGATTTTAGACAACCTTTTGACGTCATTTAAAAAAGAACAGTCTATCAATTAATAGTTAAAACTTCTTTTGGTGGTAAAATAAGTACAGGCAGCAAGAATTATTTTTTGTAGTGATCAGAATGGATAGAAATTGGCGAATAATAAACTACCTATAAGTATGGTGATCAAAACAAAATAGTCGTACAGAAGACTCTTTTAGCTGGTGGTAGTGGTTATGCGTGTCTTGCTTGATTTAATTTATTCGGTGCATATTTTTATTATGAATGTAATCAAAAAACAGGAATATTTGTGTCCTCTCTCTCTTCTACCAACCATTTTTCTCGTCTTTTTTGCCTAATTGAAAGTTCAGAAGGTAATCGTAATACCTTTGCACATACTTTCATAAATAGACTAAAGGACAGAGCAATTCCACGTGATGTCAACTGAAACGCTTCACTGAACGAGAAAAGGAACAAAAGTTTGTTGCAACAAAAATAGTAACAAGAGTTCTGCTCGCTTCAAAGTTATTTAATTTCTAGTTTTATTTGACTTGACAATATTTTAATACACTTTCCCATTCATCAAGTCAAAATTAACTAAAAACTAGAGATTAACAGCACCACTTGCTTGAGCCTTTTGGGTTGATCTTTGGGTTAGATGACATTACATTTATCAAAAACCTTTTGTTCAACTAATTAAACAAAAAAATAACAATCTTTATTAGCTTGAGGAAGTAAAAAAATGAAAATATTATGATGTGTTGTTTGCAACCATGATTAAATTAAATTTCAACATGAAGTAAAGTACAAATCGTCTAGAACAAACGTAATAAAGATTAAAGGAATCTATCAAAAGTGGTTATCCAAAAAACAATTGTCACTGATATAATGATATAATAATTAATAGATTATTTATTTTTGTGATTAAAATAACTTTGATAACGTCTAATCATGTTATTTCTTTGTAAAAAGACGCTTAAAACGAATGATTAATTAAACTAAAGAAGATAAGACAAGCACTATTTATTTTTTCAAGTTTCTGACACAATATCACATAGTATAATTAATGAGGCGGAGAATATAATAAATAAATAGAATTATAATATGCATAAAATAGGCACTGAATGAAGTTGTAAATTTATGGAAATGACAGCTTATAATATAAATTTGCCATCAATTAGAAAATGCTTTCACTATCTTTTGAAGATTAAGTTAATTTTGGAAGAAGAAATAAGAATTGTTGACAACGAAAGAAGGTGAAAAGGATTAAATTAGGTTTTAATCCAATATATGTAGGTTTTTCACCAAAATCAACAAGTCCTTGTTTGGTGGGGCGCTAATGGGGGATTATTCAGTTATCACACGCTCACCTTATATTAACATATACACGACAACTATTATGTTTCATTTGTTATCTCTCGTGGTAAACTTTCTTCGTAGCCCCTGAAGTCTTCTCGTCACTGACCTGATAATAATAAAAAGGTATGTGGATGGATCAAAAATATTTAATCTACAAATATAAATGTACTTTTGTATCAATCGCAAATTCACATATCATCCCCACTTTGCCATAACTACCATGTCAATCCAAAAATTATAATTTAATCAAAAAAACTAGCCTGACATCGGCTAGATAATTATCAATTCTAATCAAAAAAATATATTTAAGAAAGACAGAAGCATACACCTTTTTATTTTCATCAAGACCATTCTCACATGGTTACGTTGTCATTTTTTAAGGTAATTTTTATAGAAAAAGATTAATAGACTAATAAAACGGAAATTACACCACAGTACGGTATTATATTATTTTATTTTACATTTATATTAGATATATCACCGGTGATCATTTACCTTTTTTGTTGTGTAGCAGCAAAAAAACCAAACGAATGTTTGTTACGCAGAGTTAGCAATTAAAGAAAGAATGTTATAATTTCATGTAACTACAACTTATTTAGGTACAAAAGTAATTAAAAAGTTAATTTAATTATTATGATAAATGAAATAAAAAATAGTTCAAACATTATTATTAAATAAAAGCATCAAAATGGCACAAACCCAAATGTTGTCACCTCTTCTTTTTTGTCTGAGGAGCTCTTTCTAAATATAGCTTGACAAAAAAACAACTTTAAAAATGAGTTAGTTGTACTAAGTGTTTGTTGTGGATATGTTGTGAAGTCAAGAAAACCACCAAGAAGAAAATGAAATGTTTTTAGCCGAGGTTAGGGAAAGCGTATGATATCTTAGTAAGGGCTTAATGAATATAAATAAATTTAACAAAAAGAGATATTATTTAGGACTTGACTGGGATGAGTCATAATTTACCGGTTGTTGTTTGTTAGGAATTAACATTAGCTAGCTATGTTTTGTTGTTTTATGGCATTATATAGTCGGATGAGGTTTTTCTCCGTACATGTCTCTTGATTCTAAATACATATTAACATGTGTCTAATATCGTTCTTCTTCACTTCTTCTTATAAATCTCTTTTCTTTTCCTATTTTTTTGATTCTCCCCATCATCCTTATAATATATCCAATTACTTCAAAAAAGAACCAACGAAACAAAAAATAAGTATATATTTGGAAGTGAAATTTTAGTGTTTTCTATTTTAAATCATTAAGAGAGTATATTTCTCGTTAAAGCAAAAAATACATTTAAACTACATACACAAAATATTATATCTTAAATTTATTCTAAACAAAATCCATAAGATTCTTCCTCCTTTTGGTGAGCTTAAATAATAAAGTACTTTTACTTTGATAGGATGATGTATATAATGTATCTTATTATTATCATATGTTTGATGGTAGTAACTGGATAATCATAAGATTTATTTGTCAGTTAAGAAGACATTTTTTGGTTAAAAAACATATGCATATTTAATAAACAATAAAAAAGTTACTATGCCAATTTATATTTTTTTTGTTTGATTGTAATGAAGGCAAAAGGGCGACAATTGATGTAATATAACAAAAATACAACTCAGCAATGGATATTTGCTTATCATTTAGAAGGATAAAAAACGAGAAGGAAGCTGAGAATAGGTTGATTCTGTGGTAAATAAATTTGAAATATATGCACGTACTTGGAAATGATAAGGGGATGATGGTCTAGTCCTTTACCTTTTGTTAAAATCTGTCTTGATATTTGTTCAATGCAATATATTAAAGTGTTTTATTATTAAACGAGAATATGTGTAATATTTATTTTTTTGTAAGATTTCAAAAAATGAGAATAGAAAGCATTTAAGAAAGGTGCAAAAATAATAGAAATAGAAAGAGGTTGTTGGATAATATCTCTTTTGTCAAGATGATTAATATCCAAATAAACTGTTAAATTACTTCCAATTAACAGTAGTATATAATTTTATATTCCATTATTACTAATAAATAAAGTTTATAAAGTTACGCAATTGTTTGTGTGGAAACTATATAGATAAAATATGATATTTCCTGGTATCCCGAAAATAAGATTAAAACCTTCCGCCAGAGAACGTCTAAATGATCAACATATGTTGTTTGAAAAAGTTTTGCAAGTAATGGATGTATAAAAATTTAAAATAAACATAAATAATATATTAGAGTGTTGCAGAATATCAAAAAAATTTAAACTGATAATGGTGTGTGTCTCCGAACATTCTATAGGAATATCGAATTTCTGTTAGCTCAATTCGCACAACCGTATGTCCTTTCTTTTCGTATAATTTAAGTTGTGATAGCATGATTTAGAGAGGATGATCTATAGAACTTTAATTTTTCTTCAACCCAAAGAACTATTATTTAGTGATACTTCTTGGTTGGTCTCGCTTTATTTATCATCAGCAAATATACAACAATTGAGTTACAAAAATACTGAGCTAACCATACAAATTATTATGTGCAAGTATCTAACTATAATTTATTTTCAAAAAAAACCGAAAATTCTAATTCAACGCATAATTAATACAAAAAGGTGCATTACTCGGTTTTAGATTTTCAGATAGCGACGAAATAATCTACATAAGTATTTGATTTACATAATATACATAAGTTTTTAATTTAATTTGAAAAAAATAAGAGCAGGTGAACTGTCGTAAAAAAGTGGGTGTTGCAGATGGAAGGAAGAGATGCGATGACAAAAAGTAGTTTTAATTTTTGATTCCTTCTCTTGATAAGCCAATAATCATTGTAATTGGGAAGATGGAAATATATTTTGATGGTGTTATCACATTAATTTGGCAGGATGTTTTATTATTAATTTTTGATTCATTAGACATAGATTTATTGGAAACAAAAGTTGAAATATGAATTTAAATAGGTAATATGGGGTGCATATTTTAAATGTGCAATTAATAACGTTGTTGTTCTTTGTATACAATCATAAAATCTTTAATTTGTTTTTGTCCCGTAGCTTTAGCGATTAAGGTTTTGTTGTCCGCATTTGCCCAAAGTAGCAAATCACTTTCTTTACAGAATTCATATAGCGCCTTAAACTCGTCATTCGAATCGAAATTCTCCATATAAAAGGCTTCTACAGATGTAATTCTTTGTCTTTCTTGTTCCCATAAAGATAGCTAAAAAATAGGTACTTTAAATAAAAATAAACAAACACTTACCTGATCTGAAATGGTGACAGGAACACAATACATCGATCCATACTTTTCAACTGCCTCCTGTTTTGAATTAGCACGGAGGAAGGTAATAATTTGTTTTGAAGTGATACCAACAGACATGGCTCTTCTCACCGATTCTCTCGTCAAAACTCCAACAGCCAAGTCTTCAAATCTATACAACATTTCCGTGAAAGCTGACAATATAGTTAGTTGAAGGACGTTGTTTGAATAGGCATAGATACGATAATTGCTTTCAACCATAATAAAGCCTGCATTCTTGTTTGCCTCTTGCATATTTTCAATTGATGTTGAAGGAACAGCTAAGTTATTTAGTAAAGGAGTAAGGAAGAAAAAGCCGTCTTTGGATTTGCGGGTGAAAATAAGACCTAATTCGCGAAGATGACTGAAGAAACCTTTTAACTTTTCAGACCAATTGTCGTTTATCTTGTAAGCTTTCATTTGTAGACCGGATTTCTTTTTAGTTACAGTTGAGAAAGCCATTTGACTGACTTCGAGGTCTGATCCATCGTCATTGTCGCTTCCTTTGCTTGCAATTAAGCTTTGGATGGTCCCCGCATTTTTGAGGTCTTTTACTCCTTCATTATTAAAGTTGACCAATAAAGTTAATTTGAGCAAAAATTCAAAACACTCAAATATCTCGGAATTCTTGTTGAATCTAAAGTATTCAAGCACATATGTCCAAAGTTGTTCTACTCTGTTAAGCAACAAAAACTGAAATCCAGTACTAGTAATTTCCGTCCCCGAATTGTTATGACGGATGTCTCGTTCATTTGTTCTGACAAAGCCGATCCCGCCAAAAAGAACCTTTGTGCCACTACTAACTTCTTTAGCACTTTGTTCAGATGGCAAAGCCAGATATTTCAAGATGCATTCCCACCTCTCATTTGCTTTGCCACTGAGATCTTTCTTGGCAGTCCTCTTTGCTTTTTTATCCAGAAGCTCGGCTATCTCCAAATCGACACAACACTGATTACCTTTCATCACACCTGTCAAATAGTTAGCCTTGAACTCATGATTCAACTCCATGTCGAAATTCTGCGGATCCTGCGTAAATTTTAAATAATTATTGCATTGTTTATAAAAATGTACATTGTTATGAAACTATATATCCACGGTATCTTTATGAAGGAACATTTTTTAATTCTGTAAACAATTTAAAGCCAAGGCAAGTTGAAAGAATGCATGAACATTCGAGAGTCTTAGTCAATCATAGAAAGTTGGTTCTTGGTAGCAGTAGAACAATTAGCTGTTCATATTCAATTACGTGGTTGTGCAGAAATGAGCTAAAACACAATACCTCCAAATGGTTGAACAACATTTGGCCTGGATGGAAAACTGCGTCTGAGGAATGTCAAACTTACGCCTATTTTCTCCTTGACTCAAGAAATGCCGATGATATTCTTACCAACTACTCAGTCTTCAAGAAACAAATGTTCTATGTAGGCGAATCAAAAAATGATGACCGGATTAGTCAACACTTTCAAAAGTACAATCATGTTTTGAAGAATGGCAATTTCTTCGACAGAAGAGAGTTTAGATTGGACAAGATCAAAAACAATCAAGCCAATATTCACCATCTCAAGCTTCCAGTACCTTCTAAATAATTTGCTGAGAATCTTGAGTTTATCTTAATGGAAAGAATCAAACAAGATGACCAACTGGGGTTACGGCAAATGTAACATGCCTGGCGTCTACGTGCTCAATTTTGTCAATGCATGTGATGTTGCTGGTATTTTGATTAAAATGCTGTTCGATCTTAAGATGACTTCCGATGACTAATTTCAATAATTACTTTGATTGCCATCTTTAAATTTAATAAATATTTGTGCCCTTTAACATACCTCAATAATCTTTAATCTGTACAATAAGATAATATGTCCCTTGACATTAATAATCTGTTCCTTATTAAAAGATTTCTTCCAATTAGCTAATTTATTCCACAATATCTTTGTTACAATAGCTTGGGATATCTTTGGCAACATCCGAAATACAACCAGGCAAATTGGTACAGATGTGTAACATTCCATCAACTCTTTATCACTTAATTCGACTAGATACTTCAGTAAAGGACGATCCGCAATTAATTCAGCCATTTGTTAGGAAATATTTAATTAGAAGTTAATAATTGCGTTTGAAATTGGTGGTGTGTGAGTCGAAAAGATTGGGGTTGGACTAAAGTGTATTTGCAGATTGAAGATGACGATAATAGTATAGAATATATCCGTGTATTGTACTATTTAAATGTGTTGTGCAATACAGGTTCATTTTTTATCGGTTACTACATGTGAGAAGTGCCAAAGACGCTAGATTAAAATATTGCCCCCTATTTTTGCTAATCCTCATTGATTATCATTCGTCTTTAATCTTTATTTTAATTTATCGAAAATAAATAACCAAACCTATACTTTTCAGAGCGAACCATGAATTCACAGCAACTTCAAGACTGGTTATCATCTATAGGTTCGAATTCCGCCATAATAGAAAATCCCGGTGCCTCAATGGAAGAGTACAGCAAATTTTTAGACTCACTTACCCTCAACACGCAACTTTTGATTCAGTACGTAAACAATCACTATGACCAAATTCATTTGATTCAACCTATCGTGGCTCAGATTTTGTTTTTGTATTATAAGAAAGGTTCGGTGATGTTTACAAATTAAATGTATAATATTTTTAGGTGTATTTCGCTACTTTGCCCTTCAATTAATCCCGTCCTTCTTAACAATCTATTTTACTGTCATATCAAAGAGACAAAAACAAAAAGCAGTTATCTTTGAAAACTTCTTCATTGCAATTTACAACGAGGAAATATTAGCGAAGGGACCAGGATCTTCTGATATGGAAAAGAAACGCGAGGAAATCAGAATTCCTTCTGTCATATGTCCTTCAATCTACCATGATCCTGTCAAAATGGGTTTAAAAACAAACGAAGTTACTCAAATGAGATGTGATGGTGACACTGAATCCTTGTATTCAGTTAAAATCGGACCATATCCTGCAGTTGAAAGAATGTCTGCAGAAAATAGATACATTGTCATCAATCGCCTCATCAGATCAATTAATACAAACTTGCCTAGACTTCAACCCGAAATAATTGGGAGATCTCTTTGTGTATTAGCATTATGTGTGACACATTCTGGATTCAATTTCCCAACCACGACATTAAGGCAGAAAATCATAGGAACAAAGCATGCTACTGAAATATTGGACAACTTTTCTGAAAGAAATAGAATTCCGATTAATGCCATATTTGTACGAGAAATGTTGACTGGTGTATATTATTCAATCTACAATTTTAATGCGGATCTTGCATTAAGAGCATTGGAGGCTATCCATCAAAGAGCTCATCACGATATGTTATCAGAAATTTTGCTTGTAACAAGAGCAGTAATTCATAACTTATTGGAAAATTCACCTTCCAAAAATTCACATGAATTAATGTACACACTGCCGAGAGTTAAAAAGGAAAAAGCTATGCTTACGAATGCTTCACTTCGCATCAAGAAAATGCCAGAAGATATTCCTATTGTTAAAGGAGAAGAAGACGAACATAGTCACCATCACAAAAAGATGCATGATGCTATCAAGGATTCTGTTGGTGGTTTAAAGAAAAAGATGCATGCTCTGAAACATGATATCAAACATGATTTGATAGAGGCAGGTGTACTTGAAAACGAACAAAAGGTCATAATATAATAAAATTTTGTATGAGTTGTAGTTATTCTAATCTGAAATTATTTAATAAATTGTTTATCACTGATTTTCATTGACAAACTAATTATAAATACTTGTTGAATAGATTGTTAAGTTTATAAACATACAACTACAATCTCTTTATCATTTCAAAATATACGACCTATACAATAAAAAGTGCCCATTTTTTAAATGATCAATTCAATTTAACTCTATTTTAACATAACACTTACATTTAATGAGATTGCGGAAGTTCAATAAACAAGTGTAAATATACAGGACATTAGTAAAAAATCCTTATTATGTACAGATGTATCATATTGTTTATATAATAAGATAATATGCATACATAAAATGCTAATATGCACATGACGTGGCAAGTAAGCGTGCTACCTATCCAAAAATTGGCAAAAAACAAACTTGGTTTGATGCCTACAATATTCAGTGAAATTGTTTGTAACCAGTTAGCTTATTTAGATTAGAAAAGATCTTACAAAAATTAAAATATGAAGCATGTTATTTTTAAAGAATTTCCAATTACAATTTGTGATTTCAAACAAACTGTTAGAAGACGAGTATTCAAATATAAGTAAAGTTCAAGACGATAAGTGAATATATGATGGGCATATATTCTAGGGAATTAAGAATATTACCAGATTCGGAATACACCTTTTCGAGACTTTTTTTTATGATTGCCTTGTAGGCGGCTTATCCCTAACCAAATGAGATTTTAACTTTCTAGACAAGAGCGTTGATTAATGCAAACCTATTTTGACACTTATAAACATAGTACAAAAAAACATTTTTTTTACCACTTGTGGTCTTCCCTTATTAGTCGTCCTAGCAAGCGAACCCTCAAGCCCTTCATTTCATAAATAAGCCATTAGACTCAGTTTTTTCATAATATCAGTTTAAGACTCATTCCTGAAGCAAGTCTGGAAAAAATCAAGGTCTCCGACCCTTTAATCCTATGCCCCTGGAGCAATATATATTTTTTGAAAATTCTGTTAATGCAGTTTGAAAGCCACGGTTTTTTTATACCTAAATCGTTAAAAAAATTTTGATATCTCCTTTCTGCTGGGCAGGGGAGGCATTTAAGTCTTTCACGAAAAAAAACTTTCAGACTAATTTACGGAATTTCAGGTTTAATTATAAGGAAATTTTATAGCTTCTGATGATAATTAATATAGATTCGTAGGGATGAATCTATCTTAATTTACACTTAACGTGCTTAAACTGTTTATTAAAAGAGAAAAGAAGAGCAAGCGCTCGTGATTATGACATGAAAAGGAATGAGAAAGGTGGTAATAATATAAAAAGAAAGAGCGGAATGCAAGTATTTTGCCCGGATGCTTGGGAACAAGCATCCTTTATCATCAGTTAACATTATAAATATAACCCAATCCTTCTGTAATTGTTACTTACTATAAAGTCAATTTAACTAACACATACTTTATTAATTTTAGAATGCTGAAACATCCTCTCTGCGGAGATATATTCTGGTCCGATAATGGCACAATTCAATCACCTTCTCTGCCTGTTATTGATGAATGCAATAGGCAAAGAGTTATTGCATGGGTTCCTGCTATTTTTTTCTGGCTGATGATGCCAATATTTTTATTATATTCGCACAGATTTAGCTTAAGACCTTTTGCCGTACCTTTAAATTGGAATAATTTAATGGTGCTCAAATTTTCATTAACTTATATTGCTTTGATAATGTCAATTTTTCCAATGTTTATGGAATTAATTGGGTTTGATAGTTGTTCGACTGTCATAACCTCAAAATACGCTTTTATTTGGATAGTAACATTTGTAAGTTGTTAAATATTTTTAAATATATAAGGTATAAATAGATTGGAATGTTGGGTGCTCAATACATATGTAAAGTACGTGGAATTTTAACCTCAGGGATATTGCATATAACATGGTTTCTGTTTGCAATATGTTGTTTGCCTGAAATTTATGCCATCTATAAAAATGAACATAATATACCTTTTGCTGGAACATTGATATTTTCAATTATTTATATAACATTCATTGCTCAGTGTATTTTATTTACTCTTTCTGATGCATCAGCAAGACCGTTTTATGCTAAAGGTCGTCATCCTTCACCTGAATTGTTTTCTTCATTTTTGTCTAGACTAACACTGAGCTGGTTCAATTCATTTATAAAGACAGGGAAGGATAAAGATCTTGAAATGGATGATTTATATGATTTGAATGAAGGAAGTACAAGTACTCATTTAGAAGTTTTATGGATGAAACATTGGGGTCCAGTAATTAACAAATATTATAATGACCTTCATTTATGTGAAAAAAATGGAAATGCAAAGAAACCTTCGCCTCCATCAATTTTGCTAGCTTTATATAAAATGTTCAAGTATGAATTAATAACTGCAAGTTTATTAAAATTATGTGGTGAGATTCTTTTATTCGGGAATCCTTTTCTACTCCATCAAATGATCAATTTTGTATCAGACAAAACTTCTCCGTTGTGGGTTGGTGTTTCATATGCAATTTTAATGTTTTTGGCTTCTCAAGCACGTAGTTTAATAATTAATTACCAATTTTATGTCATGTACCGAATTGGGACCAAAACTCAAACAACGTTGACATCAGCAACATTCCGGAAAACTCTTAAACTTTCTATGATTGCTAGGAAGGATAAAACAATAGGTGAAATTGTAAATATAATGGCGATTGACGTAGATCGCTACCAACAAGTCGCATGGAACATTCTTCAGATGATTAGTGCTCCTTTGCAAATTATTGCCTGTTTAATATATTTGGTCATACTTTTGGGTGAGTATTTAATCAATATGCAATTTAATTAAAGTTTTCAGGACCTTCCGCAATTGTTGGAGCATTGGTGATGGTAGCTTTTATGCCCCTCAATTACTATTCATCGGGATTTCTAAAGAAATATGAAACAACTCAAATGAAATGTAAAGACGAGAGGATCAAATTATGCAATGAAATATTAAATGGGATTAAAGTAAATATTTTATTAGAATAACTTAATTATTACATATTTCAGGTAATCAAGCTTTACGCGTGGGAACTACCAATATCTGAAATGGTTGAAAAAATCCGTGCTAAAGAATTACATAATATCAAAAGATTTTCTTTAATCAGAGCTGCTATTGAAACCCTAAATCAAAGTTCTATTTTTCTGGTAACGTTTTTGACATTCTTAACGTTTACTTTAATAGACAGAGAAAACAACGCGTTGACCCCTCAAATAGCATTTGTTTCGATGGTTTTAATGAATTCATTGCGTACACCAATTTTGCAAATAAGTCTTTGGGTTAACTTGATTGTTCAAGTGTCTGTCAGTAACAAAAGATTGAAGGACTTCTTTGTTTCAGATGAAATAAAAGAAGATGGTGTAACTAAGATTGTTGATACAAATGATATCAAAAGCGCTATCACTATTGATAATGGTCAATTTTCATGGGACAATTTGTGTGACAGTAAAAGCAATCTATGCAATGTCAATTTGAATATCGACAAGGGGCAGTTAGTAATTGTTATAGGGAGAGTAGGAAGTGGCAAATCTTCTTTGCTCCAAGCAATGTTAGGTGAAATGCCCAAAATGAACGGAGAAACCACTGTGACTATTAATGGAACAATCGCGTATGCTCCACAGACACCTTGGATTTTAAATTGGACCATAAGAGAAAATATATTGTTTGGATCTCCTTATAATGAGAAGGCATATCACAAAGTTTTAAGAGCATGTACTTTAGATAAGGACCTTCCAAATTTTCCAAATTCTGATTTAACAGAAATAGGAGAAAAAGGTAATTAAATATAAGTGATATTTTTAATTTTGTCTTTTAGGTATAAACTTGTCGGGAGGTCAAAAAGCTAGAATAGGACTAGCAGTAGCTTGCTATTCAAATAACTCAATTGTTTTGTTAGACGATCCGTTGGCAGCTGTGGATAGTCACGTTGGCAAACATATTTTTGACAATGTTATAGGACCAGAGGGCATATTAAGAAACAAAACAAGAGTTTTGGTAACAAATAATACTGCTTTATTGGATAAGGCAGATCTAATTATCATGATGGAAGATTCGCTAATTAGAAGATGTGGAACGTATGAAAATCTTATAAATGATCCATTCTTCTCGGCATTTAAGAGAGATATCGAAAAAGATACTGGTTCAGAAAATTCGACTGAATCTGACGAACTTGATTTTGATAATATTTCAACATTATCAGATTATGATGATCTCAGCGCTCCTTTACTCACATCGCAAAAAATAGATATTAGTGAAGACAATGATAAAGAATCATCGGGAGCCATAATGACTAAAGAATTTTTAGAAACCGGAAGTGTAAAAATGGATGTATATCTAACTTATTTCAAAGCAACTTCATATGTATTTGTTTCCTGCTTTATTATTGGATACGTATGTGAAAATGTGCTGTCTATGTCAAGAAGTTTTTGGCTAACCAAGTGGTCAGATTCATATGTTAAAATTGTAAATAATGAAACAGACTCAAATATAAGTCTCGAAGCAAGACTAATAGTATTTGGTAGTTTTGGTGGATTTGAGTCAATGGCATTTATTTGTTCATTGCTTGCATTGATTCATGGAGGACTAACAGCTTCGGAAAAATTACATACAGTTTTATTAGTAAATGTCTTACATTCTCCGATGCAATTTTTTGACACAACTCCATTAGGGAGAATTTTGCAAAGACTTGGAAAAAATATCAATGATATAGATAGTACGCTTCCTATTTCTTTTAGATATTTTACGATGTGTGTCTGTCAAATAAGTTTTGCTGTATTTTTAATTGTGTACACAACACCAATCTTTTTCTTTATTATCTTTCCACTAGGTTTTCTTTATTGGACAAGTTTGCGATCATTTATTCCTTCTCTACGCCAGTTACAAAGAATTGATGGAATTGCTAAATCACCTATTTACTCCCATTTTAAAGAATCCATTGAAGGAGCTTCAAATATAAGAGCATATGGCAAATCAGAATCATTTATCAAGACATCAGATGAAAGAATTGATACATTAATCAAAGTAAGGTATTTAAGTAATGCAGCTAACAGATGGTCATCCATACGCTTGCAATTTATCGGATCTTGTGTTATATTCTTTGCTGCTTTGTTTGGAGCCATATCTAAGGAAATGGAGTGGATTACATCACCAGGAATAATTGCATTAAGGTAAAAACCCAATCATTAACTTCAATGTTATTTTTAGTATAACATACTCAATGTCAATCACTGATATCTTCATGTTTGCTATTAGATGCTTGGTACAACTTGAAACTAACATCGTGAGTGTTGAGCGTATTTCAGAGTATTCTACGATGGATAATGAACGGGAATGGAGAAATGAAAAAGGAAAATCCTTAACTAACTGGCCTTCCAAAGGTGAAATTCAATTTCACAATTATTCAACAAGATACCGGGAAGGATTGGATTTAGTAATTAACAATCTTAATGTTACAATTAAAGGAGGTGAAAAAGTAGGATTGGTTGGTAGAACAGGAAGCGGAAAGTCATCTCTTGCCTTTGGCTTGTTCCGAATGATTGAAGCTGCGGAGGGGAGAATTTTGATTGACGACGTAGACATTTCTGAGATCGGGCTTCATGACTTACGATCTAAAATTACAATTGTGCCTCAAGATCCCGTTCTCTTTTCATCGACTGATTTATCCTTTAATTTATCACCTTTTAATGAGCATACAAATGAACAAATATGGGAAGCGCTTGAACATTCGCATATGAAAGATTTCGTGCTCAACAAATTAGATAATGGACTTCAAACAATTGTTACTGAGGGAGGATCAAATTTCAGTCAGGGGCAAAAACAACTGCTCTGTCTTACACGAGCCCTTCTACGTCGATCTCAGATCATAGTTTTAGATGAAATGTCATCAAGTGTTGATCAACAAACTGATCAACTAATACAAGAAACAATACGAAATGAATTTACTGACTCAACAATAATCGCAATTGCCCATAGGATCGACACTCTTTTACATTACGACAGAATTATGGTTATGGATCAGGGAAATATAATTGAATTTGACACTCCAGCCAATTTACTTTCGAATAAGGAATCAGCGTTCTATTCATTAGCCTTAGATGCGGAATTGATTAAAGAATAAGATACTTAATATCATATTTATTTGTTTTACTATTCATGTAATAAGTTAGAATTTGACAACTTGTTATATTAAATAGAGATAAATATGTTTTTTATAAATTTAATAAAAATCAAATTTTGGACAGTTAATTGTCATTGACTGTTAAACTTCTTCTTACATATACTCAGGATTTTGTGGGCAAGAATAGATTAATAAATAAAGTGCATTTTAGTTCGTTGAGATAATTTCAATATTATTTTTCTTTTATAGCTGATTATGAATAATAAATTGTTATTAATGAGATAGATCAATTAAAAACATTTTACAAAGTGATTTGATTGTGTAATAGCAAAAACTTTAATGTGTTTATTGAGACTATTAGTTAACTTTTTAGTCATCAAGGACAAAAAATTAACACTTGAAATTTGTATAGGCTTGCATGTATTTAAACGTAGATGGGTATTAGTTACTACTCAGTGCAAAGTTCTACTTCCAATTAGCGTTTTTGACCATATAAAAGATTGGATAAAGCAGACTAAGACGGTTTAAAAAACCCAGTTTGAGGTTAGTATGCGTTCAGTATTCTACGTGAATTCTGCTGCAAATTTTGGAATGAGACTTGCAAAAATCTCTAATAAACATTCAATATTGAACAAGTTTGTCCGAACCGAAATTGCTGCAGTTGAATCTCCTTATCACAAACAATACTTCTTCATTTTTTAAAATAATTAATGAAATACAAATATTGCATATTCTCATGTCTTTTAATTGGAAATGTGAGTTTCTTATTTACTCAATTCAATGTACTTGTTAATGTGCAATCTCTGAAAATAGAAACTTTTGAATGCGTAAAAATTGAACTTAGGAACAAGTCAAAAATGTTAGCATGTGTGAAGTAAACATTATCTTTGATTTAAGTAATAATCATCACCTACTACTCAGCTTTAATTGACTAATAAAAAGATTAAATTTACGGACTGATCAAATATATTTAATTATAGAATCCGTTTTCACTTTTTATAACCTTTTAAACAACATTATTTACTCCAACTTCGTTACTGCAAACTTAGATGTTGCACTTCCTGTTTTTAAATAAACAAAATGAACATATTTAAAGAGTATGAATTGACGAATCAAGTATCACAATTAAATTTTATTCCAACATGAACTTTAGAACAATTGCTGCTCTGATTGCGTTCTTCATTGCCTCAGCATCAGCACAATACTACTCCCCGTATGCTGGGTATGCCGGTTATCTCGGAGCTGGATACGCGGGATACTACCCGGGAGCTTATTCCAGTTATTACGCCGGAGCGTTTGCATCTCCTTATTTCGGATATGGAAGTAATCAAGCCCAGAATAAAGTTGCAAATGCACCATCCAATCTTAAACTAACTAATAACATCGCATAATTTTTGTTCTAAAGATGTACACAATTTGTAACAATAAACGATTTACACACTTTGTCGAGAAGAAATTCTATTACTTCAATTAGAGTATCATATAAATAGTTTCTGATTATTCATTAAACCAAAACTATTACGACATACTAGTTCAACTAAGTATATTGAACAAATGATGCGTCATGAAGTAATTTATAGCATAAATTATATCGCCGATGCATTTCATTCACTCATTTTCAACATATTTGCTTGTGATTTACTTGAAGATTGAATCTTTATTTCTCCAATTATAAGTTTCATTGATAAATTGATCCCATTTTCTAATTCCTAAAAATGACCAATTAATGTGAAAATAAATATTTAAATTACCTCAAACAATAGGTACATAAACTATTTCTGAATTGCCAAGTTATGCTGAATTCAATATATCTAATTATGATACCCAATATTTCGATGTACTCTCCACAACAATCTTTCAAATCTACCTCATAATTGGATCCGAAACAATGTTTATGTGCCTAATCAAAACAGCGATTTGGTACAATAAAATCAATTTGGTGCAGATCACGACAATCATGCTGTAAATGCAAATAATTTAAGCACAAATCAAAACAATCATTCTAATTAAGAATTCAATGGTGCTGGCCATGAATTACATGAGCTGCATCAAACTACCCAACATTCTATGTCACAAATTCAAACTTAACTCTTACTCAAATTGAAAGCCCGGAGTTTGAAAACCCCTTAAAACCTCCTACTGGAATGGGTATCCTAAGGAAATACTCTATTTGTCAGATTACTCAAACTTAATTTAAACTTCTTTTTATAACTATTTCTCTTTATTTGATTCTTTGCCCTAATTCATTAAATGTCTTAAGTTAAATTCATAAACAGAATTATTATTCATATTTTTCAAACTACCAAAAAATTTGCATTTATAAAATCATCACCAAAATTTGCTTTTTAAAGTGTGATATTAAATAGTAATATCTGTAAACATCAATTATTCTAACTAAATTAAGACAGCATGTTTCTGATACTTTTATTTGTCTTTTTTGATGCCGTCTCAAGGACCTTGCCAACTTATGTCGACTACAACGCCGATACAACTTACCAAAACTCACTAGAAGGGCAAATTGATGTTTCATTTACGCTGTATGATGAAAGTGATGCCCTCATAGGATTTACTACAAATGGCTACTCTCCTGGTGTGCGCTTTTTCTTCTACCCTGCCTCAGCCACTGTCCACTCAAATTCGAAAAAGTCACTCAGCTGGATTGGAAATGCCTGTACAGCTGCAAACAAGACCTGGTTTGGAACACCTGAGCGAGATGGATTGGACACATTTTTTGGTGGTGCTTTTACATGTAACACACGGGCAACTGATGACGTGTATACTAAACCTGAGTGCAGAAACAAAAGCCGACATCAATGCAAGCCACCCGTCAATGGCTTTCTGCTAAATGAAGAAGAGAATGCTAGGGAAAATTTGGGATTCAAAGATCTAGTTTTTAACTATACTGGAATCGATATCAATAAAGGGCAAATTTATCATTACTCCTATCAAAGACTTCAAATTCCCTATCAGGACAAAATACCATTTCATGAAAAAAATAATTTCAGGTACACTTTTATTGATAACGACAAAATTCATAGGACATTAGCTGATAATGAACAAGAAATCGGCAGTGCTAAATGCAAGTTTAATCAAACCACAACCCAAATTGCATGTACATCAAATGCTACTGCAAATGCTCATCTAGAAAAGGCCATCCGATACCAAGATTTCGAACAGCCAATGCAAGATACTGTTCTTTTTGATGATGGCATTGTAAATCATGTCGCAAAGTATCATGAACGACAAAATTTATTTGATTTTAAAATTGCATTGAGAAAACTTTTACCGCAAGCTTGTCCACTATTTGTTGATGTTTCTTTTGTCAGACTAGATAAGCATAAAAAATCGACATTTGTTTTGAAGGGTGGAATAGTAAAGATGGAGAATGCCCGAAACTCCACACAAAGATTCAAAATAAAGACTTCCTTCGTTGAATCAATCAGTGATGCTTGTTTCTATAATGGAACCTCTTTAACAGAAGATAAACTAGAGGGATATGATCTGAGCTGCGTGCCGTTTGCTGATGCTGCTAAAGTCCACTTTTTGACTAATTCAATAGATCCAATTTGCAAACAAATCGAGCTAGAGTCCATCTCCGTTGCTTCCAATATTTACAATTTAAAAACTGGCCACAATCAACTAAAGCAATGGAGCGCCCAATTTGGTAGAGATCAAAAGTACAATTTTTGGACCAATCACATCTTTCTTAGTGGCCAAAGTAATCAAGTTGTATCTATTCCAGCTACAAAATCACGTCAAACCTCTGGCATTGATGCTTCTGGTTTCACTCAATCAACCGCATTACATCACCTTGCAAACAATTTATTTTACAACCTTAAGGTGCAATTGCTACTCTCTACGAAGGCCACCGTATTCAAACTAGGTGATATTAAGTTTGATATGACTGTGTACCCTGTAACTTTTGAACTAGATACAGTTTCCAAGAAAAGAGTTATTACCTGGGTTGGATATGGATGCACTCGTAATATTTCTGAACAAGGAACAACTTTGGAAAGTCTTGTTAAGGATAGGTTTCTAGCAGCTTTTAGTTGTCATTTTAAAGATGCAACCAAATTAAGTAATCTTGCGCATCAGAGTTACTTTGGATTGTATCAAGGTCCAAACTGCGCACTTACTCTTGGCCAAAATTGTCACAGACCTCCAAATGCCTATATCATTAGATTTGATAGCCTCAATGATGACTGGGCCTTAGAGTTAGCTTCTTTAAATATCTATCATCGCGGTTTACATCTTACTCAAAACAAGCAACAGCAAACTTCCATTTCTTTCTCCATTCTTCAAGAAGTTACGGAACAAAGAGAACTCACATCACATTTTAATGGAAAATTACTTTTCATGACTGAGGAGGCCATAACTTCGCCTAAAGACGAAATAGTCCCTGCTTGCACGGAAGACAAACTAAAATGTGAAATAGATCTATTTAAAAATGTCGACTTGCTTAAAGACTCCTTCCCGGAAGATATCCAATTTTCGATTGGCATGTTGCCCACAACTAAAACTGCGATCACTCACCAAGTCTATTCAACTCAAAATAGCTTCTACAATTTAGCCGTTACCTTTGACAAATCTGATTCCTGTGCTGTCTATGGAAGAGTCTTTTTTGAAAAATACAACACAACAAACAAGATTATGATGAAGATGGGTGGGCAAATCTTAGCATTTAAAACTGCTAAATCAAAGGCTCAGAATACTGAGCATTCTCTTAAAGTCACAGATGTTTCGTATGCTAGTGATGAATGCAGATATGAAGGCAGTAAGATGGAAAATGGAATTATTGCTAATTACAACAAAGACTGTATCCCTGAGGTTGATGGTCTTGCCATTTATTTTATGACGAATCAATATGAGTTCAGTTGCAAATTGCCTACTATTCTAAAGATATCTGTAAAGTCAATCATTCATAATCCTTCCACTGGAGATCCAATTCAAAAAGAATGGTCCTTCCATAAAAAGATTGATGAACTTCTATTTAATAGAGGTTATAGGATTGTCTTCGACAAAACGAATGGCCATTCTTTTAATGAGATATCGGGTATAGACACGGACATTTATACTGATTACACCCGAAACACAATCCTTCAGAAGACAATGCAATATAGTTTGTCAGTAAAATTTGTACAAGTTGATTTAACGGGTTCGGAAGACATTTACACGAGGCTTAATTTTTATCCCTTGCAATTGGGAGAACATCCACACGGTGAGAATGAAGTTATCAGGTGGGTAGGTAAACCGTGTACCGACAAAGATTCTACCAAATTCAAACCCAAGCCAACTCAGAAGGGAAACCAATTTGGAGGTACAATAAAGGTAATATTTAGACTCAATTTAAATTGTTCATTTATTCATTTATTTATTTGTTCATTTATTTATTCACTTATTTATTCATTCATTTTTAGTGCGTCATTAATCTACCTGCTTTTCATTACGATTCAAATGCTCGAAAGATAAATGGCTTATTTCATGATGATGTTTGCTTGCATGTCCTGACACCACATTGTTGGTTCAAGAAATTTGATTTTGCCTTTAATTTGGAACACTATCATGTGGATGATCGCGAATATGCATTGGCCTTCAAGAGTTTAAACGCCACTTTTCATCACTACGAGTAAGTTTGGTAACTGCACATTAATTGGCAATAATTGGTTTAGTTTATTGACAGACCAAATGAAACAACACAAGATGGGACATTCTGAAACAGTAATAAATCCTGATGAAGCGCATCAAATATTGAACTCGAAAAGTCATATCTTAAGAAGAGCGGGCAACTCAAGTTACGAAGTTTCATCGGATTCAACGGGTATTTCTTGTTTTTATTCCAACCTTCTAAAACAATCTATCTGCCCATTCAAAAAAGTTGTAAACGACAATATCTTGCCTGCTTTGCATTTTCCTCAACTAAAGGCTCAACTTAATTTGCTCAAAGTTAGTGGATTTAACAAGTTATCTGAGAATAGCTATGAAAAGCAGTATAGTTTTTATGAAGTCACTTTCCATTTTACCAAAGTACCCCCCACAAATTGTAACGTTACAATGGAAATATTTTTGAGTAGATACAACGATCAGAAAACTCCAGAAGTCAAGTTGTTTGGGGGTTTTGTTGATCTAAATCCATCTTTTTTTGGTGGGGGAAAAAATACTATTTTCATGAAGACTAAGTATGTACATCAAACAAGTGACCGGTGCAGTGCAGATAACTATGAAAGCACCAGCTGCCACCAATTTGCTAATACTCTGGTAATTACTTTATTGGACCCTTATCAGCAAAGATGCCAGGAAAGTGAACTAAAGTTTATTCAAATTAAGTCTATCTTCTTTGATCCAATCGAGTCAGACATCATCCAAAATTCCCTTCAATTTTGGTACCCTCAAAGCATTCCGCTTGCCTTTAGTAAATCGTATCTCTTTCACAAAAACGAGAAAGGAGAGTCTCTGTGGAATGTCATGCCGAGAGAATGGGCCCCTAAAAATGAAAGCCACACAGAAGTTTTGCCGGAGAAAGCTGATACGATACTTGAAAATTCCGAAGGTTCGCACTTTTTTGTACCATGTATTGTTTTGAAAGTTGTGTGGTTTGTGTTGATTGGGATTGTTGCTTTGGAATTATTCACTTTTATTGTACTTATGATTGTCCGAAAAAAGCTTGTGCAGAGAAGGAAATTAGACGAGTTAAGTGAGAGTGAAGAAGCTACTGATCAGGAAGAAGTTCTAAAGTTGGCTACAGCAAATAAGACCGGACCATCAAATACTGGAAATGAAAACGTTGTGGAAGATGATAAAGAAGAAGTAAATGAAGATGGAACGCCGAAAGTTAGTGACCAAGCCAACAATAGTGAGGCTGCGGTAACTGATCAAGATGGCAATTCACCTGACAAAGATTGTAAACCCAATCAGAAAGGAAAGCCTGGATTCAAAAAGAAACCAAGGGCAGCAAATAAACCCAAACCGCTTATAAAGGGTTCAACTGCAAGGAAAGGACCGGCCAATAAGAGTAAGCCTACTCCCAGGAAAAAAGCTCCTCCAATCCCTAAATGTGCACCCAAAAAAGCACCTGCTCCGCGTCGAAGAAAGAAATAATTGTTTGTAACAGTTTTGCCGCCATAATGAACATTTACCAATTACCTAGTTTGTAATACACCCTCTCGATTAAATGAAATAAATGTTTCATATACTATTCTTGCGATTATATTACAGTAGACAAGTATCCTCACATAACAAATATTTAGTCTGGCAACTAAAAGGTTATTCAAAAGATTGAGGTTGAGAGACTCAAAAATGGCTAATTAACATTGTCTGAAGACTACTTCATTGCTTGCGTGTATCATTGAATACAACAATTGTTTGCTAAATGGATCGGATGAATTTAAAATACTAATAAATTGTCCTAATCGAAAGAACTATTTTTACGTTCTATTTGTGTCAATATTTGTAAATATAATACTGCTTTTGAATCACAGTTCCCGAATTATTAGCCGTAAATTTGTCGAGCAGCTCATTTGCGGAACCAAGGTCAGTTCATATCCAGTACTCACACTTATGAAATCAGGATTCATCAGATCTGATTTCTACATAAAAAGTACTATGAATCGTGTCAACACAACTTATTGTATTAGTCATTATCGCGAACTGAAAATAAATACATTTATAATAATAAGATTTCAATGAAAACGAGTATTTTCACAATATGGAGGGAATGTGCCATGCTAAATAATTGTCGATATCTAAATTTTATCTGAGACATAGAAAAGGTTCTAAATAGTGACTTTCGATAATAGATTAATTGTATATTGGAAAACGTTCGTTAAAAGTAAAAATGCAACCCTCATCAAAACTTATGCTAAATTGAAAACTCTTGTTGTCTGAATTAATAAGCAATAATAGCTTTACGATTTAAAGCAAGTTATTAAAACATGATTACTTTTTAGGTAAACAATGCTAATATTACCTTTTTTATCACCAGATGCAAATTACAGAACTAATGAAAGAAAAAGTGGAAATTGGTTGAAGTTGATCGAATCTAAGATTTATTTAAACAGAAGTTCAAAAGACATGGCAAAGATCGAATTTAATAAAACGCAGTTTGGGAATCAATTAATATTGGGCATTTCCATTTTGAAGGAGTTAAAGCATTAATAGTCAAATCTTACTTGTTAAATCTTTTAATATTTCATTAAAATGACAATGTTATTAACTTTATCACATAATTTATTTTAAAAACAATAAATTCTTGATATTCGGATTATAATAAATTAAGTCCCAATGCAAACATTGAGCTGATAAATAAACAACCTTTGACATTGTTTTTGATACGGATATTGAACAATAACGCCATCACCTTGATTGCGTAATCAGGTTTAGTTAAAATCATTCAAACAAGACTAATATTTTCTTGTACAAATAAACAATTGCTGTAATAAAAGGAGATGATCAAGTGAAGATTTTCATCATGCAATTAACTATGGCTTTCATTAACAAACGCTGCATCTACACCTATTGCACATAATGCTACTACAATCAAGACTCCACCAACTACAAAAGCTCCAGACACCGAATGGGCGAAATACACAGCCGAATTCAAGAAAAAATACTCTAATTCCTCTGAAGACGAAACAAGGAGATTAATATCCACGAAAACTTCTCAACAAATTGAACTAAATAATGAAATGTTCAACAGCAAGTCATCTTTTACAAACAAGATCTCAATCAATATTCTGACTGGACAGCTCTAGAAATTGCGCAATTACATGGAGTCAAAGTTGATTGGGGAACGAAGGGATGGGTTACTCCTGTTAAAAACCAAGGAAGATGCGGTTCGTGCTATATACTCAGTGCAATGGGTGCCCTTGAAGGATTACAAAGAAAAATTAGTAAAAAATTAGTTCCATTGTCTGAACAAAATATACTTGATTGCAATCCTTTGTTAGTTTATGGATTTGCTAACAAAGTGGAGTTATACAGATAAAAATACCCTTACGCGGGAACTAAAGGAACTTGCAAGTTTGATAAAAGCAATATTGGAGCTAAAGTTTCTGGATTTTACACTGTAACAGCTGGCAATGAAAGTGCATTAAAATCAGCTATTGCTTTCTAAGGATCAATTGCTATTTCTATTGATGCTAAGCATACTTCATTCATGAGTTATAAAAGTGGAATTTGGTCGGAGTCAAAATGCTCCACAAATGTAAATCATGCCGTTCTGGTTGTTGGGTAAGTATTTATTTAAATATTTGTGAAATTGTGTTTAGGTATGGCACCAATCGAAAATCAAAGAAAAACTACTACATTTGCAAGAATTCTCTCGGAACAAAATGGGGAGAGCAAGGGTATTTTAAAATGGAGGGAAATAACGGCAATAAATGTGGACAAGCAACGACCGTTTCTTGGCCAACAATCTAATTTCATTTCCGTATGTATTTATTTGATAATAATAAATGTATTTAATAATTTAAATATCAGTTTCATTTAAAAAACAGATTTATCATATTACAACGCAACAGGTATGTACTTTTTGCCATAAACTGTTATTAACGTTTAAGTTTATCAAATTGTATGTTTATGATTTAAATACATACTGCTATACACTCTATGATCCGAAAAACAATTTTTTGATAAACAATAACAGTATATTATTATTACTCACACCAAATCGTTTAATGCCACAATTATTTTTACCAAACCATCGTACTATCAACAAACTTTTGATTGTGTTTTTAAATGACAAATTGTTATTTTACATAAATCTGTTTGGAAAGTACTTATTATTTGTTTTAGCCACGAGTATATAAAATAATATATTATACATTTAGTTAAATATAGCTTCCCCAAAACAAACCTACCGATTTAGACAAAAATAAAGCAAAAAATAAGCCAATTATACCCACATAAACTCCAATTATTATTAAATATAATAATTTATTACGTAAGCACCTGTCTTTGTTTTTACACTTAACAACCTTTTATGCATCTGGTTTGAAACGTACATAATTATTTTTACACTCATAAATCTTTATCCATCCTTTTGCGGTTTTAACCAAAAAGAAGCATATTTCGTTACACTTCAATTGGCACTGATAAATAAAAGGTAAATATATGTCATTAGGTATAGAGTAGGTATATTTATTAATAAATTCAACTACATTTGTTGTTGTTCCCACTTCACCTATCTTTTTGTCACTTCCTCTTTGTGGTGATAACAATCATTCTTGATATATAAATATTTATAAACAACTAACACTATCCACAATACACACCCCATTAGCTGCAACAACCCCAAAACTTTCCAAAGATCTATCCAACCATTTCATATCTAATTACATGGACTAGTGAATAATTAAAATCTTAAATATTTTGTGTCTACGTTTATTCAAAGGCCTTATTAATATTCACTTTAGTTCTCTTTGAACTTCAAATATACAAAATATGAATAAACATCCTCCCTAAATGAAGAAATTTAGATATATATTCCCCCTTTTGGCATTTCCTCAAAAGTTACCAAACTTTTTATTATTATTTGATAGTAATTAATTGTTATTTCTCGACAATCAATCACTGCTAATACAAGTAAAGTTGTTTTCAACCAGAACTTTACCCTTAATTATAGTTAATAATTATTTTCTACCAACAACCATCCCTCTCCTTTTTTGTTCTACCACTTATCCTAATTGGATTAAATTTTTGTTATTTTTGTCTGCCACATATCTAAATACTTTTATATATTAATTGAGATATAAAAATTATTGTTATTTCGAAGAGGGACATGGACACGTTTCTGACATGTCAAAAGCTTACTTTTAAACATTTTTACATTTAAGTATCAAACTTTTTTCTTCTACATTTTAGCAATATTTAGTGATATTCAGCAATATTATGGGCAAAAGTTTATTAAACAGATTTAACAAGTATATTTGACACATTAGCTTTTTAAAACAGGATTCTCGATAATTGCCAGTGTCAAGGAAATAATGATAATGGGTGCGATGATGATACTATATCACTCTCTAACTACATTATACTCAACATACTTATCATCCTTCCCTATATAGATATATTATATATTATATACATTTCTTTTATATTTCCCAAAAAATAACCTCACAAAAAAAGGACACTTGGGGTATGAGAAGATGGGAGCAGAGCTGCAACTACAGCCCCAATTAATCCAATAGTAATAGTTTAAAGGTTCCTCAAAAATTTAAAATTCAACTCTTTTAATAGTAAATTTGTTATCACATTAAATTTTAATGAAATTGGTGTCATGTTAAAAAATAAGAGACGCAAGAATTGACGACATTCCGTACTGCTGCCTTACTAATAAGTTTATTTTAAGAATCTGAATTAAAGTTTAATTGTTCAGACCCACCACCTTCGTCAATTCATTAATAAATATTGATGGCAATGTCCTTCTATTATTTCATAGTTTCTTTTTTAATGTTTTGACATTCAGCAAAAAAGTTCTTGCGCCACAGCAAATGAGAGTCTTCTCGTAATTGCATATAAAAATTAGTTAGTAACGTTTTAACTACTATCTAATAAGCTTTATACATTTGTTTGAGATATCACCAAAAAATACAATTTCATATTTATTAAATTTTGCAACATCAAACCAAAGAGGTTTCATTAAGACAGGATGTAGAATATATTTATATTGCCGTTGTAATATAGTAGATGATATTTGTGTGCATATTTATATTAGCTCATTTTGAGTTACAACCAAAAAATAAAACAGGACAAGAAGAATACAGTTCTGGAGATGACAACCCATAATCTACAACACAAGTATAAAATTGTTGCTTGCACCCTTCTGCCCAAACACAAATTCTTTATTGAGTTTTGATGTCAAATTAAGTTTCTTCTTTGCCTAGTTTTATTGTTCCATTAGATTTTGGTCACCTCAAGATCTTCAACCAAACCCAGACCTACCACCATTTATACCCTTTCCCTTTTTAGTCTCCTCTGATTCTGTTTTCTTTCCATCAATGTGTCATCAACTACTTTTACAAGGCCCGTAAACATTTATTTTCCTTATATTTAACGTTCCCAATCTAACAGTGCTTTTATATTTTGTTGTTGTTATCAAGAAGAAAGCCCCACGCTATATAACTTCACTATATTATTATATAATATACAATCCAACAGGAAAATCTTTTCTGAAAATTTTTTTAATTCAAAGAAACTTGATGTTTACTACGTCGTCAATTCCCTATCAACCCCAAATTAGACATATCACCTTGGTAGGAGGATCTTCGAAACTTACATATAATATCAAATGTACTACCATGTTACATAAAGTTATCCTTCTTATTACATTTTTGTTCCACCCTTCAACCAAATTAAAAAATAAAAAACGGGAGAGAGACCACATTGAAGCTGTAAAGTACGCAAATATCCTTTATGCCAATTGGAAACCTCTAATATAAATATAAAAAATAAATTCACAGTAGACATCAATACATTTTCATTACATCATTCTTTATATATAACAAGTAGTACATAATATACTTTATTATTCAATTTCTTTAAAGACTTTTTGATATTCATATATTTACACCATTAACTACCACTCAAATTAATAATTTCACACAATCTCACAACTTAATTTTTAGATTTAATATACTTATTTTTGTCTATTGTAGATTGTATATATCTTGACCTCATCTTATATTCTAAACCAGAAATCTAAGCAAAGGACACCCACGATGCTGCCATGCGGTGCCTTCAAATCCTAGATGAGTATACCTTATGCATGGGCCATAAGTTCCAAAATGCAAAATTGGCTTTTTATATTGGTATTTTTCAGTTGATTGTATGCTTTTGGAGCCTTTCTCAGCATATATATTCTATTTTTTTCTTTGAAAAGGTAAGTTTTGTTGTTAGACCTTTTTGTAGTAGACAGATGTTGACTACTAACAATTGGGAGAGGCTTTGAGACTTTTGTTTGGGTAGTGACACTTCATTAGGATACTTTTGCTAGTAACCTTTAACTGCATATATTCGCCTTCTTGATAAACGTCTATACTCTTTTGTTGTGTGGCTTTTTAAGACGTATTGCGTAGGTTTAATTTGATATAACAGAAGAGAAAGAGCAAGGTTGCAACAAAAATAAATAAAATGTCTTAATATGCATTTCCGTTTATAATTTATTAAATTTGTTTAAAAATGATTAAATATGTTTTGTTTTAAAGATGCCAAAAATGGATTGTTTATAAGATTGGTATTAGATACTTTAATCCTACGAAAAGCTTAACCATTCCATCAACTGTTCCAGAAATTTGTTTTTTGAACATATAAAAATTTGATATTAAACTGAATCAAGTAGACCCCTGGTCAATCAAACTTACCCGGAACACAAACATATTAAATTAGGCCTTTTTTACACGCAATCAAAAGGACTCAACTATCTTTTTATAGCCTTCAAATAAAGTCTCCTAGGTCATGTGGATGCATTTCCGATGAATTAAGTGCACCCTTTCCATATCTTATTCATCAACTTAATTTTAGATTTGCTACAGCTTGACGTAAATATTATTAAAATAACATGATCCTTCTGTCCATGAATATATTTGTTTGCTTTAACTTTTCGAGGAATTGGCATGATGTGTGCCTTACAAAAAATGTGCCAACATTCCCATTAAACAAGTAGGAAATATATAGTGATATTCCACGGCACCTTCTAAAAGTAAATAAGCATAATTTATTAATAGTGATATATGAATTATCATCATCATATGTTTGATAGATGAATTATATTTGTTTGCACCCTTGTGATTATTAAATTTTGCAAAAAAATGAAGAAGAACGAAGAGTAACGATGTACACGTATACAGGAAGCTAAGCAAATACAAGGGTCTAGATATATCTATCTACTAAAACAAAGTGTGGGATTTACGATCATTTAAAAAACGTACCACAACTAAAACTACTATATAAAAACATTAACATGTATATCTTAATGAAGGAAATTTTATGGCAATTATGAAACTAAATAAATTTGATGTGGTTTGGTGGATATATATTGGGGGTTTAAAGTGTGGTGACATTTTTATGTAATATGTCTACTTCCTAGTACCGTAACTAATGAAAAACGATATTAACATGGATTAAGTCTCTTTAGGAAAAAATTAACTACTTTATTATTTGAATTTAAAGCAATTCATTTTAGGTGCTGCACTGCGACTTTAGTAATAAGACAGAATCATTATGGATCATGGTTGGAGTAGATGCCATCATTTTTGATATTGGTCTTTTCCATTCGTTGTGGGGGATAGCTGGATGTGTGGCAATGCATTTAGATGGAGGATATGGCCGTTTTTTGTGGTGCCTTTGTCATACTTTTGCACTCTTATTTTGCCTTCCGTTTGCTTTCGTACCTAGACCGAATCCTATTGCATTGTGGCCCTTATTAATTCAGGTAAATTGTCCCAAACAACATCTCTCTAACTTGTTATTTTCAGCAAAGTGCTTACGGCGTTGGCCTTCTCATCCTTTCCTTGGCAGCCTTACCTAAAATCCTACCAACTTTCATGGGTGACATCACCAAAGCACCGTACGCTGAAATTGCTTTCTATTTATTTGGAAGCGGTATTAATTTTTTTCTGGTAAATTAATCATTCTATATATTAATTTAACTCTTTCAAAAATATCTTTAAAGTTTTTGAATTCGGGGAAAATGTTTTTTTGAATTTTCATCTTAAGTAGAGATTTAAATAAGATATTCAAAATTAAATAATACACATGGTCATTACCTCACTTGGCACTGATTGGGTATTGAGTTCAATGATGGCTTGATCCAGCTTGTTTTTGTTGACTTGTAAATATCACTTGATCTCCAGATAACTCAAAGGGGGTCTAATTATTAAAAATTATTAAAAATGTTTTCATTATTTAACTCCTCTAATCGTTCTAATCGTGTGCAGTTACTTATCTATTACCACTGGTACTGGTTTGTTGAAGCAGAATGGAATAAAGCACAAAAGAAAGTCGCCTTCATAGAAGTTCATAAAAAAAGACTGTTGGAGGAAATTAGAGTCGAGGAGAATGGAATAAGTAGAAAGTTGGCTACTGAGGAGAAGAGTATTAAAAGTATGAGAGTTAATGGAGGTTTTGGCTCAAGGGTTGTTTTGGATAGATATAAAGTTCCTGTTTTGGAGATAGATGGTGAATGCAGTCCAGACAATCCTTTTGAGCCGTCTTTGCAAAAGAATGATACGGCTTTGTCAAAGGAAAGCCAATCGACTCAGCTGACTGATACTATAATCTCCTTTCCGATGGCTTATAGAGACTCATCCACGGGATCTTATTCTTCGTCGATTGCTTCTGTTAGGAGGATTTCACCATTAGTTCACAATAATCGACGTCTCCCATCTCCTAATACTGTTTTGAAGATGTCCAATGTAGTTCACGACTACAATGACCTCATCGTACCTATTTCAGACGAAGAAAGCGGAAACGAAGATACTTTGAAAAGCATCCGTCGCTACTCTGAAGAAGATTTTGAACCTCGAATAATCCGTCCTATGGAACCTTCTCTAGTTGGAAAAGCTGCTCTTCCTCTCTACAACTCCCCAATCCACCAACATTACCCCATGAAAACTGTCTACAAAAAGAATTCCCCCTTTGGTTCAATGGCCAATTCACCAAGAAATCAAACCCCAATAACTGAATACAACCATCTGGGCAACAATTATAATTATTATCATCATCGTGACTCATATCATCAATATAATTGACAAACTATCTTATTTTTTGTACCGTTGACGGGTTTTCTCTTTAAAAATTAAATTATGTTTCTCTCTGTCTAAAAACCTAAAGTCCTGTTTAAAATTACAAAAATAGTCTTGTTCAATGTACATAAAATAGTCTTGTATAAAAAAGCAAAAATATAGTAGCTTGTTCTCTATAAATCAAATTTTATTTGTTAACTAAACAATTAGAACACCATAACATTTGTTGCTATTAAAAAGACCTATAATTATTGAGCCGTAGAATTGACCTTCTCCTTAGGAAGATCAGTTTGAATGGCAGCCAAAGATTCATCCCAACTTTTCTCAATTTTATTCCAAGCCTCGAGAAGTTCCTTCTTCCTTTGTTCTCTTTTGTTGAAATAGTAAGGAAACTGTTCCCTTTCGGCAAGGGTCCATTGTTCGTGATCCAGGATTTGGTCCTGCGATTCACGTTCTCTGTCGAAACCGGAACCGCCGGGATCTGTGGCAACTATAAATTTCAACTATTACTCTGAAGTTCCAGTTCAAACTCACATCTAAATGGCTTGAAATGTTTCATTTCAAAAAGTTGTCTGCATCCATCAGCCAAAAGCAATTGACTTTTTCTGGGATCTGCTTCATCCTTAGCAGCATCAAAGCGAGCTCTCATCAACACCTTTTGATAACGGACATCAATGCTGAGACAAAATAATAATAAACTTAAAGGAACACAACAAACTTACACATTACCCCCATACCACGAGTCAACTTCTCTGATAGCTCTCTTATACAACCGCATCACCTTTTGGCGGTGATTCAAGGCCTTAGTAAACATCCAAGCCGGAGAATCCATACCTCTAAAACAATAAGAATCAATCTATCAGCAATTGAATATTTGGGCTCATTACCCTCAAAGACACTCTTTCCCAACACAATCACGTCAAGATACAACTAACATTTTTTCCAATTCGAAGAGATATACTTAAAAAGTTGGAAATTGAAGAAGGTTTATTAATTTTTATTAATTAAAATTCATTGACATGTCTCTTGATGTTAAGGCTGTTTAGTAAGTTTGTTGGAAGATAACACTTTTACCTTAACATTTATTTACCAAAAATGAATAACTCTCTTAATTAAAGCACAACTCTCCTGCTTTTTAAATAATATAGCACAAACTGTTATCACAAGACTCTTTGTTTTGCTTTTAAAAAGGTGTGATGATGGTGTTTTGGTTGAGCGAATCATTAAGCCGATCTACTGATATTTCATTTTGTTAAAGGTATTTTTTACAAGAAGATTATAAATGTCTTTGTAAACAAAAAATAATCCACTTCCCCTTAATAAAAATTAATTTGATGGTAAGGTTTGACAACAATTTAGGTCAATCTTTTTGATTTAACACACGTTTGTGAAAGAGTGGGTCTCACCAATATTTCCTCTTTGTTCTTTATTATGCTGAGGATGCCTTATGTACCCAAGATAGCGTCTTTTTTTCATTTCCTTATCAACGCCTAATTAATTTGTATCATCATCTGATAAAGTAGTAACTAACACATGATAAATCCAATCTAACTTTGGACCTTTTTCTACCTAATTCTTGAGACCTACATATTTCAACCCCTGATAAGAAGGCCCTTTAACAATCTTTTTGACATTTTAACTATTACACCAAAAAAAACCATCAAACTATTTATCTTTAAGTCAAAATACACGAAATATAAACACTCAATGTAAACACTACTTTTTCATCATAAAATGGCACTTAGTAACAATTTTGATTAAATATTTTATTAAGTCTCTACAACAATTTAACATTTAATTTATCTTAAGCTTCTGCCATGCTAAGTCGTTTTATATATTTTTTCTTGATATCCTCTTTAATTGTATGTGGTAAAACATAACATATATCCATAAAAACCCTATAAAAGCAAATGGCCTTCTAAGTTATTTTATCCATTTTCGTGTGTCACAATTTATCCTGCTACAGCTTCTTTATTTTGATAATGTAATAACAAATGACACTCACTTTTATTACTTTTAGTTAACGTTGTGGCTATGTCGACCTCAACAATTAGACCAATTGTAATCAGTGGACCATCAGGCAAGTTTATTTAAAAACTCTCTCCTAATTAATGTTATTTAAAGAACACCTTAATCAAATTTGTTTCTAATATCATTAAAACTTAGTTCTTTATGTTAATGAATTATTTCCAGGTGGTGGCAAATCTACTATTCTTACACGTGCTATGAAGGAATATCCGGATGTGTTTGCTTTTTCAGTTTCTAGTAAGTCGTAGTTTTGTTATTTTTAAATTATTCTTTTAGATACCACTCGTCAACCACGCTCAGGCGAAGAACATGGAGTTCATTACTGGTTTACACCACACGACAAAATGGAACAAATGATTGAAAAGGACAAATTTCTGGAATACGCCGTTTTTGGCTCGAACACCTACGGAACTTCCAAGCGAGCCGTTGAGGATGTCCAAAAAACTGGCAAAATCTGCGTTTTGGATGTTGAATTACAAGGCGTTAAAAACATCAAAGCTTCCCACCTGAATGCTAAATTCATCTTAATACAAGCTCCTTCTCTAGTTGATCTAGAAGCCCGTCTACGCGCTCGCAACACCGAAACCGAATCATCTCTCGCAGCGCGTCTCAAACACGCCCAAGAAGACTCAGAAGCAATAAACAAAGACCCGCTACTGTTTGACACCGTCATCATCAACGACAATCTCGAAAAAGCGTACAATGAATTCATCCTAGCCATTGAAGAAGAGTTAAGACTTGTTCAGGCCAGACATACCGCATGAATTTGATGTTTTCCCATTGTCTTCTAATATCCTTCTTTTCCTACCATCTCCATTACCTTCGAAACATTTGTCACCCAATTTGTCATAAAGTAAAAAAGAGTTTCAAATGTGTTTTTAGTTTATTAATAAACATTTAATAAAATTGTCCTTATAAATGCAAACAGTGTTCATCCATATAAATAGAATAACACAGATAAAAACTTCATTTGTTATTATTATGAATTAAAAGATGATCAATTCATCAATAGATAAATTTATATGATGATATATGTTTGAACAGATTTTCAACCAATAAATGATGTGATTGTTTCCACGTCACACATTTATCAAGCGTCAGGGTGATTCAAAAGAAGCTTAAACACGTGGTGAAACAGCATTCTCATGCTAGTGCAGTTTTGTTACTTTTTTTGTTTATAGCAACACCTTTACGAAGTCGTAATTGATATGTGTGTATGTGCCTATTGTAACTTGTGTATTATGTTTATGACTTTATAACTTTATATCTTTTGTGTAAGTGATCGTTTTTAGATAAGTATTTATTGTGTTTGATTGCAATGTTTGACAAAAACAGTAAGGGCAATTAAGCTGGGGAGAGGAAGTGGCTTTGGTTAAAAGTGTAGGGAACGTTCCTTTATGCGTCTAGCGAAGTTCAATGTTTTGATCTTCCTAAGGTGACTTTGCTTTTTGACAACGTCATTAAATGTATGTGAATGTATATCATTTTTGAAGGTTAGAATGGCAATGCCTTTCACTTTGTCATTACAGCAATGAAACATTAAAAAATGGTTGTACTACAGCTGTTTCCCATCAACTACCTAATTTTTTATGTCAACTTTTTTGATATCATCAAAGAAGTATCACTTGCACTTTGTTAAAGAATGATTACTACAAATCAAAAATGTTGCGAAGTATCCGCCAACTATTGGGAATTCCTTATCACCGAAGTAATAGCTGGTATCAGTATCGGTCTAGCATTTAATTTACTTAAAAACTAGGTATCATCCTCTACCACCGGAATTCAAATTAAAAAAGTAACAAAATCTCGTCCTTATCTTTCTTCAATTGTACCCTTGTCGTCACTTCCAATCAGTTACTCTTAAAAAGAGCGAAATTAATAGTAATGTTGAATACATATTTATATATGCGTATAAATATTTGTGTGTAAAGGGTTATATTTATACTTTCAGTTTATCACCATTAAAAGGAGGCATCATTCTTTCTAACTATTTATATAATTTTTTAGGTGACGCTTCCGACATTACTTCTTTTTGGATAAATGATGCTTGCGTTTCGAGGTTACATACAAAAAAGAAAGTTCTCTCTCCCGCACTTGACTTGAGTCAATATTAGGCAAAGGTTAACAAAAAAATTAACCTTTCCCTTAATTCACATTCAGCTGTTTTGTGATTAGACAATGCAAACCTATTCTATGTGAATGTATGTGTTTTATTGTACACGTATCTTTGAAAGAACATACCATTTTATGGTCCTTTTTATAGCCCGTTTCCGATAAGACGGAAGCAGGCCTAGTCCATTCCCTATTAAAAGGCCTGTTCCACTATACAAAGACGCACAATGATATTTTAGTGAATGTTGTGAAGTATATTATCTCGTCCGTAAACTTCACCATTAATAACAATAATTAGCTACATTACTATGGACAGGTCATTTTGCTACGCTAATATTTAAAGTGGCCTTGTTGCTTCCTAACTAATGCATAAGTCTAATTCTAAATACAATCGGGTTGATCAAGAAAAAAATTACACAAAATCTAACTGATCACTTCCCCTCCAAAAGGCTACATTTAATTTGTACTTTTTTGAAAGACAGATACCAAGGCCATCTTTTTCTCGACGTAGTTGTTTTGCCTAAGACAAATAAGAAAAGTTGTCTCCATCAAAATCAAAAGAATTTAGAATTGTGTTGGTTGCGTCAATTTTGCTTTTTATTCCAGCTGGCAATGGCTATTTGGGTCAAATGAAAGGAAATAAAATTGTGAAACAACCGGCTGTTTGTCAGGTGAATATCAGTTTTGGTTTGTTTATTGGCGAAGGTGATGATTATTTTGTAGGCCGAAGAGGCTGAATAAAAGCTACTTTTTAATATGATTGGATGCAAATATGGTGTCGTTTTTAATAATACTATCTGATTTATGAAGGAGATTATTGTGGAGATAAAAAAGTTTTACAGGCTTCAAGTGCGACCTCCACTCCTTTGCTACTCTTATATACAATCAATCCTGTATAAATATCTCAATTAGATTCAATAAAAAAAGGCTTCCTCAATTTGACCAGATATCGGTAAATTAGTTGTTTATAAATCTTAAACCTTTAAACGCACCCATCTAAATATACTAATAATAATATCCATTTCCAATGAGCACTAGCGCAGACAACACTACACTCGATCTACAAAGTAACGAACAAGAGAGGGTCATTATTAAGTGATGGAATCACTAATAATAGCCACTAAATCTTTTAAACATTCAAAGCCGCACCGGGCGTCTTCTATATTTGCTTTCCTGAATATATTTAAATATATGTACTGAGGAGGTCTCTCTTTTTGAAGATGGCTTTATGAGACTAATAGAGGCTAGAGAGACTAATGTTGATGTATTTGTCGATGATTGGTGTGTGTTCTGATCAAAAAAAGACTAATCAACATTACTTCATTGAAACTAGTTCATTAATGATTGGAGATTTCTATTAAGCTGTATAATCTTCACTTTTGCAAGAAAACACAGACTGCACTGATTTGTTTGGTGTGTTTGGTGTGTATGATTTGTTTGTACAGAAGCAAAACAAAAATACCTTGAATTTGTTTGACTGACGGCAGTTTTTGTAAAACGGTCAAATTAATCACATAAATTGTGTTGTAGCATTATTGAAAAATTCCTTCGATTGCAATGCAAATTGTAATAATAATGATTGTCACCACACCATTGTCTGTGGGTGAAGAAAAAGTGTATGTGTCTTTGTGAATATTTATACAAAGTTAACTGGACGCCTCGACTTGACTTCTCCTACTACTAATAACCATATCATTGCCACATCTCTGATACAGAGAAGGTTATTCATTACATATTTCTTTCCTACTTTCTTTAAGTGTTATACATATACCAGATTAGATGATGGGTATAAATGAATGAGCATTTAGATATCATTTATTACCATTAAAAAATGAATGCCATTTGATTCATGAGACGAAGAGTTGTGCTGCACTTTTTTACAACAAAAAGAGAAGAAGTTATATAAGACTTATAATTCATCCAACTAATACTTCTAATTAATCTTTATTTCCATTAACACTTATTATTTATAGTTTAGTTTTATTTATTCAAAGTATATGCATTTTTACTTACTTACACAACAGCTCTAAACTTGATTTAATCAAAAGAGAGGCAAACATATTTATACACATTTATATATTTATTCAACTTATATAATTACTAATTATTCATCATCAAAACTATAATCTTACAGCAGATTACAAATGATAATTTATGCTTGCTATTTTTATTAATAACTCATTTTTTGTGCAAAAACCTTTTGATTACGTACAGAGAGACTCATCCACTCATACATACACTTTAATACACCATTACACCATTATACTTTGCAGCAAAAAGCGAGGCTACGACTCTTTTTCTTATTTTCTCATCTACTCAATAATGATAAATGGGTGGTGGTAGATATATATAAAATCTAATGTGCAATATAAAAATCTAATGTAGGCTTCCTTCATTTTGTTGTCTTGTCGTTCTGATCTTAAATTGTTGTAATAGGTGGTGCAAGTATCACTTATAAAGTGCCATTCATATCATTAGCATATACTAGTTTACTAGTTCAAACCTATTTATAAGTACTAACATCAATTAATTCCCAAATCAGTTTCTAGATAAGAACAAAGGGTCTTTCCCATGTACTTTGTGATTGATTTCAGGCGAGATGGTATTTCGCGTTGTGTGTTAGTAGATGTGTTGGTAAGGTTGTTTTATGGAGATTTGCATAATTTAGTGTCTTTTGTTGATACTGCAATCTATATCTATCTTTTTATTGCACCTAACTCGCAATTTAAAACTGGATGCCTTTGTCTAGACCCTACTGATATTTTAATATTTTTTAACTCTCATATCGCTTTGACACCACTTGCTTTACCTATACTTTGTAACACAAAGAGGCAATAAAAAGATGTCAAAGGATGCGTGCATCTTCACCATAAAGGTCTAGACCGATTCCGCCTTCAAATTTGACTGATATCTTTTTTCGAATTGCTCTATCACAGAAATTGAACGAAATTGTTACTTACACATACGCGGGGCCTCTTTAAACTGTCTTCACCGTTTTTTCCTACATACACACCACCAATAACTTTCATTCTTATCAAAAAATATTTCTCTTTGTGCTTGCTCTAAATATCTTTAAAGTTGTCCTTCTTGCACACTATCGTATGTCTAAAACTGCACGAGAAGTCTAGACCCAAATGGAGTTACTTTTATATTTAGTTGCACAATAATAGGTCCTCTTCATCATATTCTGTTCGTCTGATTTTGATAAGATGCCGCGATTAAAAGCTAACGATCGTGAACTTTCAAAGGCAAACATGTCCTAGTTTAAAAGGTAATAACTGCAATTAAAGTATTGTCTCTTAATTTCCTTTTAACGGCACACGTTTAGTTAACTATTTTTATTTATGTGGGTTTTCTCTACTTTACAATGTTTTAGAATCTATTTATGCTATTTAAGCCAAAAAAAGCACAAATTATATGTGAAGAAAACATACCCTTGTTTATATCTAACAAATATTTTACGGCTGCATACACTTTACATTATTGAAATTTTAGTAAGCCGGTACAAGTATGTGCCAACTTCGACTATACTACGTGTTGTGTGAACAAATATTATTTTGTTTTTGGCATTCGAAGAAAGTGTGTTTACATGGTGAATCCGATTTTTGCGCATATCGCCACCTCTCCACTTCCTCATCTCTATTTTTAGTATTTGCTTTTGATTAAAGTATGTGCACATATTTTTTAGCCTTTATCTTTATTTGTTCGGCTCTATATTTTTGATGCATGTTTTTGTAGCTTTCCACAAAAAAGAAAACATATGGAGAGGAGGAGAGATGAGAATTTTTTGTGTTGATGTTGAAATAGACATGTCCCATAGTGGTTGCCTTGCTATCACAACTCCGATAAGAGAGAGGAGACGCGTCTCTCTCGGTATTACCGCCACCAACAAAAAATGAACTATTAAATAAAATGTGGTGGTGTGTATGTGCGTGTATTTATTTTTAGGAGATGCGGCGAAACTTTTTTTGCTATTTCAAATTTGACAATAGTATCTGGTACTCTTGAGGGCTCTCTTTTTGTTCCCTCATATTAAATGTTGGTGTGTGTCGTCATTTTACAAGACTAAAAGTATAGGACAGAGGGCAGCGTTCAACAGACGAACCTGAGTCTCCTCTTTTGACTCTTCCTGTACATTGATTTCTTGTTGTATGGTATAAAAATAGTTGTTAGTTATAAATATTTGTTTGCAACAAAAGTGCATCTCTCTATTTCAAATACATATCCCAAACATACCATTGCACCATTAATAAAGTATCAAGTACAAGGAATGCATTACGCACACACTTTTTTGTTGTACTTCTTTGTCGAAAGGCGACACGAGACTTCCACAATTGAACCCATTTATACGTGTCTTCTGCTGCCATCAACGTATTTATAGTTCATTTTCGAGTTATTTTAATCAGTCTTTTTAAAAAACGTCTCTACTCAGTTTAATAAACTTTTTCCTCATTTCAGAAAAAGACATTTGCTCTCACCAAATGCAAAAGAAGCTACACTAAGCTTTATATATCTGTTATTATTTGTTAAAACTTGTTGATTTGCTTTTTATCAAGTTTTTGTTTGTTTGAAACTATATTACTTTTGCTGTTTTTGTTTGCGAAAAATATGGAAACTGCTGTTCAGAGGATTCAAGGAGGGGCCGGTGTTGCCTTTGAAAGGAGGATAAAAAGAGGTGAGAGTGAAGGCATTATGCTAAAAACAATAAAGGTATGTGATACTTGAAATAAGGTTCCAGAACTTTATTGATCATATGATTTTAGAAAAGTCGCAAGAAATTTGTTGGGAAGAAGAAGGCTGTTGTTAAGGTTCGCTTTCCCTTCTATTCGTTTTCTTTGTATGAAGAGGATATTAGAAAGATTGATAAGGTCAACGACCAAGGCTTTTTGAATGATTCGGTTGTGGATTTCTTCTTGAACCACTTGGTCTTCCATTTGTTAGATGAATCTCCCTCGAGAGTCCATGTGTTCCCATCTGCTTTGTGGTATTTCATGAAAGGACACCAAGATCACGACAGGGAAGAAGACGAAGACAAAATTTCTGTAAGATCTGAAGTCAGTGACCTAATTAAGATCCAGAATCACGAATACAAGTTAAAGCAGCTGACCCTCAGTTTGGAGGGAATAGATCTGTTCGACTTTGACTACTTGCTGTTCCCAATCTTCAACAACGGGCATTGGTCTCTCATCTTAGTCTGCCAGCCTTATCTGCTGACTTTCGCAGGTACTAATGCAGAAGAGGAAAACTTGTCTGCTGCTTTTATTATCTTCGACTCAGACATGAAGAACGAACCCCAACATTTTAATAATGCTGGTACTTTGGCTGACTTCATTAAAGTAAGTACTCTTCAAACTCGATAGGAACTAATGAACACATTTCAGGCTCAACATAAAATCGTTGTTGACAGATCTCAAAGAGAATCTTCGGAAGGAAAGACGAATACGGTTCCGGATTTGACCATCCTCGACAAACCTAAAGGCCTAAACTACTCAGTAGTCTTGCCAGTCGGCATGCCTCAACAACTGCATGCCGCAGATTCCGGAGTATTCATGCTTGAATACGCTGAACGTTTCTTCACGAACACACCCAACACCCAAACCATCCTCGAAAACGGATTTGACTTTGCTGCCACCTACCCAGACTTCTCAGTTGACCAAAAACGACGTGAACTCATGGAAGTGATCAGACAATTCTCTGCCTATTAACGGAGACACCTCTCTTTCAATGGAATGGCCCTGTATATATTAAGTAGTGCCTTGCCTGCCTCAATTTGTTACCCCGAGGTCGCCCACTACCATGTACAGGATTTTTGACTTTACTTTTATTGAAGAGGATCTTTCTCGTCTCTCTTAGTTGTTATCTTCTCTCGACAGAGAATTTTTTGGAATCTTTCCACCTTGGCAATATTTTATTCAGGAAGTTGAGACAAAATTGCCTTTTATAGAAGCATTTGTTGACCGCTTACTGCAATTTCCTTCTCTCTTCCTCAATATCCTATTTAGCCCGTTGTTATCGTTTTTGTTGTTATCTGTACTTTTTACCATATACTTACTCCCCGACCCTTGTTATCGGTGACTGGCTTTTGCCTTTGCCTCCCCAAATCTTTTAATTCTATTAAATTAATTCCGTTGATGACTTCTTTTGTTCCTTTAAACAGAGTCTCCTGCAAACACGCGTATCTTGTACCTGTTTCTTTATTATTAGGGCTTTATCAATTAATATATATTATATGAATATTATATCATTTATTTCACACCATTAATTATTATCACCTATCATTCTTTGTTCTTTTGGATTATTTGAATCCTTTACACTTGAACCACAATCTCAACAAAAACATTTGCTCCAAGCAATGTATGTTAATACCTTCACTATCATTATTGTACTATATCATCTCTTGCTCACTTGTTAATTGTATCCTATATTATTTGCAAAAAAACCTTTATTACTGTTACCATTCTTTTAAAAAAACTTACAAAAGAACACTTTGTTGTATGTTGGTCTTTTTGTTTGTTATATTGTTGATTTTAAAAGATGGGCTTAATTTAATAATTGTAAATAATAAACATTCATTAGCCTGTTGTTTCCTTTTGGGGATGATATGTTAGAAAGTGGATGTAAGTGATTTTTGCTGCTTTGGTGGAGAATATTTTTTGATTCCTGCCATGTTTTGTCGTTTCATTTGTTTTTTTGGTGTCTTGAATAAAGAATGTGATTTTGAAATTATTGTGTTGTTGTTTTGGGCAAAAATCATGAGGTTGTTGTTTTGGTGATGATGAAATATTAAAAAAAGTTATTTATACATACCATTAGATTAAAAATAAAAGTATATTAATCATAACACGAAGGTATAGACTGAAATATTTATAGAAGGGATATACACAGTTTAAGGAATAAATTTTATTGTATAGATATTTTATGTGATTGACATATGTAAATTAATTAGAAACAGTTTGTCCGAAAATTGCTATCTTTACTCCTAGGAATCTAAAGCAGGTTATAACACATTACTCTCATTAGTGTGAAAGTTTTTCTTTTAAAGTAATTCCTCAATAACTACTAGAAGCCTCATTTGTTGATTGTATAAATAACATTAATTCAACGATTAGCTTTTGGATCACAAAAGTTAGTAGCGATTCACAATTTGGCGAAGAAAATAAAATAGGTCTGTCCACTAAGACGCTAATAACGTTGATTGACATCTGTTTTGAAACTCATGTCCCATAATGAAGTTAATATTCAAATTTTGATTGATATTTGCAACGCTGAAACTAATGACAATTACAGAGGATAAATGATAAATAAAAATAAACGAGGTAAGATAATAAATTTTATCTGATAAGCATATGGTAATTAGCTTGAACCGGGGTTTTGGAAACGGGGTATATATCAATTTGTTTGTAACCTATTAGAGACATACTTTGCCAATTGTTAATTTAGCTTGGTTTCACCCATTCAGTTACGACGTGTTCTGTAAGCAGTTGATTACATGTGCCTTCAAAAGATGTAACAAAATGTAAGGCAACCTTGTCCAAAAAGCAACAACTGTTTAATATCTATTTAATGAATTGTGTCATCTAGTGAAAATAATATTGAAACAGATTAGGAATACACCTTTCGAGACTTCTACAAACTGGTGCAACAGTTTTTTTAGAAATACAGTTTAAGGCTCATTCCTGAGCAAGGCTGGGAAAAGTCAAGATCTTGGACCATTTATACCTCTGCCCTCGGAGCAATATGTATTTTATAGAAATTCTGTTAATGCAGTTTGAAAGCCACGGTCTTTTATATCTAAATCATCAAAAAAATCTTTGATATCTCTTTTCTGCTGGGCAGGGGAGGCATTTAAATTTTTCACGGAAAAAATGTTACAGACGAAGAAGACCTGGCAGATATTAGCACAAACAATTACAACTGACAACAAGCTCCCATATACTAAATACATGCACGTGTATAAGTTAATAATGAGAAAAATGAAGATACTTAATACAGAGGTGTCAAATGCAAATTAGCAGCTCCATACTATCATATTTTACTCAAGTTAAATGAGATAAGAATGTACGTCGCAAAAAAAGTGAATGATGATTTGATTGATGGTGATAGCTCATAAATGTAATTAATATTCAGTATTTAGTCACTTTAATTAACTTAGGTACAATTAAAAAGACCAATATAGATTTAAAATTTAACAAAAGAATGAGCAAAGATAAGGAATTAATTTTATTGTGCATATTAAATTTGGTTAACATTTCCAAGATATTAAATTGATTAGATAGATTTTGTGGTGACAGAAGCATGACGGGAAAGCTGCCATTTCTGCAATTAATTTCCTTGAAACAATACAGCTGCGCGAAGGATTCCTTTATGTGATTCTGGCGAAGTTAGGTAATAAAAGACATTTATTTTATATGAGAAATTCGAAAATTTTATAGAATCCCAAATAGTGTGGATATTCATACCAATGTCCCCTTAATGCAATAACTAATCCATGCCAATCATGACAAATGCTAAGAAACCTATGTTCAATTTTCCCACTATCTATACAACTTGTCTCAGCAAGAACAAAAAAGCAAAACGCACCCAAATGCACACCATATGAACGCAACTAAGTAATCATTTTATTAATTCTTTAAAAATGGAAGAACCTATGGATATATCCGATGATTTTGTGGACTTTCGCCCACAAGACTTCTGCACTACGGAGCTATTCAACTTCTATATCCATCTATTTGGCGTTCACGAAAATATCAGCACTAAAGAAGCTGTTGCTATCATTAAATGTGCTAATTCGGAACTTTTGTCTGAAAAAGTAGCTAATTACCTACATTCGATCGGTGGGGAGGATGCACTTAGCTTAGTGGAAAGAATGCTTGTACTGATCGATGCTATGTGCTATGTTGTAGATGTTTGTGCAGCCAAGGTGCCTAAAGTTTCCAATGCTAAGGAAAAATTAATGAAAATGATGGGGACGACTTTGCAATCGTATCCCTGCTCGGGCATTTTAAACTCTATTGTAGAAAAGATTCTGACTTTATCTTTCTATGCCAGGAACGTCACAAAGAAAACTTATAGTGGACCAGAGCAGAAGAAGTTTCTGTCTATCTACAACCTGACTTTGAAGTTCTTCCATGGTTTTGGAAATAGAAACACTTTTGGAATGGGTTATCTCATTGGGAAAGTCATAATGCAAAACGTTGATTCATTTATCTTGATGTCAAATGAAGAAAAGAAGATTAGTCTGGTAAAGCCGAATTTAATTGGACAGCTCAAAAGAAAAACTGGGCCGGTATTTAGATGGCTGAATGATCTTAAGCTGGAGAACAGCATTGAAATCGAGGATGCCTACAAATTAAGGTGTGAAATGTACGTTTTAAACAACATCGCCGACTCGATGTTTGATGCCATTGTCCTCTACCCAAAAACAGGAGCCACTTTTCGAACCCTCGGAAGATTTATGTCACAATTTGGATTATCTGCTAGAGAGAAAGTTTCGAACATCATTACAGAGGAGATTAAGGCTAATCTTTTGCATATAGGCATAGCAACAGATGATATTCTCAGAGTTTATGCCTCCTGCGTTGAGTCAATGAAAATCCTGGATAATACTTGTGTAATGATGCACAAAATTTGTAAAATCATCAAGGATTACATCAAAGGAAGGCAAGACACTGTCCGTAGTATAGTGAGCTATCTAATGACTGACCATCAAACTGGCTGGAAAAACAAACTAAGTGCAAATACCGGCTTGATAGTTGATGAAGAAGATATATCAGTTCTAAATGATGAATTCTTGCCATCGGTCGAAGAAGCAACAATTAAGCAATGGCGTGATTGGAATCCGGATCCTCCAGATGCCCCCCCTGGCGATAGTAGATTCTTTAGACAGTCTGCAGATCTCTTCAATATGCTGGTTTCAATCTATGGAAGTAAGGATTTGTTTGTCAAGGAGTATAGACAATTGTTGTCTGAAAGGTTGATTCAAGCAGAGAATGGAGCTATCGAGAGTGAGATAAAGTATCTTAACATTTTGAAAAGACGCTTCACAGATGGTGAGCTTCAAAACTGTGAAGTAATGCTGAAAGATATGCGAGACTCAAAAGAAATTGACGATCAAGTTTACTGCTCATCCAAACTCAAATATATCGTAGAATGTCGTATCTTGTCATATCATTTCTGGCCTAAGATTGAATTTGAAGAATTCAAAGTTCCGGAACCCTTAGCGTATTCTTGTGATATTTATAAAATGCAGTATGAAAAAGTTCGGCGTCAACGAACTCTCAAATTTTACCCTTCTTATGGCCATGTTGTTTTTGATGTGACTTTACGGGGAATTACCTGTGAAATTACTGCAACAATTTATCAAGCTTCCGTGATATTATTCTTTTGCCGACATCATGAATATACTACAGATGATCTGGCTACTTCGCTTGAAATGGACAGAATAACTATGAAGAAGGCTTGTGAGTTTTGGGTTACTCTAGGCTTTTTGACACCAACTGAATTTGATGAGGGAGATGGATTTGCTATATCTGAGAGTAAGGTTAATATGGAAAGAGTCCAGAAACATGTAAGTTTTCTAATTATCTTTTATTAATCATGCTAATCTCTATTTTAGCTGGACAATCAAGATGTTGAGTCCGACGATGAAGAAGGAGGAACTTACGACACAAAGATAATAGATAGTCTTGAACAATACTGGAATTACACAAAGAATATGATTGTAAGTAGATGCTTTCAGGTTATTAATATCTTTTTTAGAAAACTAATCCAGAAGGACTCAAGCCAGAGAGATTACTTCAAATTTACAAGATGTTTACATCTCCTAGTAAACGTGGACCAACAATCGACCATGTCAACATGTTGCTTCAACGAAAAGTCAAGCAAAATTTGTTATCAGTTGAGAATGGCATGTATTATATCGTAGAAAAGGGTGAAGAAGATGAATGAATGGTTGGGAGCAACTAACAATAACTTACCATATTTGTGAGCCTTTCTTGTATTTAATTTTCAATAAATAATGATATTACACGTGTTTATTATTTCTTCATTTATTAAATCATGTAAATAAAATAATATAAAAATAAAAGATATTTTTGTTATAACGAATTTAAAAGCATCCCCTACCAATAATATCTCCTACATCCCGCACCTGTTCTCTTAAATGCATTCAACTGTTTGCATTTCTTATACCCATTTGTTAATTATTGTGTTGTGATGTATTTATACATGTTATCGGTTAAATAAGCATTTATTTCGCATGTTAGGCTCCACATTTAGTCTTAAGTTCTTTGGCGTATTATGCATATTTTGATTCGTCAAAATCGATGTTCTGATTGTTATCAACTCACTGTTTATTTTAAGCAATTATAATTGGTGAAAAGTTTGATTTAATTTTAAGCACACCGAGTAAAACTCAAAAGCAACTGAAGGCAAAAAAGCACTCATTCACATAATAGATATGGTTAAGGAGCCATTTGATATGCTTGGAATGCTTAAAATAAGTCTAGGCCCCCTTCGCTAGAATCATCACTGATGAAGATTTTAATGTGCAGTACCGATATTTTAGGCAATTCCTGTCCTGCCAAGACCGAAACCCAAAACTATGCCCAATAAGGGACTATTCTAACGCTGTAGACGCTCTTATAGAAATACTTAATGCGGCAAAGGATCACAAGACCGAGATTCAAACTATAGTAATCAAATGTTTTAATTACCTGGACAAGAGTTTGGAGCTCACGTTGAATCGATCTTATCAGCCATTTTTGCTAAACTTCATCTAAGAAAACTCTGTTTTCGCAAAGAAATTACCTGCCTAGTATGTTCTATGTTGGAACATTGTAATGGGATCGGCCATATTCAAAAGCATTTCTTTGTTGGATTGCTAGGTAAGGATCCGGTAATCAAAATAGATACCCTATCACCCCAAGTGTTTTGTCGGATGAACTTGTAGGAAAATTGTATCTACTATTTCAAGACTCTCGCAGTATTAATAAGGATTCTGAAGAAAGTATTCTTGTAAACAAGCCTGCGACCTGGTTAATCGTTGAATTGGGGACAAGAGACTTACTGAAATAGCTACAAAAGCTCCAAAGAAATTGTATGATGATAAACTATAAACTCCATGAAACATAAACAACATTAGCAACTGCGATATTTTAATAAACTTTTTGAATTGTTTGTTTATCTTTCTTGTTAAGTTTTGCCTGATACCTTTTAAAAAGATCTTAATATTTAAAAACGTTTAAAGATATGACTGTTGATATTTTATTGAATACAGTTGCAATCGTGGACAAAAGTAAAAGTATGTTTTAAATAATCTCTATTTTTATATATAGTATTTCACGTAATAAATTGTTTGAACCTATCTTTGTATTGTTGTTTGCTGAAAATGATCTTAACTGATCATAATCTAACACTGTAAATTGAGTAAAGATAATGTTTTTTAAACTTAAAAGACTGTTATATAGCTCGAGTCAAGCTGTTTCCAATGTAATTAAGATAGGATCATTGGTTGGAATAATCTATGAATAAAAGCAATAAGTGTAACGTTGTTGAGTTTAACCTCATGACTTGATTAAAAATTAAAAGTCCATCATATATCCAAATCAAGTCTCTCAAATGAACTAAAATTGGGTTTTTATAAATTCAAATAAAATTTAAAACGTTGATATTTTTAAACCCCTTATCACTATGCATAAACAATACTTTCAAAACAATTAGAAGGCTGATAGATAGCCCTATTCAAGCTCATTCCAGTGTATTCAAGATTAGATGATTTGATGCATCATAAACTTATACTAATTGACCTTTTACTGACAATTCGTTAGTTTGGGGAAAATATGAACTGTAGAAACTTGGACTTTTATTGTTGAATTACCTAATTAATATTAGATTTTTGTTTCGAATCACATAAAATGCTAATTGTGGTCCCAACTGAAAGGTCTTGGGTTGGCCTATATGCTAGATTTTTAATTTTTACATAATAATTATTTTTGATTAAGTTATTTGGTTTTTATTATTTTTTTGCATTTATTGCTGATATCATAGATTACCCTATCAATTGAACCAATCTTTAACACAAATGAAAAAGCTCTATTCAGGCTGTCTATTAGTCTTTTACGTTTAAAGCAATCATACGTATGCTCAACTTAAGTATAAATTGGTACAACCGTATCTATACTTTTGACGTGATTGTATAATAATCTTAGATGTTTATATTTAATAACTTTTACTACTTTGACTAACTTTTATTCCCTTACTTTATTACATCACACTTCATGCAACCGATCATTTAAAACATTTATAAGGAGAAGACAGGTGGACGATGACTTTTTAAGACGGATAAGAGCTTTGCCTTTTTTTGTTTATTAAAATCAATAGTTAAATATGTATATATCATATACACCACCCCACACACCAATTCATTTTATAATTTGTTCATCGTGCCTATAAACTCAATTTTTGTTAAAGAAGCTAGAAAGTTCTTTTTAGAATTTATTAGGATAGAAGAGAGTGTGTGAAAGAGTGTATTAAATTGCATATTAAGCAGGTATTAAAAGGAAACGTTACCGCAAAGTGATTTTAGATTTTAAAGGTGGCGGTGGTTGTTTATATTATTAGATATTATCGATAAATATTCATCATTCCTTTCAAGTTGGAGCTACTATTGTGTTGCCCACCTTAGTATTGCATTTTGTCTATACCATGTTTGTTCAATTCATTACCATACCCTAACAGCACTATGAACATTTATTTATTACATCCATTATTTTTTATCAAATCAATATACTAATGACATCAACTTGTAGTTTCAGATGAATAACTCGCAGCTCGCTTTTAGAGAAGCTATTTTAAAAAGTGTTAAAGGTGGTGTGGATGCGTATGATGTACCCAATACTCCGCAAGCTAGGCCAATGATACGTTACAGACCACCTTTCATTCAAACGCCCGCACATGATGCCAAAGGAGATGGGATTTGGATTGCGTGTGAGCAATTGATGACAAAGTAGGTTTTTGTTTATCATTACTTTTTCATATACCTTTATAGGGGAATTCCATACCATCTGTCGATTTGCTTAGCTCATCACTATATTGAGAATTACAAGACTCAACTTAAGTTAGAGGAGGAAGTGGAATTTATTGAAACTGTTTATAATGGAATCGACGGAACCTATTTTTGCCCTCAAGTTTTGAAGTACATCCAGGAGTACTTGATTAAAGTCGACAAAGGTGAAATTGCACCACCAGAAATGCCCGAAGCCTGGGACCAATGGGAATATTGCTACGCTGTTTGCAAAAACAAGAGACCTAAAATGGAAGATAAGATGAGTGCAATTCCATCTCTTGATTTAGTCAAAAAAGGAAACACCATGTCTTTTTTCAGTGTCTATGATGGCCACAATGGTGAGTTTATTTTTATACTTAAGATAGAATATTACATTTTTCAATTAAAAAATCCTTAAACCCTTTAATTGGTGCGTTGGGGCAGTTATCTACCATCTCTTCAGTTATTCAAATAATTTATCCGCTACTAAAATTGCTAGCATTACCTAGTATTTACATCTTATAGCAATTCTCGAAGTGGCGTTCTATAAACGTTTATCTCATCATGATCTCATACGCACAATTTGACCACTTTTTACCCTTAATTTCAGTGTACTTAAAGTTATTCACTTATCACCATATATATTTATTGAAGCCAAAAAAGCTTATTAAGTTACAAACAAAGTAATATTAACATCTCGATAGGAATAGAACATAATTATTGTTATTTATGCCTTTTGTTATGGAAGAAGCAATATTTTTTGTTTGAGTAAAATTAAGTGAAGAAGAATTAAAGCTTTTTATTAAATTATTACAAAAATTTAGATATAATTAACGGTCTCGCAAGCTTTTACCATGAAACTTTGTCAGGATATCGCCATTTTTAAGCCCATCACTCATTTTTTTGGAACATCTGTCATGATTGACTCCATATCATTGTCTCTTGAATATGAAATTCTGATTAAATGGAGTCCATTATTTCTAGCATACTCATTTGTCATTCTATCGTAACGTCGTTGTTTTTCAAATGTAGCTGCTCAGTTTTGACGGTCTGACATTTTGAAGTAGTAGCCATAGTATAATTTTGTCCAATCTATTTGGCACTAGTGAAACAATTATTGTATTCAATGATACACGCAAGTAATTTTAAACTTTATTGGACTTAACTATAATAATAACTGTGACCACCTTAAAAGCCTTCAAAAACAAATGTCATGTTATAACTTACAGTTATTTATGTTTTTTATATTAATTATGGAGCTATTCTAGGCCCTGAAATTTCATCTTATCTAGCTGCTCATTTCCACCATGTCCTAGCATCCCAAACTGATGGTGATATAAACAAAATTTTGAATGATGCTTTCCTCGAACTAGACAAACGAGTCACTGTTCGTTGTGAAAAAGAACATTTAAAGTCTGGGTCAACAGTCATGTCAGCAATTGTTACGAAAGAGAAAGTATTTTTAGGATGGGTAGGAGATTCTGAAGCTGCGTTGTACACTAAAGATGGGGTCAGAATGTTAATTAAACCGCATATTCCATCTGATAAAAATGAAAATGATAGAATTGTTGCCTGTGGAGGGATAATTATTCCAATCGCTGGGGAATTGCGTGTTTGTGGTGTTTTAAACTTAACCAGATCTCTAGGAGACACTCAAGGAAAGCCAATGATTTCCTCCGATCCTGATTATGTGGAATTGGAACATGCTACAACCAAACACCAAAACAACATCCTCATCCTTGCATCTGATGGAATCTGGGGATCCCTAAACACCAAGGAAATAGAAACGATTGTTGATGATTTCCTAGCAACTACCACACCTGAAGAATATCGGCAACTGGCCCAAACTATTTTAAATAAAGCTATTGAGGAAGGAGCTTCGGACAATTTATCTATTATTTGCGTCTTCTTAACACCAGTCGCGGAAGTTTATGCTAATCGGACTTAGGAAGAAAATCAACATCTATTTTACTTCTTCCAATTAATATTTTTGTTGTGCATTTATTTCCCCTAATCATCCTAATGGTACAAAACTGGTTAAAGCAAGAGCGGATGAATGGCTTTGGTAATACGACACTTTAAGTTTTGAAAAGTTGTCCCTGAAATCCATTTATTCGTAACCAAATAAGAAACAGATGACTGACTTAGGTAATTGTTTATAATATCTATTTATTATGTTTATTGTATTAGGTTTCTTGTGGTGTAAATAAAAAGATTAATACAATCAATAAATTTTTGCGTAATTTGAATATTATTTTGTTCACTTGTTTATTGGTTTTGACCTTGATTATACATTTGGAAGTTTATGACACTTTTATAATTCGTTTAGATGGTTCTATGTATTGCTATTTTTGATTCAAACAACATTCCTCTGTACAACCAAACAGCCGATAAGGAACTTTCAAGAGTAGCTGAACTTTCCCTGTTTGCATATAGTTCATTGGATGTATTATGTGAAGACAAAGACCGCCAAAACAATGCCTCCCGTTCTCCAGACCTCTATGTTGGCCTACTTCTCGAAGACAACAAAATAAAATCCTTCGGATACTTGACCAATACCGGCAATAAACTGATCCTCATCTTCGACTGCGAAGCTTACAAACAATACAAGGAACATGACGTGCGAGTATTCTTTTCTCGATTGCACATCGCCCTCTGCAGTTCATTCTTCAACCCATTCTACAACTTTGGAGAACAAATTGAATGCAAACAGATGAAGAAGATTGCTTCTGAAATTTTGTCTACTTAATTATCTCATCACTTAATGCTCTTACAATACAATAAATTAAATTTCAAAACAAAGTTTTTATTAAACAATTAAAAGTTCGGATGAGTAAAAAATAATAAAATACTGGTAATTTAAAGGTGTTCCTAATGACACTGAGATGGTTGTGGTGTTAGTGCCGATATAATGTATACCACAGCGAGTGGGGTACACATGATTGAATTTTCATAAAGCGAGGTAATTACCATGAACACCTACCCTCAGCCATTCGTCAAGACAAATTGTACAAGAAAAGACCTGAATTCCAATCAAACTAACTTTTTGATGCGCCCCATCATTTTCTTCTCTCCCTGTAAAGAGCTAATAGCTTTTCTTTAAACTGAAAAGGGTGAAATTAGTTGATTGATAAAGTTTAAACTTACTTTCCAGCTTGAGGTAATCTTTTGGCACTAATTCAAATTCATGAAATGTCTGCTGGAATCGTTTAGGAAATGCCTTGCTATGCAGCCTAGCTGGCTATTTTTTCTTTGTTGTTCTACCTTGATTGTATTTAAAATCAATTATGAATGGTTATCATAAAAGCCGTTTTCGAATTTGATAATTAATTAGTAAGTTGCGTAACTACTTGAGCATTAATGAATTTTTAAGTACTTTTTCGAAACACAATTATTGTGCTGTTATTTTACACATTATCACATTAAAATTGGACTATTATTATTAGAAAACTGCTTATTATATCCACGAATTCTTAATTTAGAGCTTATGCTAATTTAAAAATAATTTTTGTTCAATAAAATGGTGTTTGACACAACAACTTAAAAGTTAAAGTTTTTATTGGTTCTTAAACTCCTGCCATTATAAGTGCAATAATTTTACAAAAAACAGCACATTTTTAGCGGCAAGTCATTTATTTACTTGATCAGTCAATCGAATAAAAATTAATAATAAATAAAAATGTAACAAAGTTGCAAGTGAATGCATTGAAAATCAAAAAGAATTGAGGTTTAGTTTAAAAAAAGTTGACACAATAATGAGGAGACGTAAATTTGTTTTGAGAGAGATCTTGAATTTGAAAAGACTAAAATGATAAATTTTGATATTACTCTGCCTCAACTACGTTTTCTTCTTCCTCTTCTCCACTATCATCTGCAAGGGCAAGCTTTATTACCTCTACTGTGATGGACCAGCCGACGTTGTCAGTGTCTTTTACGAAATTGCATCTGTAAATCTTGGACTTTTGGATAAAATCTTCGACTGCCGTTTGGTATTCAGTATTTTCATGGTAGGGAACTTCCGCTCCTAATGGCAAGGCAACCTCCTTTGCTACTTCATACTTATTGTAGAGTGAAATAATACTCATCCCATCATTTTCAACTAAGGAGTTCAACAGGTGTTTCGTCCCAAATTGGACAAACTTGTCTAGAGAATACAATAAATGAGCAGAGGTTGTGAATAACTTTCTTATTTGCTCCTCATAGTCTGCTGCTTCCATTTTGCCTTGCACAAATAACTTGCTCATTTCCATTAGAGTTTCATAATGTTTTTCGGGATCTACTAGCTTGGGTCTAAGGGCATCTAAATATTCTAGAGGATCTTGGCAATTCATGTGTTGGGCTAATAAGCTGGTGCGATCTATTTCGGCTATGAGCGTTCGCTTGTCTAATTCGGACCTTTCGATCTTGTAATGTTCCTTCATCTGGAGATGCTTTCTCTTGAGCATTGCTAATCTTTCAATTATTGCTGTCATTGATCTAATGAACAAGACAAATGAATCATTGCCGTAAAAAGTACGATATTCAAAATGTTGAATAGGAAGTGTGTTGTCGGGTGGAGAGTAAGTTTGACTATTAGTTGATTCACTGGGGATGGATTCTTGTTGCGATGCTGATTGTTCCTTGGATTGTTCGTTTGAATGATCGCTTGATTGTTCTCTCGACTGTTCCTTTGTGCTGCTGGCGGATATTCTTTCGATAGTATCACTGGCTTTTGAATACTTGGAGGCTGGTTCATCGGCTGAAGGAGAGGAGAAAAGTCTCTTTCTGCTCGAACATTCATTCAAAGAATTGTATGTGGCAGTTCCTATCTTTGGCACTGGTCTTTGAGAATCACTAATTACACTCATCCTTGAAATTTCATCAGTCATTACTTCTGTATTTGCTTTGGTACTTCCATCTTCTGACTCAGGAAGATCTTCTTCACACTCTTCAATAAATAGCTTCTCATTGATGTAGTCAGGAGCAATTCCTAACAACTTTGGCACAAATTCATTAATCATCTTGGCAAGAAGTAACTTTTCTTTCGAGTTATAAATAACTTGTCTCTTCACAAAAGAAATCAACAGCATCGAGACATCTTTAATAACTTCTTCAGAGGCAGTAATGTTCTCCAAATGTTCATTCCTTTCAAAAACAACATCATCATGCTCGTTAATTTTATTAGCTCGTTTGGTTCTGTCAGTAATAGCAGCTAGTAAATATTTTCCTTTGAGAATCTTCAAATCATGCACTTTCTGTTGCTGAGCTTGATAGTCTTGTGTTTTGTAGAATAATTTGTCGGATTGTTTGCGCCACAAACTATTGTATGTAACTTTGTGTTCCATCATTTCTTTTATGTAAATTTTGAGCCGATTAGAGGCAACTTCAATGAGAGGGTGTGGAAATTCGAGCATTGAATCAATTAGCTTTCTCGTATGAATTCCATAAAGTTTCTTTAAAGCTCTGAAAATTAGTGACCCACTAGTTCCTCCAAACTTTTCATCTGTCTTGAAGGTCAATCTTTTAGCAGGAGACAGTGCCTTAATCTTGTCCCAGCAAACTTCTAACACTTGATAAGCAGAGTTACAAAGACAAATAGTGGAATCAACTTTCGAATCGTTCATCTTCTAACTTAATATACAATTCTTCGGTTGGGCTTTTCTTGTGAACAATACCCTCACCTCTTTTTTCATCAGTCTGCCAAAGTGGAAATCCAATAAGTTCATCATTCAAAAATTTATTATCATGTTCGTCTCTTCCGGAACATGGCGAATGCTTGTAATCAGCTGGCAATCTTCTGTAAGACTTTCCAACCAAAGGCAATGTCTGCACAAAGTTCCTCCTATTAGGATCATGTGCTTTCATTGAGCTTCTTTCCAATTTAGTCACATCACTCATGATATCCTTATAAATCTTAACAAAATAAGGATGTTCGTGAAAGACATGTTTAAGATAGTCGTCTAAATCTTTTGGTTCTATGTAAATACGTCCATATGATTGTAAAATGTCTAAGTTTTTGAGAACTTCAGCGACTTTGTCGGATTTGCGATAAGCACGGGCTACTTCATAGTATAGAACGACATGGGATAGTGGGGCTGTACACATGCGTGTAAATGCATCTTCGGCGCTGTAATCTTTGGAGGCTGACAAAAAGAATTCTTGTATTTCGCGCAAAGGAACGCTCGTTTCAGTTCGTTCTTCGTCTTCTTCTACTACACTGTCATCTTCGACTTCTTCGTCTTCTACCTCCGAATCATCTTTATTATCGTCACCTTCTACTTCTTGTTCTTCATCTTCTTCCGCTCCTGCATGATTAGCTACAGCTTCACTGCTAGGAGCATTGGAGTGTGCAATGGAAATGGTATGAATGTTACTTAGCAGTTGTTCCCTCAACGTCTGATCACAATCGGGGATAAAGTCCGAAAATTCGGCCAGCAAATCCTTAGCATTTCCAAAGAGTTGAGCAGATTCTATTAAGAGATCATTAAAATTAACACTTCCCGGATAGTTAATAATTCTTTCATGGTAACTATTAAACAATCCAAGAAATTTACTGTATGTAGGTGCAGTAGTGCCATATCTGTCTCTCACTTTAATCATAAATTGAATAGCATTCGTCATTTTCATAGGTTTAATAGGTGCATTATATATCCGTACCTCTTTTCCATTCATTGCCGGAAATATCTGCCTTTGTGGTAAAAGATAGTTATTTCCCATCAGATCGGATAGGCTATTTCCTACCATTTCGGAATAGTTATTTCCCATAATTTCGGAAAAGTGCCCAATATTTTGTTGAGATACACGAGAACTTAAATACCTTTCTGTATTAAGGACATTACTAGGAGAACTATTGGATAATTTGTTGAATGTCCTAGTGGCAACTCCTTCCAACAATCCTTGCGGAAGTTTTGGTTCGATCCGAGAGCCAACTATTTCCGATATTCCTGGTGGGAGTTTTGAGTCGAACCTAGATGGTATCACCCACTTTTCACCTGTTGGCTCTACTATTTCGACTCCATTAGACTCTGCTGTAATCCTGTATCCAGGTGGCAAAAAAGTATTAAACCCATTTATTAGCTGGCTGTGTTCCCTAAATAAGCCGCTAACTCGTTCAATAACGCCTTTCGTATCAATACTGCACAATATCAAGAAATAAATATATAAAAACCGATGACAAGGAAAACTTACAGTTGTGTCTTAAATTCTTTCATTATTTCGAGAAAATTGTCATATACATCGGAGTTGCCTGAGAAAGTCTTCTTTACTAATTCCAGGTAACTGAGGGCATCTTCCACTTGCAGCTTCTTTCCAGCTTCTGCACTCAATCCATACGCTCCGTTTTCCTCCTGTCCGGTCTCTTCCGCATTTTTACTTCTAGGAGGTTGTTTACCCTCCGATCCACAATCCATTGCTTTAATATTAATCGTTAGGAAGATTCAACTTCTACAACTTCTTACTATTGTAGTAATACAACTTGATCTGTAATAAAAACAAAATATTATTTAAATTAAGCCAAAGGATCATTTAAAAATAATTAAATTAAACCACCAATACACACTGACGTAAACCACTTTTTCGCGCAAAAAAGACATTAAAAACGGATATGTAGTTGCAACACAAATATTACTATACTTTTTCCCGCTGTCTATACTCAAAGTTCAAATGTTTGTTGGACCGCCGCATCGCGTGACCGTGTCTATACAAAATAACAACGCAAGGTGGACGCAGGCGTTAGCGATGGCAAAGCTAGTTTAAAAATTTAAAAATTCCTAATTATTTTTTGCTTTTTTTGGTTTAGCAATAAAAATAATTGATTTGTCAAAAGTGAAAGATAGTATGATAAATGGTAATTATTAACGACACACCATCCCCTCATCTCATCATCTGCCCTTTTGTTTAATTAGATATAAAGTCCCTACAAAGGTACCTAAGATGAACTCAAAACAACACATAATCGTTTGCTGACCTCAAAAAGTAGTCCATACATTGGCAATAATGTTAGCCTCTATAATATCGAACCATAGCAGTTCAGTTATTGGCATATGGCTAGTAAGTACCATGTAAAAGATTGAAATCACTACTAGTCCACAAAAAAACAATATAGGCCAATAATAAAGGTCAAAAATAACAAAATGCCAAATATAACAAATGGTTCTAGGCAAAAAAAATTGTAGCGACTTTTTATAGAAATTGAGCATCAAATGCTAGTGCAACATGGCTCCCACTACGAAAAAGTAGTGAACAGATGGTGCCTTATTCCACGGTTTTTAGATTGAAATCGTTGCATTTTAGTGGCTTTTTATGGCATAAACGTCAACGCATTGGATCTAATATTCATTTTTTATTTATAGAAATTTCTGCAAACATGGCTAACTTCGATTTGACTCAACGTATGTCTCCTTTTTTCGATGCTCATTTGGTTCTTGCATTGTTAGAGTTTAGTGAAGCTAAGAAGGTAGGTATACAACATGTCGTGTATGCATTCTATTAATTTAATTTGTAGATATTTTCTGTCGAGTCATTGAGCGAAGTTCAAAAGAGCATTCTCAAGAAGACAAAAATGACGGATGGTTTGATTACCGACAATCCCATAGAACGAAATCCACAAGAACTTCTCAAAAGAAAGGAAGCAATCATCGAGGAAAGAGAAAGACTTAAGAATGAAGCTGATGAAATTCTGACTATGCTCGACAAAGCCGAAGTCAAAGAGTTGATGGAAAATAAGTCTGAAAGAGAAAATGGTTCTAAATTGACTGATTTTCTGAGCAAAAACTACAATTTCAAACCTGAAATGCTTGATGACTTGTATAAATATGCTAAATGTATGTATGAATCCGGAAACTACCACTCTGCAGCCAATATGCTCTTGTACTACAGGTCCCTTGTTAGTTCCGATGATCGTAACTACATCAACGCCCTTTATGGCAAATTAGCCTCTGAAATTTTACTCCAAGAATGGCAACACGCTAAGTCTGATTTAGCTAAAATTATCCATTTCGTTGACAACCCCGACACAATGAAAGATGAAATTCAGTCTATCAAGCACAGAGCATGGATCATGCACTGGGCTCTGTTCATTTACTTCAACATTCCAGATGGCCGTGATGATATTATCGAAATATTTTTGTACAAGCAAGCTTACTCTAACGCTATCCAGGTAAGTGTTTTTATGATTGAGTGGAAATACTTGTTATTTGCGAGTAGGCAGATGAAAGTTCAGATGCGTTGTATGCCAGCATTGTTCTTAATGAATGGAGCTGTGTTAGGCAGGGAGTTTTCGGATTCTCAAACGCTATATTAAATTGTGGCAACTTAGGCAAATAGTTCTTAATAATTATGCGTCAGTAATCCATCAAACAATCAACCTTTTTGAATTTAAAAACATCTTTTTAGATTTGAAATGATTTATCCGAATTTAAAATAATGCTTTTTGAATTTAGAAACAACTTTTTAGATTAAAAACTAACTTTTTACAAACTAAAATTGTCTTTTAAACGTCTGCTAATTTTCGTTGCTTTTAGATCGTCGCTCCTCATTTGTTGAGATATGTTGCCGTTGCCGTGGTCACTAGCAAACACAAGCAAACAAATGCTTTGAAAGAATTAATCAAATTATTGGAATCGTACGGTGAACACTACAAGGACCCAATCACTGAATTCTTGACCTGTCTTTACATCAAGCATGACTTCAACGAAGCTCAACACTACTTGAAGCAATGCGAAAATGTCTTGAAAAACGATTTCTTCCTGACAGGCTATGCCAATGAATTCAACGAAAGTGCTCGTCTATTAGTATTCGAAAACTTCTGCCGCATTCACAACTGTGTTAAACTTGACATGCTCGCCGAAAGGCTCAACATGGACACTGAAGAGGCTGAGAAATGGATCGTAGATTTGATCAGAAAATACGGAATTGAAGGCGCCAAAATTGACTCCAAAACCGGTGAAGTAGTTATGACTCCCAAGGTCCAATCTCTCCATGAACAAGTAATGGAAAATACAAAACGTCTGCCTGGCCGAATCACCCAAATGGTTTTAAACTTAGAGAAAATTCAAATGGAAAGAGATGCTCCAGAAAGAGAACTTTTTTAAGATATTCTAATATATAAATTTTGTTGCTTTGTTGTCTAACTGCTTTTGGTTAGTTATTTAAATAAATAAAAGTTGTTTCGAATAGAATCTTTTTAAAGGGGTCAACAGTGGTTTGAAAGCACCTAGAACAGATTGGAGTTTTATTTTAGTTATTGGTATATTGTTTGAGTTCCGTGTAGTCATCAAAATATTTACCGCGTTATTTTTATTTAGTTTGTGTCACTGATCTCGTTTATGCTTTTTAACTTTTTTTTATTGCTTTTGTCTACCTCTTTAATTTGGTGTCATCAGTCTCGTTCTCCTTTACTTAACTTGTTGTCATCACTTTCGTTTACTTTTATTAAGTTTGATGTCATAAATATATGTCTAGATTATCTTTATTTTGCTTCTTATTGTATGCCTCGTTTAAATTGCATTTCGGGTTGTAATCATTGTTTCTATTTCAGATTAACATGGACTACGAAAACTTAACCACTGAAGGGGTCTCTAGACTAAGTGATAACAAATTACGCGATACCTGGAATGATTTGGGCATTGCTCCCGCTTCCTTGACACCAACTTCAAGACCATTTATGGAGAAGAAAATATTGTCAGTTATCCGTGAGAAAAATTCTTTACCTCAGAAGACATTCAAAAGAGTGGGTATCGTTGGAGAAGCAGTCGCAGTTCACGAGGAAAGCCCTTTTGCCGACAGTTCTGAGGCAACCGTTATGAATGACGTTCATCAAAATGGGGAAGTTATTGAGTTGTTCGAATATGTACCAAATACTCCAATTGGCACAAAACATCACAATCGTTCGGATGATACTCCTTTTCCAGAAAAAAATGTAATTTCGGATGCCAATTTTGTTCATTACTTTCTTTAATTTAGGCTAGTAGACCTCGTCCAGTAAACGATACTCTTGAATGTATTGGTAAAGTTCTCGATTCTTCCTCCTCTGATGATGACATGATTGATCCCAACAGAACTCTCTCTCCAGGGGAGAAATCAACGGAAAATTCAAATGGCTTATACACCTGTACCGAAGTAAATAGTCGAAGAAAAATAGATTGGATGTTTTATGTTAGAACTTTTATCTTGCCTTTTATTGCAGCTTTCATTTGTTTTAGATTAAGTGGATATTTGAAGGCAGATAGCACTCATCCTGAATTATGAGAGAAGTAACTGCATATTTTCACCAAATAAATATATTTAAAATGATTTTTAATTAATTTGTAAATGAAATACTTATTGAACAACAATTTAGGCAATGAAATATAAATAAAAAATAATTAAATTGCGACTTTAAAGTTATTTTATTTATTAAACTCTACAGAAAACGGAAAAAACTAAATTATCCAATAAATTAGAAGATATTGTGTTACAAATTTGTACAAACTTCGCATCATCTTCAAATTTTATGGAAAATAATCGTCCTTTAATTGCTTTTTTCTTAATTTCAAAATGATTTTGTTGTGTATTGATTGACACTGGTTCATGCAACTCACTATTAGTAAGTGTTTTTGCACACAAATCAAAAATATGTGGCTGATTCAATGCAGTTTTCATAGCTTTTTTATTTATTTCGTTCATAATGAATAAATTGGAATAAAATAAATATCCAAAATGATTTTTTAAATTAGATCGTCTTTGAAGAAATTACAGCAAATATACGACTTAAAAGAACAGGAAATAAATTATACTAGTTTTAATGTAAATGCAATAGTTGGCATTGCAGATATATTTATGTGTTATATTCATTTAGCTTTTATTACACCAACATATGTTCTTTACAAAGCTACTTATATATAATGATTTTAGCAAGCCTATTTTATAGTCTGACCTTCTTAGGAATACATTATATTATCGTTTTATAAAAACAAAATTGCGCGAAAAACACATATGAACGTTATATAGCGCTAAGCAAATGACAGAACTTGCCACTTTACACCATAATATGTATTCAACTAAAAAATGTACAAGAAGTTATAAAGCTTTTGTTTAAAAGTTTGTATCTTTGGAACATAAAAAGTAGCTGTAGTTTGAATTTTATTAGATCAAACTTAAGCATTCTTTAATTTTTAAAATAAATGTAAATATGATTTAATGCAATCCTTTTTAAATATTAGATTAACTATTTCGTTTGTTTATGGTTATAAGCAGTAATATAATAATTACATGTTTAATAATAAAAAAGAAAGAAAGAGTAAATGAAGTAAATTTTTATGCACATACTCGATAGACTCTCAAACAAAACAAGCGTTTACAAGGAAACGAACTATCAACTTCCTTTCCCAAAACCTGTTTGTCGATAGTACGATGGTTTGGTAAAAATAATTGTGGCATTAAACGATTTGGTGTGAGTAATAATAATATACTGTTATTGTTTATCAAAAAATTGTTTTTCGGATCATAGAGTGTATAGCAGTATGTATTTAAATCATAAACATACAATTTGATAAACTTAAACGTTAATAACAGTTTATGGCAAAAAGTACATACCTGTTGCGTTGTAATATGATAAATCTGTTTTTTAAATGAAACTGATATTTAAATTATTAAATACATTTATTATTATCAAATAAATACATACGGAAATGAAATTAGATTGTTGGCCAAGAAACGGTCGTTGCTTGTCCACATTTATTGCCGTTATTTCCCTCCATTTTAAAATACCCTTGCTCTCCCCATTTTGTTCCGAGAGAATTCTTGCAAATGTAGTAGTCTTTCTTTGATTTTCGATCGGTGCCATACCTAAACACAATTTCGCAAATATTTAAATAAATACTTACCCAACAACCAAAACGGCATGACTTACATTTGTGGAGCATTTTGGCTCCGACCAAATTTCACTTTTATAACTCATGAATGAAGTATGCTTAGCATCAATAGAAATAGCAATTGATCCTTGGAAAGCAATAGCTGACTTTAATGCACTTTCATCGCCAGCTGTTACAGTGTAAAATCCAGAAACTTTAGCTCCAATATTGCTTTTATCAAACTTGCAAGTTCCTTTAGTTCCCGCGTAAGGTATTTTTATCTGTATAACTCCACTTTGTTTGTTAGCAAATCCATAAACTACCAGAGGATTGCAATCAAGTATATTTTGTTCAGACAATGAACTAATTTTTTACTAATTTTTCTTTGTAATCCTTCAAGGGCACCCATTGCACTGAGTATATAGCACGAACCGCATCTTCCTTGGTTTTTAACAGGAGTAACCCATCCCTTCGTTCCCTAATCAACATTGCCGGGGTAATTATCTTTCACTGGAGCCTCCAACAGTAAGGTTGCTAGAAACAGACCCCGATGAAGCATCAACTTTGACTCCATGTAATTGCGCAATTTCTAGAGCTGTCCAGTCAGAATATTGATTGAGATCTTGCTTGTAAAAGATGACTTGCTGTTGAACACTTCATTATTTAGTTCAATTTGTTGGGAAGTTTTCGTGGATATTAATCTCCTTGTTTCGTCTTCAGAGGAGTTAGAGTATTTTTTCTTGAATTCGGCTTTGTATTTTGCCGATTCGGTGTCTGGAACTTTTGTAGTTGATGGAGTCTTGATTGTAGTAGCATTATGTGCAGTAGGTGTAGATGCGGCGTTTGGTAATGAAAGCCATAGTTAATTGCATGATGAAAATCTTCACTTGATCATCTCCTTTTATTACAGCAATTGTTTATTTGTACAAGAAAATATTAGTCTTGTTTGAATGATTTTAACTAAACCTGATTACGCAATCAAGGTGATGGCGTTATTGTTCAATATCCGTATCAAAAACAATGTCAAAGGTTGTTTATTTATCAGCTCAAGGTTTGCATTGGGACTTAATTTATTATAATCCGAATATCAAGAATTTATTGTTTTTAAAATAAATTATGTGATAAAGTTAATAACATTGTCATTTTAATGAAATATTAAAAGATTTAACAAGTAAGATTTGACTATTAATGCTTTAACTCCTTCAAAATGGAAATGCCCAATATTAATTGATTCCCAAACTGCGTTTTATTAAATTCGATCTTTGCCATGTCTTTTGAACTTCTGTTTAAATAAATCTTAGATTCGATCAACTTCAACCAATTTCCACTTTTTCTTTCATTAGTTCTGTAATTTGCATCTGGTGATAAAAAAGGTAATATTAGCATTGTTTACCTAAAAAGTAATCATGTTTTAATAACTTGCTTTAAATCGTAAAGCTATTATTGCTTATTAATTCAGACAACAAGGGTTTTCAATTTAGCATAAGTTTTGATGAGGGTTGCATTTTTACTTTTAACGAACGTTTTCCAATATACAGTTAATCCATTATCGAAAGTCATTATTTAGAACCTTTTCTATGTCTCAGATAAAATTTAGATATCGACAATTATTTAGCATGGCACATTCCCTTCATATTGTGAAAATACTCGCTTTCATTTGGCGATATCATTGAAATCTTATTATTATAAATGTATTTATTTTCAGTTCGCGATAATGACTAATACAATAAGTTGTGTTGACACGATTCATAGTACTTTTTATGTACAAATCAGATCTGATGAATCCTGATTTCATAAGTGTGAGTACTGGGTATGAACTGACCTTGGTTCCGCAAATGAGCTGCTCGACAAATTTACGGCTAATAATTCGGGAACTGTGATTCAAAAGCAGTATTATATTTACAAATATTGACACAAATAGAACGTAAAAATAGTTCTTTCGATTAGGACAATTTATTAGTATTTTAAATTCATCCGATCCATTTAGCAAACAATTGTTGTATTCAATGATACACGCAAGCAATGAAGTAGTCTTCAGACAATGTTAATTAGCCATTTTTGAGTCTCTCAACCTCAATCTTTTGAATAACCTTTTAGTTGCCAGACTAAATATTTGTTATGTGAGGATACTTGTCTACTGTAATATAATCGCAAGAATAGTATATGAAACATTTATTTCATTTAATCGAGAGGGTGTATTACAAACTAGGTAATTGGCAAATGTTCATTATGGCGGCAAAACTGTTACAAACAATTATTTCTTTCTTCGACGCGGGGCAGGTGCTTTTTTGGGTGCACATTTAGGGATTGGAGGAGCTTTTTTCCTGGGAGTAGGCTTACTCTTATTGGCCGGTCCTTTCTTTGCAGTTGAACCCTTTATAAGCGGTTTGGGTTTATTTGCTGCTCTTGGTTTCTTTTTGAATCCAGGCTTTTCTTTCTGATTGGGTTTACGGTCTTTGTCAGGTGAATTGCCATCTTGATCAGTTACCGCAGCCTCACTATTGTTCGCTTGGTCACTAACTTTCGGCGTTCCATCTTCATTTACTTCTTCTTTATCATCTTCCACAACGTTTTCATTTCCAGTATTTGATGGTCCGGTCTTATTTGCTGTAGCCAACTTTAGAACTTCTTCCTGATCGGTAGCTTCTTCACGCTCACTTAACTCGTCTAATTTCCTTCTCTGCACAAGCTTTTTTCGGACAATCATAAGTACAATAAAAGTGAATAATTCCGAAACAACAATCCCAATCAACACAAGCCACACAACTTTCAAAACAATACATGGTACAAAAAAGTGCGAGCCTTCGGAATTTTCAAGTATCATATCAGCTTTCTCCGGCAAAACTTCTGTGTGGCTTTCATTTTTAGGGGCCCATTCTCTCGGCATGACATTCCACAGAGACTCTCCTTTCTCGTTTTTGTGAAAGAGATACGATTTACTAAAGGCAAGCGGAATGCTTTGAGGGTACCAAAATTGAAGGGAATTTTGGATGATGTCTGACTCGATTGGATCAAAGAAGATAGACTTAATTTCAATAAACTTTAGTTCACTTTCCTGGCATCTTTGCTGATAAGGGTCCAATAAAGTAATTACCAGAGTATTAGCAAATTGGTGGCAACTGGTGCTTTCATAGTTATCTGCACTACACCGGTCACTTGTTTGATGTACATACTTAGTCTTCATGAAAATAGTATTTTTTCCCCCACCGAAAAAAGATGGATTTAGATCAACAAAACCCCCAAACAACTTGACTTCTGGAGTTTTCTGATCGTTGTATCTACTCAAAAATATTTCCATTGTAACGTTACAATTTGTGGGGGGTACTTTGGTAAAATGGAAAGTGACTTCATAAAAACTATACTGCTTTTCATAGCTATTCTCAGATAACTTGTTAAATCCACTAACTTTGAGCAAATTAAGTTGAGCCTTTAGTTGAGGAAAATGCAAAGCAGGCAAGATATTGTCGTTTACAACTTTTTTGAATGGACAGATAGATTGTTTTAGAAGGTTGGAATAAAAACAAGAAATACCCGTTGAATCCGATGAAACTTCGTAACTTGAGTTGCCCGCTCTTCTTAAGATATGACTTTTCGAGTTCAATATTTGATGCGCTTCATCAGGATTTATTACTGTTTCAGAATGTCCCATCTTGTGTTGTTTCATTTGGCCTGTCAATAAACTAAACCAATTATTGCCAATTAATGTGCAGTTACCAAACTTACTCGTAGTGATGAAAAGTGGCGTTTAAACTCTTGAAGGCCAATGCATATTCGCGATCATCCACATGATAGTGTTCCAAATTAAAGGCAAAATAAAATTTCTGGAACCAACAATGTGGTGTCAGGACATGCAAGCAAACATCATCATGAAATAAGCCATTTATCTTTCGAGCATTTGAATCGTAATGAAAAGCAGGTAGATTAATGACGCACTAAAAATGAATGAATAAATAAGTGAATAAATAAATGAACAAATAAATAAATGAATAAATGAACAATTTAAATTGAGTCTAAATATTACCTTTATTGTACCTCCAAATTGGTTTCCCTTCTGAGTTGGCTTGGGTTTGAATTTGGTAGAATCTTTGTCGGTACACGGTTTACCTACCCACCTGATAACTTCATTCTCACCTTGTGGATGTTCTCCCAATTGCAAGGGATAAAAATTAAGCCTCGTATAAATGTCTTCCGAGCCCGTTAAATCAACTTGTACAAATTTTACTGGCAAACTATATTGCATTGTCTTCTGAAGGATTGTGTTTCGGGTGTAATCAGTATAAATGTCCGTGTCTATACCCGATATCTCATTAAAAGAATGGCCATTCGTTTTGTCGAAGACAATCCTATAACCTCTATTAAATAGAAGTTCATCAATCTTTTTATGGAAGGACCATTCTTTTTGAATTGGATCTCCAGTGGAAGGATTATGAATGATTGACTTTACAGATATCTTTAGAATAGTAGGCAATTTGCAACTGAACTCATATTGATTCGTCATAAAATAAATGGCAAGACCATCAACCTCAGGGATACAGTCTTTGTTGTAATTAGCAATAATTCCATTTTCCATCTTACTGCCTTCATATCTGCATTCATCACTAGCATACGAAACATCTGTGACTTTAAGAGAATGCTCAGTATTTTGAGCCTCTGATTTAGCAGTTTTAAATGCTAAGATTTGCCCACCCATCTTCATCATAATCTTGTTTGTTGTGTTGTATTTTTCAAAAAAGACTCTTCCATAGACAGCACAGGAATCAGATTTGTCAAAGGTAACGGCTAAATTGTAGAAGCTATTTTGAGTTGAATAGACTTGGTGAGTGATCGCAGTTTTAGTTGTGGGCAACATGCCAATCGAAAATTGGATATCTTCCGGGAAGGAGTCTTTAAGCAAGTCGACATTTTTAAATAGATCTATTTCACATTTTAGTTTGTCTTCCGTGCAAGCAGGGACTATTTCGTCTTTAGGCGAAGTTATGGCCTCCTCAGTCATGAAAAGTAATTTTCCATTAAAATGTGATGTGAGTTCTCTTTGTTCCGTAACTTCTTGAAGAATGGAGAAAGAAATGGAAGTTTGCTGTTGCTTGTTTTGAGTAAGATGTAAACCGCGATGATAGATATTTAAAGAAGCTAACTCTAAGGCCCAGTCATCATTGAGGCTATCAAATCTAATGATATAGGCATTTGGAGGTCTGTGACAATTTTGGCCAAGAGTAAGTGCGCAGTTTGGACCTTGATACAATCCAAAGTAACTCTGATGCGCAAGATTACTTAATTTGGTTGCATCTTTAAAATGACAACTAAAAGCTGCTAGAAGCCTGTCTTTAACAAGACTTTCCAAAGTTGTTCCTTGTTCAGAAATATTACGAGTGCATCCATATCCAACCCAGGTAACAACTCTTTTCTTGGAAACTGTATCTAGTTCAAAAGTTACAGGGTACACAGTCATATCAAACTTAATATCACCTAGTTTGAATACGGTGGCCTTCGTAGAGAGTAGCAATTGCACCTTAAGGTTGTAAAATAAATTGTTTGCAAGGTGATGTAATGCGGTTGATTGAGTGAAACCAGAGGCATCAATGCCAGAGTTTTGAGGTGATTTTGTAGCTGGAATAGATACAACTTGATTATTTTGGCCACTAAGAAAGATGTGATTGGTCCAAAAATTGTACTTTTGATCTCTACCAAATTGGGCGCTCCATTGTCTTAGTTGATTGTGGCCAGTTTTTAAATTGTAAATATTGGAGGCAACGGAGATGGACTCTAGCTCGATTTGTTTGCAAATTGGATCTATTGAATTAGTCAAAAAGTGGACTTTAGTAGCATCAGCAAACGGCACGCAGCTCAGATCATATCCCTCTAGTTTATCTTCTGTTAAAGAGGTTCCATTATAGAAACAAGCATCACTGATTGATTCAACGAAGGAAGTCTTTATTTTGAATCTTTGTGTGGAGTTTCGGGCATTCTCCATCTTTACTATTCCACCCTTCAAAACAAATGTCGATTTTTTATGCTTATCTAGTCTGACAAAAGAAACATCAACAAATAGTGGACAAGTCTGCGGTAAAAGTTTTCTCAATGCAATTTTAAAATCAAATAAACTTTGTCGTTCATGGTACTTTGCGACATGATTTACAATGCCATCATCAAAAAGAACAGTATCTTGCATTGGCTGTTCGAAATCTTGGTATCGGATGGCCTTTTCTAGATGAGCATTTGCAGTAGCATTTGATGTACATGCAATTTGGGTTGTGGTTTGATTAAACTTGCATTTAGCACTGCCGATTTCTTGTTCATTATCAGCTAATGTCCTATGAATTTTGTCGTTATCAATAAAAGTGTACCTGAAATTATTTTTTTCATGAAATGGTATTTTGTCCTGATAGGGAATTTGAAGTCTTTGATAGGAGTAATGATAAATTTGCCCTTTATTGATATCGATTCCAGTATAGTTAAAAACTAGATCTTTGAATCCCAAATTTTCCCTAGCATTCTCTTCTTCATTTAGCAGAAAGCCATTGACGGGTGGCTTGCATTGATGTCGGCTTTTGTTTCTGCACTCAGGTTTAGTATACACGTCATCAGTTGCCCGTGTGTTACATGTAAAAGCACCACCAAAAAATGTGTCCAATCCATCTCGCTCAGGTGTTCCAAACCAGGTCTTGTTTGCAGCTGTACAGGCATTTCCAATCCAGCTGAGTGACTTTTTCGAATTTGAGTGGACAGTGGCTGAGGCAGGGTAGAAGAAAAAGCGCACACCAGGAGAGTAGCCATTTGTAGTAAATCCTATGAGGGCATCACTTTCATCATACAGCGTAAATGAAACATCAATTTGCCCTTCTAGTGAGTTTTGGTAAGTTGTATCGGCGTTGTAGTCGACATAAGTTGGCAAGGTCCTTGAGACGGCATCAAAAAAGACAAATAAAAGTATCAGAAACATGCTGTCTTAATTTAGTTAGAATAATTGATGTTTACAGATATTACTATTTAATATCACACTTTAAAAAGCAAATTTTGGTGATGATTTTATAAATGCAAATTTTTTGGTAGTTTGAAAAATATGAATAATAATTCTGTTTATGAATTTAACTTAAGACATTTAATGAATTAAGACAAAGAATCAAATAAAGAGAAATAGTTATAAAAAGAAGTTTAAATTAAGTTTGAGTAATCTGACAAATAGAGTATTTCCTTAGGATACCCATTCCAGTAGGAGGTTTTAAGGGGCTTTCAAACTCCGGGCTTTCAATTTAAGTAAGAGTTAAGTTTGAATTTGTGACATAGAATGTTGGGTAGTTTGATGCAGCTCATGTAATTCATGGCCAGCACCATTGAATTCTTAATTAGAATGATTGTTTTGATTTGTGCTTAAATTATTTGCATTTACAGCATGATTGTCGTGATCTGCACCAAATTGATTTTATTGTACCAAATCGCTGTTTTGATTAGGCACATAAACATTGTTTCGGATCCAATTATTAGGTAGATTTGAAAGATTGTTGTGGAGAGTACATCGAAATATTGGGTATCATAATTAGATATATTGAATTCAGCATAACTTGGCAATTCAGAAATAGTTTATGTACCTATTGTTTGAGGTAATTTAAATATTTATTTTCACATTAATTGATCCTTTTTAGGAATTAGAAAATGGGATCAATTTATCAATGAAACTTATAATTGGAGAAATAAAGATTCAATCTTCAAGTAAATCACAAGCAAATATGTTGAAAATGAGTGAATGAAATGCATCGGAGATATAATTTATGCTATAAATTACTTCATGACGCATCATTTGTTCAATATAATTAGTTGAACTAGTATGTCGTAATAGTTTTGGTTTAATGAATAATCAGAAACTATTTATATGATACTCTAATTGAAATAATAGAATTTCTTCTCGACAAAGTATGTAAATCGTTTATTGTTACAAATTGTGTACATCTTTAGAACAAAAATTATGCGATGTTATTAGTTAGTTTAAGATTGGATGGTGCATTTGCAACTTTATTTTGTGCTTGATTGCTTCCATATCCGAAATAAGGAGACGCAAACGCTCCGGCGTAATAACCGGAATAAGCTCCTGGGTAATATCCTGCGTATCCAGCTCCGAGATAACCGGCATAAGCTGATCCGGCATAGCCAGCATACGGGGAGTAGTATTGTGCTGATGCTGAGGCAATGAAGAACGCAATGAAAGCAGCAATTGTTCTAAAGTTCATGTTGGAGTAAAATTTAATTGTGATACTTGATTCGTCAATTCATACTCTTTAAATATGTTCATTTTGTTTATTTAAAAACAGGAAGTGCAACATCTAAGTTTGCAGTAACGAAGTTGGAGTAAATAATGTTGTTTGAAAGGTTATAAAAAGTGGAAACGGATTCTATAATTAAATATATTTGATCAGTCCGTAAATTTAATCTTTTTATTAGTCAATTAAAAGTGAGTAGTAAGTGGTGATTATTACTTAAATCAAAGATAATATTTACTTCACACATAATAAAATTCTTGATTTGTAAAATGTTTTTAATTGAATATCTCATTAATAACAATTTATTATTCGTAATCAGCTATAAAAGAAAAATAATATTGAAATGATCCAACGAACTAAAATACATTTTTATGTATTATTCTATGCTTATGGCTATTGCCACCTGGGTCTTGATGAAAAGAAAGTACAAAAGTTGTCTTTGGCAATGATTGCTTTACTTGGGTTTCTAAGAGGATCTTTCAAGCCTATTATGATTCGTTTAAATTAATTGACGTATTATTATCATCCTAATTAAAGTTAAGTAACATTATTAGTTTTTGGCAACAATTCCTCGTTATCCACCATTCAATAATATTGTTTCGATTATTCAAAAATAGCCAGAATACGCTCAATATTAAGCTTCATCTTCCACACATAGAAATTGACATGCGTGAGGAAATAAGTTATAGTAGACACAAAATGAAAGACAAAATACATTTTTTAAATATTCAATAGAATATCTCACACACAATATTCTTATTTGGCTGACAAAATGGCGTCATAAGAGATTCACTCTCTTACTCGGGTACATTTTATTTGGACTATTTATAGGTTTGGCACTTTTTAAATGGTAATTTGATTGTTTTATAAAGGGTATAATGTGATGAACAAGGAATATTCGAAGAAAAATACATTTTGGATTTTAAAAGGTTGACTGAAAATATTTTGTTTTGTTCCCTTTGGAAATGTATTGAATTTATAATGCATTTGGTTGGTTGAATAAATAGAGATTAAATTGGAAATTTATGTTTTGCCATTCGTGGGAATTTTAACACATTTACCTAATGAAATTATTTTATTACAGTAACGAAGACGTTTCAATATTTTTAGCAAAACAAATTTGCTTCCTTTGAGTTACCAAAAAATATAAATTTCACACATTATTCTTCTTGTCGCAAATACTTTAATATATATAAATGAAAAGGTGATTTCATTCTGAATTGTTATTTAAAATGCAAGGTAAATTTAAAATGTATCACTTAATAAATAAAAACACTCATTTAGTTGTATTGGTCTATTACGTTATTTTAGTTTCAGCAGATATATTGTCAACGCTTTTTTACACAGCACTTTTAACCTTTATAATCAAGGAATTGCTCATAAAAGAATCTACTGTAACAAAGGAATTTTATTGTCTTTTTGTTATGACTGGCCTTCTTGACTTGATCTTTATTTTTGAAGAATATTTTAGCTTCAGATGTGCACAGATGGGTTTATTTGAAAGTTTTTATATGAACTTTATGATCACATCGCCGCTTGCACGTTATTGCATAACTTATTCGCTGGCTCAATTAATGTTAACAGCTTTTTTTGGAATTATAGCTTCATTGAACAGGATGTCTTCAGTTTACTGGCCGATGAAGTACCGTGAAGTATGGTCTTCGTGGAAGTTGTTTTTATTACTAGCATGGCCTTTTCCAATAGTAATAACATATTTTGCTTATGTTGTGCCATTTGAAGCGACGTATAATTTGGATGTTGAAGATAATATCATGTCTGTTCAATGGGCTAAACCTAACGAGAATTTCCAGGCTTGGTTTGTTTTGATGACAGCTCATATCGCAACTTTAATATTAGTAGCCGTTTTAAACTTTTTATTAGTAAGAAAACTAAAGAAGGTATTCAAAGTCAAATCATCACAAAGTAAAATCTCCAAGGCTGAAATAAATTTGGCCAAATATTGTCAAATAAATTTTCTAGTTATTTTGATTGGAGTAATAATCGAGTTGATGCTTTGCCTATCAAATGAACTGGCTTGGGTAAATACCTACAAATATTGCATGACTGCTTATATGCTTATTGAATCTTTGACTGTTTTCTTTCCTCCTTATACGTTACTCATTATTTCAAGCGATGTGAGAAATAAGTTTTTTGTTTTTATTGGGGTGAAGAAGAATTTTGCTATAATGACGCAATTGACTTCAACCAAAGTTAAAGCTTTTCCAACAGTTATTTGAATTTACCTGCCTTTAAAAAGACTAATAAGTTCTATTTAAAAACGTCTAAAAGGTAATAAATTAGATTCCTACAATTCTTCTCTATTTTAAAACTTCGCCCCATTTAAGTATGCCTAACTGTTATGAAATCTCAAATATTCACCTTCTTCCCTTAAGATTCCTACTCATTTTAAAATGACACATATTTCTTATCTTACGAATATTTTACCTTTTATATTGCTTAACTATCATTTATTGTCATCTATAATCTTACCGAAAATGGCTATGTAAAGTTTACCTCATAATATTTGTGATGTTACAAAAATCAACTTGGATTCATTTAATGGATAATTGCTTATGTTGAGTTCATTGTTTAATGATAAATATAATGTCTTTTAGAGTATCGGAATTGTGGTAAGACAAGAATGTGTTAATTCTAAATCCTTTGTTGGGCAAGCTAAGTGTTTTGAATCTATAAATTTATGTTCCATGATGATTAAATACAACATTTTTAACACTTAAGCATTATCATTTAAAGAACTCGATATATTCAGCACAATTTAATTTATAATTATCCCAAAAGATACGATTCGTTAACTTCGTATTATTATTTGTGATTAATTGAATTACCTCACCGGATATGAATTAATGTGCACTTTTTATGGATTTAAAATTGTAGAGTTGATGGTGTGAATGAACCAATTTCAATATTGAAGTTTAGGTATACGTTTCCTGAACAATGAAATATATTTAATTCCTTTGTGATGCTCTTTGTTAAAAGCGGAAACTTCATTTGATGTCTGTAATTTTGATAACATTCTTTGGGAATAATTTTATTCTTTAAAATTTGATATTGGGATGCTTGATTTCGTGTTACCCATATATTATGCCATTATTATAATTATAGTTATTTTTAATTGCATGGCTATTTTCTTGGTAAAAGTAAATTATAAAGAGCCTAATTTAAAAAATTACAAAATTGTCTTATATGGCCAATTTAGTTGTGGATTATTGGCTGCTTTTGTAATGGTTGTTTGTAGGATGGAGATGTACAGGAGACAAAATTATTTGATTGTTTATTTAATTAATTTTGATTTGCAAAAAACACCCACTTTTTTGTATTATATTTTTATATTTTGTTTCATTACGAACATTCATCTGAATACCACAATAGTTACACTGGTAGTTGTTTTTCGGTATCTGCAGGTAGTTCATGACACCAAGTTGACCAAAATACAGATAAGTGTTGGATTTGTTGCAACTGCCGTGCTTGCTCAGTTGGTTTCAATATCCACAACTTCCGCAATGAATTATGACGTAACAAGTGTAAAGGAAGTGCTATCAAATATCACGGACAATGGTTTCATTAAAAATGACTCATTGCCAACAATTTTCTCGAAAGTAAGTTAGTTTTTAAGCAACAAAATAAATGCTCTTTAGTCATCCACAGAAATTAGAACAATTTTAATATATTATGTTATCAATTACATTCTTCTTTTTTCTCTCTTTTGGAGAAATAGAAAATATTTGAATTCGCATGCATCCTCAATGTCAACTCAAACTTTTGAGAAGAGTAAATCATTTGAAAGGATTCTTATTTTTCAAGGAATTTCACCATGGATATTTACGGGAGTGCCTTACATTATTTCCTTAATATTGGCAACATTCGATTTAGCAATTCCCGGCTTTAACACCTTAATATTGTATATGTTTGTCAGTGTAGCCGGAATCAACCCAATACTATTTGTTTTCATGGCACCTAAAAATATAAAGGTACTGGCATCATATTTTGTAAAAATGAAGAACGTAATATTATGTAAAAAGGTGGTAAGCCTCAAAATTGGAACACTTAAAAGTCGACCCACTGGTCATTGAGAATATATACTTTAATAAAAGACAATTATTTTTGAATAGCCCATTCAGGCATCTCAGTTTGATACATGAACGTGTCTGTTTCATACTTCAATCTATCTAAAAAGAATTGAAAGTGTCCTCAATCATTTTCTTCCTAATAATATTACAATAAGACAAAAGGGGCTAAATAAGGCAGTTTGAACAAATCTTCAATTACAATTTCACCATCTGGAAACTTATTTTCTATAACAGTTAAATATCTTTGATAGAAGGTACAAATAAATAAACAGTTAAATATTCTTTTTTATACCGCGATTTAGTGTTAAATTCCAAGTCAGATTCATAGTTTTGTAACAAATATGAAGAGAACGAATTTGTGCTAGAAGTCCTTAATGCGTAATATTTTCACGAACATTCAGTTTACCAAAGATTGAATACTTACTAGACTGACCACATGGATGAACTGGCATTGAAGATGGTTTATTAACTACACAATAATTGCCATCGTTATCAATTCAGTATCTTGACGTAGAGTTGAATGTCTTTGATGTGAATCATTTTGAAGTTAACACCAATTATTATTGAATGTTACATTTATATTGTTAGGCTATGCTGATCTTTACTTGAGCAATCTTTGAAATATCCTAATCATTAGATGAGGAATTTGATTTTTGCCCATTGCAATATTTAAAATCTTTTAACTGTATTTATTCGAACAAGCTGATAAAATAAATGCCTCAAGATAATAAAATTCAAAAATCTACTATTGTATTAGCTTACAACTGCTTATTTATATTTCATGATATCTGTCACGCTTCATATTGTATAATTTTTCATCGGAATCAGGAAGCAGTTTATTTAATGTAAAAACTATTATGATCAGCATAGTCATTTTAATTACGTGAAGATATGTTCCGATGATATCATACAAAGGCATCATAACAAATGCAGTGATGCCATAGGAAAAGATGATAAGTGGAGAAATTATTTGAGAAAGTATATTCTTGCCAGATTCGGGACAGATGATATTTAAAAGGATGATTAATACGTTACCCTTTCCCAACCCTGTTCCAATGGATTCAACACTTTCAGCAAAAAATACTAATATTATGCCAAGAGAATTGTGAATATCAAATAGGTGGGGCAATAGATCCGCCAAAATGAAAAAGACCCATCCCAGAATAGAAAAATAAAATGTGCCCATGATTGCTCTCCGAATGCCAAAATATTTAAAGTATTTGGGAGCAAAAAACGATATTACGAGTGACATCAGTCTTGCAAACAACGCAATATACGAAGTAATGGCCTCATCGTCAGTGAACTGTGTTACTATTAGTTGACCATATGAGTCCATTACCAATGAAACAGAAAGGGGTGACGATAAAACTAATACAGCTACTATTAGTAATACTTTTCTGTAATATTGTTGCTTCAGAATTTGTGAAAATGTCAAGTGTTTTTTGGAACTTGTCTTTTCATCTTCTTCATCGTATTCTTGAAATATTTGTACTGTGTCGATTTGTTGGCCATTATAGTATTTGAGCGATTTAGCAGCTTCTTTGGCATCGTTCTTAATTAAATATAAATATTTGCCACTCTCTGGCATATTCCAAGTTACGGATAAGTATATTGTACTGATAAGACCAGTCATCAGATACAAATAACTCCATGAAGCATAACTTCCCATTAGTTTGTCATTAGCAGCAATTAACAAGACGTCAGCAAATAAGTGCATTGTGCAAGATGAATACAACATGATTGTGGTTTCTTGTTGTTTCAAACCAATTTGAGGTAAATACATAGATTGGATTGTCCCATAATATCCTGCAACACCAATTATGACATTTGCAACACAATTTAAGATTAAGTCATTATTGCGCAAACTTATGAATGCAGCAAAACATCCCATAACATTTAGCACATTCCGAAACTTGAGCCAGAAGAATTGAGGAGAAAAATGGTTAAACAAGTAAATGTTGATTATTACAGCAGCTAATGTTCCTAATACATTTAAATTCATATACAAAGAAAGCAGGGTGTGGTAGTAGAGTTCATCGTCTGTAGAAAAGACTTGTCCATATGAAGCCCTGAAAAATGCCTCTATTTTTAAGAACAGGGTTCCCTGAGCCCGATTGAGCCAACCTGCTGTGCTCCCAATTGATCCATGCAATATAGTAATGAGCAATATTTTTTTGGGTAAGCCAAACTCAAAAGTAGGTAAATGCATTTACAAAATTGCGCTTAAAATATTGCGGATCAAAGATGCTAGGTAGTTCCTGTCTTTTTATTATAAAATAATGACACAATATCTTTGATGAAATGATGATAACGCTTTGCATCTAGTGCCTTTTTGATCTCATAGGTAATATTCTGATCTTTAATGTCTATTAATTTGGTTACTGTATCATATTTTCATCCCATTGTACTCATAGGTTGCCACGTCGTATCATGTGTATCAGTCGACATTTACCCTTTTTCATTAAATAAAGCATTTCTTACTAAAATACATGTCTAGTTTGGTAGAATTTTGTTATACCCACGATATTACTATTCCAGGAATAAAAATATATTGCAAAATGTGATAACCAATAGAAAATATATTTAGGCTCACTCTTTCATTGAATTCGCATTATTTATTATCACTATGATATTGCACGTTTGAATGAATTATTGTTCTTTAACAACTATCTATAGTTAACGCTTACATCATTTAAGCTTGGGTATTAACTCATAATATAATCATTTTAAACAAACGTCTGCCCTCGAATTATCGGAAGGAGAATTTGTGAGGTTTTCGTGAACAGTCATTCTCAGATTATGAATTATAAAGTTGTATGGAATCAAGGGCAAATAAAGAATAGAAAAAGATTGTATGATTTGTAATAACATTTGTTATTTTACTAATATTTAAGTTTTGCTTCTACTTCATTCATATTAATAATGGTTCAAGTAAATTCAATTAAGAAAGGTATTTACAGGTATATAATTTTAACTTTATTATAAATTAACAGCTTACTTAAAAATACAATGTACCATAAATTCTAATTGTAGGCATCAAGTATTATTTTTTAAGTGATAGAATAAATAGTGCCTTACAATTTGAATACAATACCTATTACAATTAGGACTAAAAAGGCTACTCATAATTATTAAAAATAAATACATTATTGTTTTTTTTTAAGTTCGGCAGGCTTATCATTAACTTTTTTGGCAGACGATGTTTGAGTGTCTTGCAATTTATGACCGACTTGTGCGAGTTTATCCAATTTCTTCTTTTTCAAGTCAGCGTTCGCCTCTACCTTTTGCAGCACCATTTTCAATCTTGCTAGCGTCATTATGTTTGAGCATCGGACTTATTTGTTCCTTTTTCAGAATCCCAATCTGAGAGCACATCTACAATAAATATATTAATACCTCGAAGTTTTTTTGTGTCACACTCAACTTCCATTGTGGGGTAGGCCGTACGTTCTTCCGTGGAATATTCCCGTCAGCAATTAGCTTTTCCTTTGGCATCCAGTGCTAATTTTCTTGGTGCAAGAAGTATGTTGTCTTTGTAAATTACAGTTCCTGTTTTGCCATCGGCTTTTGTGGAAGGTTCTCTCTTGTTGTCCATGCTTGACACTATCCCGATTTGACAAGACACCTAAATTAAAATACTTTTTTCCGAATATGGAAAAGGATTTGTTTTTTATTTTAGAGTAAATAGACTTACCATTCATGGTGGGATTCATCCCCTTAGACGATCCTCTGTTTTCCCTTTCATCCATTTGCATGTTCTTGGGTTTGAGCACAGGTTTGTTAATTACAGAGTCTTTCTTTGCACTAAGCTTGTCGTTTGCCACATGCCTCATTTTGGTATTATTGTTTAGATTCTGGAAGTGACATTCCATCCTTATCTTTTGATTTGGCGAGCTTCTTATCTGTTACCATTTCCTTACACGTCCTTCTCATCTTTTTCTTTCTTCCACAAACAGATGGCAGTTCCTTCAACTCAGGATTGGCTTTTGTTCTTGGACTCGGGTTCTTTCCTATCACCTTCTTCCTTCTCACCCTTTTTTTCTCTCTTTCTTTTCAACTTTCTCTACTTTCTTTCCCTCCTTCTTTCCGACCTCCTCTACTCTGCCTTCTTCTTTTCCTTGTCCACCTCGACGTCTTCTTTGTTGGCAGCTGGAACATCCACAACTTTCTCTTTATTTTCAGACTTTGGAGAAACAAATATTGGAGGACGAATCTGATTCTCCTGGTGATCTTAGGTGTAGCTTTAGTTTCTACAAAATTTGCATTTAAATATTCAAACTATGTAAACTTACTTCAGTCTTAGTTTTTGTCTTTTTTACACTTTTATCCTTAGAGGTAATACTTTAGCTCCTGCAGTTGCTGATAAGAGGAGATGGCTTGTGATGTTTCTTTATTTTGGAACCACAACCAAAATGCAGAGCCAAGGTAGCAAGCAAAATAACCAAACTGAAGCAAAATGACATGGTGTAGTAACTTATCTTTTGCAAATGAAGAATGTGAAGTAGGCTTTATTTTGGCGTCTATAATATTGCCGATGATGGACCATGTTTATAAAACTCTGCATTCAATTCGTCTTCTTATCCAAATTATGTCATTTAAAAATGAAAAAGTGTTTTCAGATTTAATGATATATGCAAAAACTATTTTTATCAAGCCATGTCAGCATTTAATATCAGATAATTTATGGGTGAGGTTAATGTTTATGAAAAGGAAAGTACCTGTAGTATTTAAATTTGGAACCCTTAAATATGAGATAGCATATTAAAATCAAGAATGCTCCAATCTCGTGTCTTTTTGGGATATATTTTTACTTATTACTTGTTCCAGTAACAATAGTGACATCTTGAGTTTCAATTTCTTTATTCCTATAAAACAGGTCTTAGAAAATCCTTAATTTGGCCCTCATCATTTTTGGCATATTAATGATATTTGGCAGAAGTTGTATGAAATAATAGAAGTTTGCTACATTTTTGGTAAATCTTATTTATAAAAACAAATTTACTAAGAAATAGAGAATGCACACATCATTTTCAATATTATATTTTTATATTCGTTTAAAAGATAGAATATAAAATTGGTCGAAGTTATATTTGTATGTAATAGTTGATATTGAATATTAATTGATTTGGGAACTTATTTGCGTATAAAATGATTCAGAATGGATCAATTCAATTGTATCAATCATTATTCATCACTGAAGATGCCTTCTTCATCTATCAATATAGTCTTCTTCATCTATTACATACTAATAGTTTCCCATTTTATACAGAAGATTCCAAAGATTGTTTGCTTTTTGATTAAAGTTAAACTCATAAACAACACAATAATTATTAATCTTATATAACAAACTCTTTAATTTAATCTCCTCATAGCCTGGATATCATTGGTAATAAATGTCTCCAATTATTCTACAAAATTCACACTTAACCATCTTTTGTATCACGCTCATATTTGCAGAATTTATACCGACCAAAGTATCGTAATTCAAATCCAGGTAAGGAAAAAGAGGGTTGACTAGATTTGTTTGATGACCCATCAAATTCAAATTGATACAAATGTTGGTGATCCCTTTTAGAGTTTAAAATCACTTGATCCAATATCGGTAAAGTAAATATCAAATCATCTTCAATGTGTATTCCTGCTTATTTATGAAACTTGTCAATATTAACTATTGTCTTGATTACCATTCACCGATAAATTCTTTCCCGGCCAATTTCTTTTTTTGCTGCACCAAGAAGCATAGCGACACGAGGTTTAACCGTTTTCGAGTAGTATTGTTAACTCGTGGGCAATATTTATTAAAACATAGTATTATTATATACACATATCCATGAAAAGATATTTTAGACGGAATTTATTAATGTTGCTGGAATA